>JAFREE010000002.1:0-474632 GCA_019400425.1 Hymenochaete sp. R1
CGATCACCCCCGAGTACATGATACATATCGGCTGGGTTAACCCACAAAAGTATGATACACTTTAGCAAGGACTAGTGCTATCCCGACTTTTTCGATATCCGAGTCTCCAGCTCGTCATGATAAGCTTTGAGCTCCTTTAAAGTCATGCATAAGCACTCGAGACATGTCTAACATAAACAGCAGCAGCAGACACCGACTCACCGAGTTGCTAGGTTCAAACGCGAGCCCAAGTAGGACCGCCTCCTTCGCCTCCTCAAATCGCTTAAGCTCCTCCAGCGCCTTCGCCTTCCTGAAGTGACCTTTACTCCACGGTCTCTTGAGCTGGATGACCAAGTCTGCATCCACCAGTGCGCTAATATAGTCCCCAACGGCACAGTATGCGGCTGAACGGTTACTCAGAACTGTCGCAAGCTCCTCCTTCATAAGCATGCTGGGCTCCCAAGGTAACCTGTCGACGGCGATGTTTGCGGCCAGGGTATAAGCTGCCAGCGCATCCTTCATTTTCTTCGCTTTGAACAGGTGCTACATGCCTCTATCAATAAACCCGATATTCGTTAAAGAAGAAACGAAGTGCCAGCAACTCACGTTCCCCTGATCCTTCGTCTTGTTTATCGCTTGCGACCGCTGCGGCTGCACGACTTGAGGTGGAGGCGGGCATATCAATTGCGGGTTCGACACGAATAATCGTGAAAGTGCGTTGGTGCTCGTGAAATCCACCTCGCACGTCTCGCATTTCTCGAGTCCGTGTGGGCGGCAGAGCAGCTTCGAGTCGTTCGGTTCGCCGAGTTTGAGGTCGACACGCTTAAAGTCTGCTGCTATAAGCGCCTGAGAAAGAATATTATAGCGTAAAGTATGGAGTTGAGCAATGCTGCCACATATGAAGTCGGCTTGCAATGCGCACCTCCAATTTGGGATCTGGTTGTGGAGGAGGGTTATAAGTTTGGGCTTGCGGAGGACCTTGAGGTTGACCATGCGCATGCGCAGGAGCCTGAGCTTGCGACATTCTGCTCTCGACGCGGGCGGTCGTGGAGGTTATAAGCCAAGATATTGTCCAGCAAGACTTTCTCTCTGAGGAGTCTGACACGTCAAGACCCTCTCGGGCTCGTGACCTCGACGCGTCTCATTTCGGAAAAGTCGCGTCGACACCGCTCGTCCGCCCCTACCCTGACCAGCAGCAACCGAATGAAACGACGACGCTCTGACTGGCAATTATGCAGAAAACGGAAGTTGCATTCCAAGATTAATAAATGAAGGCGATAGATTTTCGTATGAGATGTAGATGATGATAATAAACATTCGAGGAAAAATGTGACACAGAAAAATACGAATCAGATGCGAACGAAGTATGCATGTAAAAATACTGGTAGATAGAAGTCATACTAAATCAGAAAAACATATCCCAAGTCATTCCGGGTGTAGAATTCAGCAATGCGGAGGGCATACCAAGCCCACTTTCTGGTACATTTACAAACGTATGTTGCGTGTTCACAGGCGCATACATTGCAGCGTAATCCGTAGTAGGCTCGTGCGACGAAGGCGCAGACGCAGAGGGCGGCGTAGAAGGCTCCTGTACCATGGCTTGTTGTTGTTGGTGGTGGTGCTGTTGCTGTTGCTGTTGCTGTTGCTGCACAAGTTGTTGTGCAGCACCCTGTTGTGCGAGGTGCTGTTGATGCTGTTGAAGCGTCTGTACAGGGACCTTTGTGACATTTGGTGATGTCGCTTCAGGCGTATTCGAGTTTCCCGTATTTTCCCACATGAACGTCGTAGAGTCGGATACCTCGCCTGGGAACGCTGCGTTCTGCGCGAGGTGCATATCCACACCCGAAGAAAGGTAGTTGATAAGAAGGGCTTCTTGATCGGACCACGCACTCCAAGCACCTGGAATCTCGGTATTCATTGCTGCGAAGGAATCGTCCGGAGTTGGGGGAAATGTACCGTCGCTCGGGGAGCCATTACGGTGTTGCGAGTGGGAATGCGCAAGACCGTGAACTTGACTAGTAGAGCGTGAAAGGGGGAGAATATTATCGGAACTTGGTACTATAGGTGCCATTTGCTCAGGAGAGCTACGCATCTGCAAAGAGACGGTCGACGAAGACGCATGTGGAAGAAGAGGCGGAATAGTGTCGTCGACAGGTTCCGGCTTGGGTTGCACAAGCCGCTTCTTCCCCGCGAATATTAGCAGTTCGTCTTCCTCTGTTGACTTTTCGGGGGGTGGATGAGGTTGATGTACGCCATCGATCAAGACGTTGGTTAGTTGGCGCGCAGCATTATGAGCCTTTTCTCTCAGTCGAAGAAGAGTCGGAAGTGAACGCTTCGCTCGGTCCGAGTCTTTCGCGGCTTTCTCAAACAAGCCAACCGCTAAGTTCAATTCCACGAGAGCAGCCCTCGCCGTGTCAGGATTTCGACCTTTGATGACGATAGAACCAATGATGACCTGAACGGAAGTGAGAGATGCTAGCTTCGTAAGAAGTCAATTGGCTCACAGTCGCCGAGAAAGCATGAGACCATAATGACCACCAACGGCTAACTAGTTTCGGGAAAGCGGTGTAATGTTCCCGGACAGCTTTCAGTAATGACAACGCTGACTTGTAGGCTGATAGGTACGAATGCGAGTATTTGCTCATGAGGGGATCTTCTGGCTTCTCCAACAACGCCTTTGCGAAAAACCCTCTGTGTATACTAATAGTCCTCGTCAGACTTTAGCAAGGCTCTTGATTTTTCCCTACGCACTATAATAGGACTATAAGAGGAAACGAGCTTAGCGCCGCAAAAAGAAAAAGAAAAAGAGGGTATCTTACTTCCTTCCCCACAAACGACGGGGATCATGCGTTGCATGACTAAAAGCGGTCCATCTACTTCCATGTTCAGCCCTTCTGGAGGAATTTTGAGATTTGGCGGGACAGCCATCTCCGTAATCTTTTGATCGAGTTCCAGTATTTGAGAGTAGGGGACCCGCTGAACTCCCGAAAACAAGTCGCTAACAGCGTACACAAGCTTTGCGAGCTCATACCTGTAAGTCCAGTCTACGCAAAACATTAGCATATGTCCCAGTAAGACTGACTTGAGGCAAATAAGAGTGCTTGAAGAGGCCAAATGTCGATCTCGATGTCCTCAAAAAAAGGGTTAAATGACTTACAGCTGCTTTCTCTTTTGCCATCCGGTGTCACAATCTCCGCGTCTTTGATCGGGAATTTACAGTCACAGTATCGAAGGACGAAGGATGATGGTTTCCCATTGGCTAGATTCTTTGACTTTATGTTAGCATCTGAGAACAATAGCGATTTCACATGTGGACTTACATGCCAGCCATCGGCTACAAGAAGCTCCCAGAATACGCTTCTTCTTCTATCTGCATTGGCATTGCTACAAGCATTCCATCGTGCAACATCTCGATCTAAGCAAGCCTCGGGTCAAAAGCTGACTCCGTTGATAGTGACCGGTGATGAAAAAACTAACGTAAACCCATCTACAAGAAATCCAATCAGCACCAATTCGAATGACGCGATTTGCACTTTCACTTACACTGATAGAAAGATTGGCGGCTAAGTTAAAAAGAGAACCAGCCAGGTCTAGTGTATTGTTCCTTGAGCACATCGATCAATAGGGGGCCTATGATCGGTTTATCATATATAAGTACCTGGCTGAATGAGCATTGTACACGGCCATCAAGGAAACAGCCTTCGTAAATTTATCAGCATTATTTCCCTTGTGCAAAAGCTACCGTACCTGAACTGCCGGAAGAGTCGCAGCTCCGAGGCAAGGCGATAAACTGAGCGCCGCCAGAGCCCTACGGAAGAAAAATGGTCAGTACATTCCTTACATATTTAATGTAGAGCATCAGACACAAAATGCGTACATTTGGTAGAATCGTTCAGCTTCATTGTTGTATGGTTCGAGTGTAAGGTCTGCCAATGCTCCCGTACTGAATATCATGAGTAGGAGCGCAAGCTCGTGCGCAGCTGCGCTAGATGAGCCCACGAGAGTCTCCCCACCTCTCAAAGTCAATTGCGCATTGTCAGACCCATGTCCATAGTAAGTTGGGAGAAGCTCTCCTGTTATCTGACTTCTATCGGCAGCGCGTAGGATCCAGCAGAAATTCTCAAGATATGCTTCACACAATGCGCTAGCGCGCATGTAGTTTGGCATATGAGCTTCTACTTTCATAATAACATCTGCCTATGCAAGGCAAGTCAGAAATGGAGAGAAGACACAATGGAGGATGAGCGACTAGAAAAAACGCGATAGATCGATTTATCAACTCACCTGCGTTGAATTAGGAGAAATGAACAACCAAGCATCAGATTTTCGAGACAATAAGTTAGGGATCCAATCTTCAGAGAAGGCTCTTGGATGACCATGTTGTTCCGAGATGTTGCCTAGCTTGAAGATTCACCATTCAGTCAAGGAGATACAACGATCAAAAATAGAATGTAACAAACCAAAAGCGACTCCCCACCGCCCGTTCGCCCTATAAAGCGTGAGACACCACCCCGCTCGCTGATGCTCATCGTTCCAAACGCTTCGAGCCCGACATAATCCCCTTCCGCGACATCCGTCTCAGATTCTGGAGGAACAGAACGAGGAGCGACACCTCGTTTTATGGATAACAATTCATCCCTCAAAAGTGGATGGCGTTGTGACGAGTTCGTAGAGTGCGATATTTCTGTCGGTGTTTCGACGCGTTAGCCATTTGTTTATAGGCGGAAAAGGGTGAACAAGAGAAAAGGAAAGGTTTGTGATCTGCATCGAGATATGTTTCACAAAATGGAGCTGCCAAGGGAAACGTATGCACTAAACGCTCATGTATGAAACTCGATTCATCACAGTCACCGTCATTCTCCGCTCTCTGGCATATTGATATAACGATTTCCCAGCCGGCAACAGAAACGAAGCAAAGTCGCATACCTAGAGAATCCTCAAGTTGACGTATCCTTTGACTCATTTCGCTAAGCTTTCTGTGTAGCTGTGCGGTGTTTGAAAGGAGCAATCGTGTTTCTTGGTCACTCCATGCATGTCCTTGTATAAGGAAAATCAATATAAATCCGAGTCGGACGCGAGCGCCCGGATATATGCGACTCACCGTTGGGACAAGACGCTGCACGATTGCGTCGTAGACATGAGGCGCAAGGAACCTAGGGGAGTAATAAGGTTGAAAATTGGATGCTAGTAAACGATCGTTCTCTTACTTTCCGGTCGCACTTGAGTTTTAACCTAAGCATGATTGAAAAAGACCATTAGATACGCTCGAACCTACAAACATTGTTCATGCGGAGACAGGCGTACCTTTGGCATTCAACACAAGCTATCTCCCCTCGTGCACGTCGAAGTTCTTGCTCTCTCTGACGCTTAGACTCATCCGTAGAGGAGCGCCGGTGATTGTGGGTCGCTCTATCTGCAGGCATAACGTTTGAACGAACAGTGATGAGGGGAAGCTTGAGCGTGAAGTTCGGAGCAATGCGCCGGGTATCCGTCTTATATTTCTCTCTAGTACTCAACCCACGTGATAGACTCTCATAAGGTAAGCAACTTACAAATACAGCTCACTTAAGGGCCTGGCCATTCGCCGACACCCTTCAGCGGGGCTCCTGTGGCTGACTTACAGTTTGATCCAAGTACAGGCCATATCAACAAAAGTCAGGGCTCGGCAGAAGCTTAATTTATATAGAAAGTACAGATACTATACAGAACTTTGATTACACAAAAGCTACGTCGATCCCTTTCTGTTGTGACTTTTGCTCTTCAGGTATGTTGGAATGGCATTACAGTCGCGTACCACGGTTCGGAGGTCTTGCGCCATGATAATTATACTAGCCCGCTCATTTATTATATGTGATAGCAAAGACACGTGGCAGAGCAGGAAAGCCATACACCGTCTCCGTATTGCCCTCCAACTTAATTCCACTCAAAACAAACACCCAAAGTTTCAGACTCGATGCTATGTCAAATCTGCAGACTGAGGTAAAGATGCATTCAGTACGAACTTTAGAAGAAGAAAATAAGATGAAAGGGCTTACCAACGGGGCACATGAGTTAATAGTACGGGGATTCGGAAAGGCTGCTGCTTTTAATACGGAATACGGTGTCTATCCCAAACGCTTTCGCGAGCTTCTGAGACTCTGGGAAAATATCTACCAGTTTTCCTACCTCACGGTAAGACGTTGGACGTATGACGAGACGCCGCAATCGTTCTGCAGTGTTGTTGCTCAAAAATTTTGCGATTCGCGAGTCCCAAATGGTGAAGTCAGGATCTTTGAAGGAGAAATCAATATGGAGCTCCTCTAGCGTCGGTGGAAGTATGCGGAACGTATCGTTGACAAAGGTATGGCGGATACAGATGGTGACATGCTTCAAAGATCGGCAGCTCCGAAATATGCGTTCGAGCAAGCCATCACCTAGTCCTGACACATTTATGCGTAGTCTCTCGAGCTCATGGAAGCAAGGCTCCAGAGCTTCAACGCATGACCGTTCACTGTAGTGCCCATTGGAAAGATCGAGAGCTAAAGACTTCAGCTTGAATTGATCGTACCCTTCCCGGGGACGAGTTAACCACGTAAGATACCGTAAAGAGATTGGACTCGCGGAGCCTATCTTCAGCGACAATTCTTCGAACGAAGGCTTTGGGCCATCCAAGGGTAGATCGGATGGTGGGACAAAGCTTGTATACGCGGAACCGGAGCCGGAGAACTGTAAGCAGAGATGCTGGAGGTGAGGAAGTTCTCGGATACCCTTGCATAATGCTCCTAGAAGCGGGGTGATGTCTCCAGCCATAACAAAACGAAGTTCACGCAATGCAGGCATGCTCGCGAATCCTAGTAAAACGTTGTTCAAGGGCATCTCGAACCAGTCTGTACATAGGGAAAGGCTGCTGATGTTGGGTGCTCTGGCAAATAGTCTGGTCATCAGACCCCAAATCTGTTTGATAAAAACATTCCTGAGCGTTCGCAGATATTTCGGAGCCATTAAACCCTAACCTCATTTCCATCATTGAAAAGAGCCTCTCGGCCCTTCGCGTCTAATTCACGATTATGCCTGAATACGATTGCTTCTCGGGTCCAGTCCCCGAAGAGAGGACTATCTAACGCGTTTACAAGTTGCTGTTTACGCACGTCTACAGGTGCCCCATTAGCTGAAGTACTCCATCTGAGAATAATTCTTATATAGTTACCTTGAAGACATAGAACTTTCCCAAGCCCTCTTTGCGAACGAGCGGACCAGGCTCTGCATACAAGACTCGTACTCCGAAGGTCTCTGTCGATCTGAGTAGAGCCGATTTTAGTACCAATGTTATTATATACAGACTAAACATGCATACCAGCGAGTAGTCTACGCGACCCATTACCGGCCCGTCAGTGTCTCGTTGATAACGTATCTTCCTTCGTCTTTCCTCTCCTAATATATCGATGACCTCGTCGAAGACAATTCTCGGAAACACAAATGGTCTGGATGATCTGAGCGCATCTTTACAACGAATGCGCTCTGGCACGTATGACCATACATCTTCTGGATTTGACAGTGTGATCTCTTCGGGGTTGAATCCAGGGTGTCGGACTAGGGCGAGGACTACAGAAAGAATACTTATACCGACAGAAGTTAGCAAAAACAACAACAACAGAGCCATAGGATGAGAAGTACGTACGGCGGGGCAAGGCGATAAGCTAGCATTAGACTGGCTAACATGGCGTCAGTCTGTGACCGGAATGGAACATACTGTTGACTGTTCCTGTCGAATGCAAATTTCCCCTTGAATGGTAGTCTTGTATCGAGTGGTGAAGCAGACTTTCTGGTCTCCGACGCCATCACTGGGCTTCCGGATCGTTATTGGTGTTGGGTTGTTGGTTGCTAATGATTCGAGGGTCGTACTTGTTAACTGCGACGTCCACTTTCGACCAGCGCTACGAGCTGATGTCTGTTTCTGTGAGTATGCTGGGCACAAAGTGCTGCCGTGAAAGCTGATGGTAGAGACTGCATGAAGTCATATTTATGGTGATGGTCTGCGGAGTGTGAGGCCGGCTTTAGGTCATCCTATGTGACGCGCGATTTGCTGCTGTTCCGGACATTATCTCTTGAACGCTGACCACTCGGGACCCGTCTTCGGAATTTGGCCATCTTAACTTAAATGCCCCGCAAAACAGCCTGAACATTATGGACGACGTCTGGGGCAACGCTTGGTCTCAGGAAGAAGATGTAACACATTCCACATCGAACAAACCGAAGCTAGACCTTCCAACGTGGTCGGTTCCTTCGACTCTCAATAAGCACGACGAGGCCGATATTGGGACGCCGTCTTGGTCTACTGGTGAAGTCAACTGGACGGAACCCACCGGCGATACTTCGTTATGGTCTAATCCCGTCGCTGCGATAGGGGCTGACCTGGGAGTTGGACTCGAGTCGGATGGCTGGGTTGCCCCTCCATCGAACCCGGATGCTAGCAGTGTTCCCGCTAGTCCTATTTCTGACGATACCATTGACGAAAACATACATGACTCAACGACCGACGGAAAAAAATCATCACATAGTTCGACGACCGAACATGAAACTGAGGAGATGGACTCTGAAGTCGTAACAGAAGAACGCTATTTGCATTTAGATGTTGCGGCAGCCGGGACCTTAAGTTCTGCAGAAATGGAACCTAACAGTCCTGATCACTTTGGCTCTTTTGCATCCGGACTCAGCCCCGTGCCCTCCGGGGCACCTGATGATAATGATCCTTGGATAGCGCCTCCTTTAGACGATACAAGTGCTACGACGTGGGCCTCAGCGTGGGCAGAAGGTGAAGAACGGGAAGATACGACTGAGCATGCCAAAGATGAGTGGGAAATCATACAACAACAACAGCTCAAACGGAGACAGCTTTTAGTATGTACTCAATTTTGCAAGTCAATCAATTTGTCTGACCGTGCTTATAGCCTCTGGAGCTTCTCGCAACAATGGTCGGGGATGTAAATACTCTTCTCGATCAAGTTTGGGAGAATGACTCGCAACCTGTCTACCAGGAAGATTTGGGAAACTGGAGGAATGGGATGGCCAGCGTTGAGGGCGTATGGTTGGTATTTTCTTCTTCCGTCGTAGACCCTCTATGATATTTACTTGAACGATTGCATTGGATTTTTTATCAGGGACAATCTGCTTGGCCGATACGTACCGAAAACAGTCTCACAGCCACCTATTCGATTCTCCAATACACACATTGCGAAGGCTTCGGCTCAGAGCCTGAAACTGACCAAGAATCTCCCTGTCGTTCGAAACAGTCCACTTGCACATCTTTTCACTACTAAGAGCCTAACTGCGTGGGAATTGTCGATAAAGAATCAGGTTCATGTCCTAAATGATGACGTACCCGTTGGGTGGAAGGCAGAGGAGCCGGAAAAGAAAGTAGATCAGAGGCCAGCCGTGGTAGAGAAGAAATCGGGCGGAATTCTTTCGTTTTTCAGTAAGAGAGCGTCAACGCCGTCCTCTATTGCGAGCCCGGAGGAAACGGATAGGGAGTCATCTGTCCGCAAGTCCGCTGAAGCGTCGACCACGCCATCTTCTGTGCGCAACAGTAATGACATATCAAGTACCGCAAAGATGCAGGCCTCGGCGCTTGTTGCGCCAGTCTCACCTCAACCACCAGCATTACCCTCCTCTATTTCATTCTCTTCAAATCCACCTTCATCAAGGCCGTCCACACCAACTGCATCTACCCAGTCTCAAGATGCCACTCAGGGACCGGTGACACCTCCTGCAGCGGCTTCTTCAGTCGTATCGAGGTTCTTCAACAGATTTTCGAGGACGAGAAGCGGCACCAGGTCCAAGTCATCCAGCCCGCGCAATTCCATTGCTCTTTCGACAAATGAACTCGACTTTCTTTCTGAGCTTGTTCCATCCCATTCTGATGACGCGGATGGGGAACAGTTGGACGCCCTATCCTCCTTTGTCTCGTCTCCTCCCTTACCAGAGAGACTTCCTCCTCCTCTAGCACCTCCTCCACCTTTGGCACCTCCGCCTTCTATTCAGGCACCCTTATCCACCCCAGCACGAAAACCCCAGGCGTCACTTACAAAACCTTCAACTTCACCCGCGCCCAATCTGAGTAATCCCGCGATTGTCAATAAGCCATCGGTGAATTTTGCTTCCCTGCCTTCGTTTGACCTTCTCGCCTCTCCTGCGTCTTTACAGACAAAGGTACACGCTCTTCATTCCGATGCCAGCATGTTGCAAAGTACCTTTTCATTGAACTCCCCTTCCAACACTCTGTCCGCTTCAAGCGACGTACCACTATCATCGCTGGGCTCAGCAAGCCCATTATCCGGTAACAATATGCCACCGGTATCAGGAAGTCCCGTTGACAACGACGACTTTGCCGATTTTCAGAGTCATCAACCTTCTAATATCTCTCCCGTACCACGACCACTACAGCCACCGCTGGTCGGTACTGGTATCTTTGATAAATCCGTGTCCCCTGCTCCCGTGCATAACAACGTCCAAGATGACTTCTTTGGAGACTTTAGCGAATTTGTCTCCAACCCGAGCTCTTCAAACACACCGGCCTCGCCTATGTCCCCAGAACTCGGGATCCCTCCCCCTTTGCCGAAGAAACAGTTGCCTGCAAATCTCATACGATTGCATGGTCGTAGACCTTCCATAGCAGACCACGATCATACGGCGCGGCTAGTGGAAGATGCAGCTACGCGGGGGCGGTGGCCTGCTCCTCCATCTCCTGTGCCCGAAAGTTTGTCTCCCCCTCCATCCAGCAGTATTTCCCATGAACAGACTGTTACGAATGTCCCGAAACTCTCTGCACCTCCTAGGCAATCGAGCATTGCCCTTAAATCAATCGCGCAAATTACAGCCACCTCAAGGGCATCTAGCCCAGCTTCGCCTCCCCCACCTCAGTCAACTGGATCCGATGCGGATTCATTGTTCGATTTGGGAAATTTCTCGTCTAGTGCCTCGACCATGCCTTCGCAACATACAGCGAAGTCGATTCCTGCGCCCTCTCCACCGAGGACTCTCCCGATTTCAAATGGAAAGGGTTTGACTGCGCAGGATTTATCGTTCTTTGAAGGTTTATAATTATTTCTTCTTTGTTACTTCTTTTGTGGAGAAAGGATCATGTAAACTATTTTGATCGTAGCGTTTGAGATTCTTTGCAATCGTAAACATTACAGCGAAACGAATAAAATTTTATAAAAACGGATTTTTGAAGTCATGATCAAGAGTGGAAGAAAACGTAGAATATTAATATTGAAAGTGTCACACGTGTGACGCGACTGGTTTAGACCTGAAGTCGCGTTGAGCAACTCCGACTCGTTCACTATCAAGTCCTTGGATTACTCCTTCTGCGTCATATCGCCATGGACCTGCAAGGCTCCATCCTCAGTTGGGACGAGCATGAAGTCCACCTCTGGCTTTCAAAGCTTGGCTATCCACAGTACGAAGCCCCGATTCGTCGTACGTACCGATATAACACAATCTGCAGTTCCTATACCGACCCCTAACGCCTTGCACTTGCAGTACATCATATTTCTGGTGACATTCTGGCTCAGCTTGATGCAGAGACTCTCAAGGAGATAGGCATTACCACTGTCGGCCAACGACTTCAAATTCTCAAATCTGTTTACCAAATAAAGCTCCTCCACGGTGTTGAGATAGAACCTGGCCATTATATCCCGCCTTGTAAGTGCCCTGTAATGAGGATGGGCTGAGTCTATTTACGTGCGATTTATACAGCCGAACTTGATTCCCTTGAGGAGCCAATGACTGTAAATAGGCTGCACGATATCGTAAAGGATCAAAGTGCGTCATTTACCCTTGCCAGCGGCCTGATTGTTTTCGAACCTCAGGAGTCTTACAACACTACCATCCAGGCGACCGTTTACGTTTAATTGAAGAAGATAACAAGAGGTTAAATGAGCACCTTGGACAAGTCTCTGAAGAGCTAATGAGAGCAACGCAAAATAGAGCGGGCCCGGTACGTCTTCGTGTGAATGTGCTAGGCGCAGCGACCTTGATCTAATGACGATGGAACAGAGTGATGATCGAACGCTGCGCAAACAGCCGTCATTCAAACTGGCATTCAGAAATGCGCGGTCACCGACAAGACCAGAACAAACCCCTGTGCAAACAGAGTCTCCGCACCCTTCACCTCAGAGGTCAGACTACGAACTCACGAACAACCGTGGGCAACCGCCGCCACCTTACCATTCACAATACGACCGAGGCGGACCATCGAGGCAGGGAAGTTATGGTACTTCGTCATCCGCGACTCCTGACACTGCCAACACGCTCGTGAGTCAGACGAGCCGGCAGCTCACCGCGAGGCCGGATCCACCGCCTGCGAACCCCCCATCGAGTATCAGCACGTCCTCCGACAATCTAAAGAGCTTCAAAGTCAGCCTGGAAGACCCTGCTTGGAAAGTGCTTCCAGCGGCTCTCAAGAAATATAAGATCAACAACGATGACTGGCAAAACTATGCGATGTTTATTTGTTACGGACAGACCGGTACGTCTCACGTTTGGTTTTTAAAACTCGGTGAACCGAAAGAACTCAACAAATCCACACAAAGAGCGATGCCTAAGTTACGATGAAAAACCTCTCCTTCTTTTCCAGAAGCTCAAGGATGCAAAAAAGAACCCTGTCTTCATGCTTAAACATATAAAGGATATTCGTTCGCCCATTGCGGTTGCACAGCAAAAGCATGCCGCACGCAAGGCATCAGAAGTTTCGCCGTCGAATAGACCATCGGGTCATAATAGAACCACGTCGAGGCCAACGAAACTCAACACGTCTACTCTTCCTAATCCAACGAATGGTCAAGGTGGATGGCCAGAAATGACGTCACCATCGACAGAGCAGAAAGATAAACTGGATGAGCTAGGAGGGGATGGGAAGAATCGCAGTCTCGTGAATGGCCACGAAGCACCGCCAGTCGGAAGCATGTCCGCAGACGGTGGAAATGCCGAAGCGTCCTCAAGTGTACTTCGACAGGAGACGGTCAGCACGGGCATATCGTACGCTGTAGCAATCTACCCTTACATGGCCGAGCAAGAAGATGAGTTTGACGTTGTCGTGTATGTTATGTCTCCTCGCTTTTTCTACTACCTAAGTTACGCGTTTCTCAACGTTGCTCTAGCGGCGATACATTTATTATACTTTCTAGGGCGAGGGGATGGTGGGTTGTACAGCGCGACCCATCTGGTAACGGAGTCGTGGACACCGACACGAGCAAGCAAGGATGGGTACCAGCAGGTTGTCTTCTTGAAACAAACGTACCGGTCGCATCCGCTATTGCCGAAGCAAATGCAACGCGCACATCAGCGAATGGCTCACCTCCTCCGTCGCCTGCCTCTAGGACACCGATTTTACCGCTCAGCATCTTGTCAACGAGTTTTCCCGGCATTGCCTTGATGGACTACAGAAAGAAAGGTGATGAGGAGCTAGATTTATCGAAAGATGATCTTTTGCGAGTTTTCAAACGTTATAACCATTGGTCATATGTAAGTTTTTGTGAGCGAAGCGTATCTCACTGGTTTACGAAAATCTCTTTTATAGGCGGTTAAAGAGGAAGGTGGTGATCGGGGCTGGGTGCCTGTGAGTTTCAGAACCTTATGTTAAATACATTTTTGTTGACGAGTGTTTTATTTCAGTCGTGGTTCATCGGAAAAGTCACCAGCATTGGACAAGTTCCTTCAACACCCTCAACAGCCACAGCTCCTAATGGGTCGAACGGACCAAATGTACCTCTCGACTCCTTTAGGTATGCAACACCAGACGGGATTACACCTCCTGGATCGATTGGAAACCAAGTTTCGCCTATGTCTTCCGCTTTTCCGGCTCCTTCAAGTTCGCATCAACGACCAGCTATGGTGTAATAGGAGCAAGCGACGGATTGCTTGCCTCGCTTTTGCAATACGTTTTTCTGGGGTCGCACATCGTCTTCCTTAACTCATTCATTTTCTTTGCCTCGATTTTAATGCCTTCTTTCGTACCAAGTCGGTTTCATACTATCATCAAGAATCTCTTCTCAACAAATCTCAATTTGGTAAGCCGCTGGCGCTGTATCATTATTATCTGTCGATTACCTTTCGTCATATAATTTTTCGACCATTCCTTAGGGCCGTATTTTTTTTCCGCCTGCCTATCTTTCTCGCATCCTTTTCGTCTCTTAATGGATCACTTTCCTTATCGGATACCGTCACGACATACAACCTCTTTCCCATATACTATTTACGGCTCCCTTTCTGATCTTCACAGTGCTTATTCATTGCTATTCGGTATATACAGCTATGTGTACTTATTATAAACGCAACGGAAGAAATTCTATTTCAATCGAAGACCGATTTGATTTATATTATTTACAATGATAAAGTTAATCTCCTTAACTGGTAACATAGGCGACGATCTCTGGCATTTCCAGTCGTCTCGTAAGTCGACTCGAACCAATACTCCGTCTTAGCCTCTATTCTTCAACCGCTTACTCTCATCCTAGGCGTCTATGAGCAAGGCCGCCAAATTTACTCTCGCAGCGTCATTTGTATTTGCTGTCGGGACAATCGCTGGCGTTCATTACCTCCAACAAAGCGAACGAGAGGTTCGCTTGTTCCTTCTCCGCACCAGGTTCTTGCTTATTGACCTGACCTATACTGTTCCTGTAGACAATGTTCAAGGGAGTGTTACGAGATGACGAACGGCGGAGGGAGAAGATGAAACAGCGCGAGGGTGAACTGCTTGAGTCGCAACGGAAGAGGGAGCTTTACGAATCTGTGCAGAAAGTAGGCCAGAGTAGTGGCGTGGAGGCTTCGGCTCCCGCAGGAGCTTCGTGCTAAATACCATCGAATCTGATTTCAAACGGAACAAGGCAGGAGCTGCAGGGGCCTCAGGGCCTTGGTGCGTAACACACTCTGTTTTGACCAAACTATTCCGCTTTTATAAGACAACAGTGCCGGTCTGCAAATATTTCAGCTTCACGTCCAAACTAATAAACTTCGTTGCTTCGTCAGTTTAAAGTGATCAGGACTCACTTAATATTGTTGTTTCTCGACTCATCGAAAGTACGAACACTGGTGCTCGATGTTCTACAGGATCATCGACGCTCGATCCGAAATATCTACCAACGCTAATACGATATTGATGATTGGAAATGGCACGGTATCATCGAAGTTTTGATCCTACTTCACCTTCAAAGCCAGCGTGTACATTTACCACTGGCAATGAGCCTACCGAACTGCACTAGCAGCCGAATCTCCTACTATTCATACTAACTTGATTGACCTTCGCTGTCCTCCAAGCACCCTGATAAAATTGGGTGAAAAAGATGGGAGCCATAGGGGCTATTAGAAACGAGAGTTACTTGTATCTGGTTACACGAATCTTTACCATCCTCAAATACTGACCCTGGTGACCACCTTCCACTGCCTTGATCATGAATTATTGAATATGCCCATCGACAAATGGATGATTGGCAGCCGTTACGACGAGGGAACGAATCAAAATACCATCCGGCGCTATCCACAGATATAAGCAACTGTTTGTTCGTTATTGCAATTGCTGGGGCTGACCGTCCGCTGACCGGATCATGATGTTCCTTACTTCAAGTCGTGAAGACCGAACGGTCTGGCTTTAGGACTGTCATAATGCAGGGTGCTCCCCATCTTTCATGTGAGTCATCGTTATGGAGATGTGCTTCGATGGTCTAATCCCATTTTCATAGGTACGCAGTACAAGAACGAGGGATGAAGTCAAATATCTGACGACCTTCTCTCCGTTTGGTTTTATTCGAGATTGGCCAGGACAAGGTTACGAGTTGGATTGGGGTGATTCCTGCTATCCTAACACCGATATTTTCAAAGATAAGTTCGTTTCCTGTGACATCAACGTATTCGGATTTGATGTGTATGTCTTTTCTTAACTTTGTCCCCATTCCGTTTGAATCCTTCCTCGCACTGTTCGTTTGACTGAAAGCCAAGGAAAGCCTTCAATCGGCTTGTGCTACTTCCTTGACACTAAAAGCTTCAAGACATACATGTTTTCAGAGGCACACTCTCCTTACGTCGCTACATTTCAAGCGGGAGCCATCGTGTCATTCTGTGCGATGCGTGCCTACCTTCACGACCGTTGCAATTTCATAGATCTCGACGACAACGCCATCCTGATAATAAACTTTACCCTCGATGTTATCATTGATTACCCAGTGATCATGGATTCTCCCATGGGTTTGCTACCGCTGATATTGGGTGGAGACCATCAAAAACCGAGTACATAAATTCACCGCCGACATCTTCATTACAGTCAAACACCCCGTCTCTTCCTTATCCTCCCCTCTCCAGTCTCCCGTATGGCATCAGGAGAGATCGTCAAATATGAAGATACGACGCTTCTGGTTGGGGCCATTGTGAGCGCATACCTATCAGGTTCGTTTATCCTGGCCTGTCTTTTCTATGCTTAACTTACCCAGACCTCTTAGTCACAATCCTTACCATGACCGTGTATAACTGTCGTAAGTCCTTCGAGAAAAGTTTTACCAAGCCTTTTCCAATCCCTTTGTACAGTTCTCTGTCTGAATGATGAAGTAAGACACAAATCATGTCCTTCTTTCTTATAGGATATTCAAAAAATTTCAGGTTAAATATGTTTGGGTGAGACTTCCGTCTGTTTATCTGTGCTCCTACCTTAGGATTCCAGAGTCCAGGCGCCCTGGCTTCGGATCTGTAATATATGTTGTGGGGCGATATTTGTCTCTCGCAATCATTGTGTAAGTCATTCATCGTCATTTATTAATTTTGCAGCCCTTTTGAGAAATAGTGATTTGGCAGTTACGCGGTATGCAGAAGTAGGAATTATGCATTTCTTCACGATTATATATGTACAATCTAACATTATTTAATCTTACTTAAAGGTGGGTTCGACTTAGGGTATGAATCGGACCGCACTGGTTCCTGTTTAGTATCTGGTACCGGGGATGTAAAGGATCAGTCTTATCCATGTGTAAATGACATACTTGAACACGATAAGTACGCCTCCCATCGTCATTCTGCCGAATCTCGTTGTCTAAAGCCTTTCTTATATGATACGCTGCAATAGACGAGGCAAGTCAGACAGGGAAACTCATGCAAAATCATGGAGGCGTTGTTATTCACGCTCCGATGCGTTATAGAAAGCCAATTCCCTTACGATGTCACATTTTATGCCGGAGCGGTTGTGTCGCTCTCTGCAATGGGTGTGTAGCGTCGCTCAATTCACATTTTACGCCCACTAACCTCTATAATTGATAATTATTTGCAGTGCTGCTTCAACTCCGTACATATGCATTATACGAGGAAAGACGAGCCGTCCTGGGCACATTTATCGTACTGGATGTTATCGCATCCATAGCGTTCATCGTTGAAGTCACGGCTCTCAGTAGTGAGTGCAAATCTCTTTCACGAGTGACATGAAGCTCTTTAAATCCAAATTACATCCGAATCGAAAGAATACGTCGCTTCTTTTGGAGGCGCGACCGGAGTTGTAATAAGCCGGGCAGCTTGGTGGTCTCTCTTCGGCTCTCCAGACCCGGACGGAAGGGATTCAGGTGTGTCGAGCTACACGCCCCTTTTTTGGGCACCGTTCTTTTTCAACGAATCCGTTACGTTCTTCCTCGTCTTGAGAAAATCGTGGCAAAGCTTTCAAACCTCCTTTTCGCTGTCAAAAAGTCGGGCATCGCAAGGTCGAGTCAGGCTGAATTTGGCCAGCATAATCATGAGGGACAACCTCATCTATTTCTTTGTGTGAGATTCATCCTCGACCGTCTCTTTTTTTTCTTCCGGCTGACTTCGTCTAGCATTTTCATTGTTTACCTGCTCGCATTCTTAATGATCCTCAACCGAAAATTAGTTCGTATTTGTTTCTAATAATCGCATTTCAATGGCCGCGTCTGTTAACAAATTTAAAAGGAAGTAGCATTTGGTGATACGCATTTGCTCGCCTCTGTCGCAATCTCGGGCATCCTAGCTCCTAATCTCTATCTAAACCTCAAAAAGAGCTTCTACGAAGATCGGTATGACGGCATACTTCCGGACAAAGCAACGATATCGACAATGGAGTTTCATGACTGCCCAAATGAGACGACACATTCAGCGACAATCTCAGTCCAAGTATATAGCGACGAGTCAGAGAGGGACGAAGGAATACGAAGTCAAGACCAGAGGGGCTAGCAGATTCTAGGAACATTTTTCATGCATTGGTATGCATGACTAGTAAATCAAGTCCACTTGCATTGAAAACCTGTATTGTCTAATTTAGCGTGATATGCACTTTAAATTACCCACCTCGAAACGTACGTATGTTATCCATGTACACCTTATATGAAGAATAATAGTATCTCAATCGGTTCACCTGTAATGTCAAAGCCTTAGTCATCGGTAAAGCTGACTTTGCATGCGCGCAAGGTCTACATTATTATTTGCTGCCCAGAATCTAGGGTATATTGAATGATTATCAAAACAAGCCGTGTCAATACAAGATATCCGCAAAGCTCCATCCATAGAAGCCAATATAGCTTGTCAGCAGATGTGCGTGATATGAACCAGTGAACCCGAACCACCAGACCCTCACGAACGGGTCATAATCGCTTGAGTCTTCATTCCTGCGTCAGCCAATGCAAGTTCAAACGCCTTCAGGTGCCCCTCGACGACCCTCCGTGAATCGGTACGTTTTGTGCCCGTAGCTCGAGGTGGACTGCCCATCGAAGCCGCATCGTCATCTGGTAGACCAGCCTCCCACCGCTCAATCCTGACCCGGCTCCTCTCGGCACTGTCCCAGTCCGCTCGCCATCCACCCAATTTGTTCTTCAACGCCCGAATCTTCCGTCCAGCATCCGCAGTTGCTGCACTGTTTACTTGGGCATGCTCTGACATAGCAGTAAGAGAACTCGCAAGAGACGTTGTTAGGGTTCGCATGTGCACGAGTTGTGGTATGAGGGTTGGTACCGTCGGGGGACCGGTTAAAGGCGGTGGTACCAAGAATGAGTCTTTCATCGGTGTTGTAGGGTCGCCTTCCTCGTCCGACGAGTCGTCGTTGCCTAGAATACGCTCGTCCGGATCTGTTTCCCAGTCGGTCGACGAATGTCGTCTGTGATCGCGCTCGCCCTCACGTACATCAGTTGCGATTCCCCCTGAGGGCTTCGAACCCTCCGACACTCGAACGGCGTCCCCAAGCCCGTCTATCTTCTCCAAAGCATCCAACCGCCCAAGAACCTCGTTCCCGTTGATATCGCCTGCAATCTTCCTAAACTCCCTTTCACATTCCAGCAGCTCCCGTACCTGCCCCTCCCGATCCCGGATAGTGTCGTTTATATGCCTGATTACGTCTGATGCAAACTTCTCTATGGATGGCTGAGACGATGAGTAGTGAGATTGGAAGTCTGCGTCGAGCCGTCGTAGTTGTGAAAGGAATTTGTCTGTAGACTCCAGATCCTTCGATAGCTTGTCCATTGGGTCTTCTGTGTACTGCGCCTTCGATGACTCCTTTCGTCTCCTTGCAGGACTCGGGCTACCAAAACGACTCGCACGGTCGTCTTCTTCAGGCTGCTCGACATCGATGCTCGGAGTCATCGCAGACGCAAAATCGCCATCGTTCCCACTCATTTCACCCGCCAAAGACTGCGCCTCGCTGATACCCTCCTCCCCCATCGCCGCCTGTCCCTGTTCTTCGTCAATCCCCTCTGCACCTTCGTCGAACTCGATCCCAAACTCTTCCTGCAGCATCTTCGACCCCGCACTCGGCTCAGGCATCAACGCCACCGCCAGTTCATGCGCAAGCGAGTGTATCCCAGAGCCCGATCCCGAACCTGCACCACCGTCATCGCCGCCCTCGAGCTCGAGTATGGATTTCCGGCCTTTGGGCGACGCGCCTGCAGAAACGCGCCTGTTTTTCGTTTGCGGTGCGAGGAAGTTATTGGGGTTTGGACTTCCGCCGTTGAAAAAAGTGTTCTCTTTGCTTGAGCGAGACATGATGAATTGAGGAAGATGGAGGGAGAGGAGCAAGGCGTGGAATGCCCCCCTTTGAACGGTGGTGGGTAGTGGTCAGGTAAGCGTCAGAACTGGAAATTAGGCGCGACGCGACGTGGCTTCTTTGTAACCATAACGGCCGTAAACATATCTCCCAAAATTCAAAAGACAAGACTAGTGTATCCAAAATAAATTACAGTCTGTAGTACATGGGCATCACATCACATCTGAGTATTCTATCTAGCTTCCCACAACACCTCGGAATCACGCGGATGTTCAGCGCGTTCATTTTTACTCAAGTGTCCCACAAAAGGAACGTCTGCAGTGAGCAGCGAAATGGCATCGGACCTCGTAATCAATCCTTCCAACTGCCCATGACGCGTGATACAGATTTGTCGCAAGTTCTGAAGCGGGAGCATTAAGCACTCAGTTGGACTGGTAGAATGAATGCCCTTACCATTCGTTGGAACATCTTGATAACTAGTTCTTGGGGAACCTCTCTCCGCAGCTGGATGACGGAATCATCCAGGAGAGTAGATAAATTAATCTGCACCGAGTCGCTCGAGTGACGATCAAATGAAATGACTCTGCCGGAACGTTCGTTTTCATGTTGAGCAGCTGCTGATAAATAAGTTCAATCCACTACTGTTCACAATTATTTTGTTCACGAACCTAAAGCAGCCTTCAGCTTGGACTTCGAGACGTATCCGAGCAGTTGCTTAGCAGCGTCAATGACGGGGTATCCATGAAAATCGTACGATTCGACCAAAAGACCTGCGCATATTAAGCTCAAGGTCACTCTTCTTCAGATAAGTCAGCATAAATCATACCCAGTTGTTCCACAGTCGAAACTCCAGAAGCAACTACAGAAAGTCGTTCGTAGGGTATCATTAAAGATGAAGCGGTCTCTCCATGATCACGATACTCTGCTGTTGGGAGCCAGGGGTACTTGTGTAGGGCGATCCACGCCGTGTAGATGCCTTCTTTCCCTAAAGCATCTCCCACCCATTTGGATACCATGACTGAAATCATTATGGGGAGGACATGAGAGAGAGCACCTGTGAGCTAGGAGCCGGATGTCAGTGGGACATCTCAACGGGAGAAGTTTGCTCGATATACCTCAAAGAGAATTACGACGAGAGAAACTATCGGATTTTACGTCAGTCACAGTTAAATTGAAAATAAAATGACCCTGTAGCATACTCGTCATTCTAGTCACTCCACCCAACATGGCCGAAGCGCCAATAACAGCATAGAAACCGGGATTGATGCATTGCGCAGCCGGATCAGGAGGACAGGCCGTAAATACCCATAACTCTGGATATGACCGATGTAGGCTCTGTCTGAGATATGGGATATGATATCAGTCTCGTGTATGGGACATCTGTTGTCCAATACTTACACAATCAGGCCGACAGCACGCCCCAAGCATGCGCCAATGGCGATCGTTGGTAAGAAAATCCCAGCGGGGACCTTGCATTGCGAGAATCAATTTTAGGGCAACAGAGATGGTTATACCAGGAAACTGACCATCATTCCAAACGTCCAGGCAGTCAGGCCTAATTTTATTGCGGCGGTCAGTATGAGCAAAAATACATTTTCTACGAGAGCGTTCGGGCTTCAGGAGCATCAGCTTGTAATTGTGAGTATATCATCGATCTATCGTACTTGCATAGTCCATGGAAGTCGCCTTTCGATAGATCGCATTCCAGGAAAAGATTTGATACGAGCTCCGACGTTTGTACCCTGAAATGAATGTGATAACACGCCATAACGGAATTTACGGAAATTATACCTTAGGAAGACGACCTGAGAGAAATGACTTAATGGTTCGCCTTGAATGGTCCATAAAATCAGTACAACTCACTAGGTAACTAATGCAGCCTGTTATAGCGGTCACCCCTACAACTTCGAGGATTGGGTGGTCACCGATATAGTTGCTCTGGCGGTAAACTGCAGCATTGACATTAAGTCGAATGAGTAAAGACCCCAGGACACCCTTGGTTAATGTGAGCCAATCATTTCCTGTGTATAACAGTAGACATACCCCAAGAACGCTCAAGAGCAGCCATGGTGCCTGTTAAATTATTCATAAGCATTCTATCAACAATATTAAGATCTTCGAACCATACAAGTTCAAACGCCCTCCACGTGTCACTCCCACTCGTCACTTCAAACAGCACAAGCTTCGACGTCCCGAATGGGTCAACGTATTGCAACGACACCGCCGCAATCACTGACGTGACGAAGCCACGCCAGATAACATCGGAGTCGTTAGCAAACGTGTCAAGTTCCTCGAGGCCAAAGAGGACGCCACCAAGGGGGCTACCAAAGGCAACGCTGATGCCGGCGGCGGCAGCGGAAGCAAGGAGACGACGTTTGGTCGCTGAAGGAAACATTTTGTCAATGGTTAAGCGCAGAAAGGAAGCAAAATTAAGGTGAACCTTCGTTCGAGATGTACTTCCTGAACATCTTCGAGAGGAGGAACGCCATGCAACAAGAAACGTGCACAAGAGGACCCTGATAATCAATGCGGTCAACATTGATCAAGAGCCCAATATCAAGAGTTTATTCCTACTTCTTTGCCTAGAGATAGGCCGGAAGCAACAGCGAGAACAAGACCGAGAGATTTTATGAGAAGGGTCCAAGGACCAAGGAACTCATCAAAGACATAACCACTGAGAATCTATTTTTTTTCAGGCGTCAGGAACAATCGTGCAAAAAGGTAATATGAAACTAGCTCACAGCTTTGATCTCCGGTACTTTATACGCTTATGTCAGAAAGACCTGGATGTGTTGAATGAAGGCAGGTCAACTTACTGCCTGTGTGAAATGCGCTGCATAATGTCGTGGTTGAGCATCCAGCGAAATCCAATGAGTGCAAATACTCACTATGGCGCATAGAAGAGAACCAGGAATGCTGCACTGCTTGAAAACGCAATCTTTAGAAAACCATGCGTCAATAACGACAAAAGGAACATTGCTGAAGACGAGAGACGAACTGCAAGGGTGATATAGATAGTCGACTGTAATAGAGAGGACAGGAAGATGGATTTAACGCCTAACCACTGACTCCACGTTAACCAGTCCGTACAGACTTCCCCCGCTTTTGCCAAAAGTAGACAAAGAACTTCAATTACATACTCAAACATGCAATTAGACGCTCACCGTCATATCCGCTGCAGCAGGAAACCTGATTATACAAAAACCCGTACGCACAGCGACCCTCCCGCAAGTCCGAGAACCAACGAACGAGAATGTCAAGCCAGCCGCCGACGGTGCCCACACACACACCCGTTGCGACGATGATGGACCAAACGCGTGCACCTTCGACAAAGGGGGTGAACCACCCTCGTAGGCCACGGAGAGAGCGAATGTATTGCTGACGGGAGCGTTCACTGGCTTCTTCGCGGGGCCAGTCTACGAAAGGGTGCACATTTAGAAGTTAGAATTGCAAATCTAAATGCGAGGCGATGGTCAAAATCCAACCAATTGTGCTTCCAGTCGGGTACTTTGTCGCGCCGAAAGATGTTTCTGAATTGTCAGGCGTAGTTAACAGTCCGTGTTCTTCGTGCAGTTCGTATTCTTGCGCGGATTCATGATGAACATTCTGGGGGTTGTGAGTACGGGCGGCACCTGCCCATGGGTCTTCCCAAGATTCAAAGTCTTCGTCATTGTGATTCTCGTCCTCCCTTGCATTTTAAAGCCTCGTGAGCCAAAAGAGACCGTCTTTGACGTTGTGTTGAGTTTTCGTACCTAGGATTATCATGGTGCATGATGGAGGTCAAAGCGAAAGAGCCATGGAAGCCATAAATAGAGTGCTACTCGACGCGTAGCTACTTCGTACAACCATAGGTTTGCGATGGGAGTGATTATCATGAATGAGAACGTCTGAAGGATGCTAATGCAACGATATAAAATGGGTCATTAGACGAAAGAAAAGCTAAAGCTGCAGCTAAAATGATCTAATGTGACTCGTTTCCGCCAGCTTTCTTCAGATTCCGGTGCGGCTCAGCCTTGACGAGAATGACCCGGTCGATTAGCGTTTGCACGACATCATCGACTTTGGTACTGAATGATTGTGAGATTTCGTCAAGTCTCTTATCCGTATCCTTGTCGATAGATGACT
The DNA here is from genome assembly GCA_019400425.1 of Hymenochaete sp. R1. Lineage (NCBI taxonomy): Eukaryota > Fungi > Basidiomycota > Agaricomycetes > Hymenochaetales > Hymenochaetaceae > Hymenochaete > Hymenochaete sp. R1. Next base: position 24,095 of record JAFREE010000002.1, read on the forward strand.
GAGATGTCTGTGTCGTGCCTTCTCTCTGAAAACCTCACATGAGCACGATACAATCGAGAGAGAGAGGTGAGTGAAACGCCACATACCGACTTGGTGAACTCAGCGAAGTCAACCTCCTTCAGCTTCTTGTACTCCTCAATCTCTTTAGTGGCTTCTTCTTGCGCATCCTTCACTCTCTTCTGGCGATCTGGGGCGCGGTATTTATTAGAGTGCGGCTGCGCCACGAGAATGTGATGAGCATACAGTTACGGGCCTCTTCGATGCGCTTCTGAGCATCCTTCTCTGCTTCAAGGAGGGTTTGGATACCTTGGTTTGAAGATGCCTGCGCGTTGGGAAAATTTAGTAGAGTTCTACATTGGAGTCGGGCATCCGACATACCATGATAGATGAGATGAAGTATGAGGAGATGGATGGAGATGGAAGGCAAAGACAAAGAGGCGGCGGGTCTGGGGTCACGCGTGTCTTTGAGCGCCGTCTACATCGCCGAGCGCGCTGCTCGCTGCTCCTTGCTACCCGTCCACAACGCCAGATTGACAATTCATGCTCAAGAGGAGATAGTCACGAAACAACAGAGTAAAGATGGATCCATTACAGGCCCTCCAGGCCGCGTACTCAGTCCAACCAGACTCCAATGAACAGGCAGAGTTATTAGCCAGTCTCCGCGAAAATCTCGAAACACACCCGAACTATATCACCGTCCTCACCCCGACGCTCATCAGAGGTGTTGTGGGTGCTCACGATTCTCTACTCAAGCGATGGACACTTGATCTCCTGCATTTTGGCCTGGGAAGAGCGAATATTCCTCTTGAGAAGCGTACCGAACGTTAGTAGCCGTGTCTCCTTGCTCGAGCAATTCCTTACTCTTTGTTATTTAGTTGCAAGCCAGTCGTTGGATGTATTGGCAAACGTACTACAGGACCCGAATCCAAACACGCTGAAAACCGCGATACAATGCTTCGCGACTGTCTATCCTCTCCTTTTTCGATACCTGTGAGTTTGGTGCCTTTAATTCCGACTGCGGTTCTTCGGAATGTTGAGTCTTGCACAGATGCACAAACCGGAATCTTCGTTCTGTGTGGGAAACCTTGTCCTCATGCAAGGCAAGAATACTGGAGATTGTCTGGTCACCTTCCGCTACCGGCGGATTGAAGCTGGCAGCGTTGAAGTTCTTACAGCGCGTTATTCTTGTTCAGACGCGGGGCGTGTCAGACCCAAGGGTACGTGCTTCGCTCTCGCTTTGTTCATGCCCCATTGACTAGACACCTGTAATTTAGCTGCAAAAACCCAACGACCCAAATCTCGCACTATGTCCAGCAGACCATCCATTCATTTCGTCATCTGTGTTGGAGTCTGAAGGACAAAAACTCATGGAAGGAGTGGTTACCATCTTCTACACCATGCCGTGCGTTCAACTTCATGTCATATGTGAATTTTTGTGACAGTAAATTACAGAAATCCGGACATGATGACTGCTGTAGTCAACAGCTGGGCACCTCTAGCTAAACAGCGACCCGCCCTCGCGAACATCGTTATTCAGGCCCTAGCAAGCTGGACTCCGGGTGCTATCTACCAATTTCCTGCCTTCGTTATCAGGAGTGTAGAAAAAGCTGTACGAATACTTTTAATCCACTTCTCCAGGTACGTGCTCTTCAATATTCCGCTGTGCTTTGCCTATACTAATTGAATGTCTCAGGAACTCGCAACTTCACTCCATGTACGGCCACATGCTCAACGATGCTCTTGCCCAGCAAGCAGTCCGGATGGAACAAGCGACTGCGAACGAGCGCAATCGCAAAGCTGCAGCTGCAGCCGAGGCGAACCGTAAACGTTCAATCACCCAATTGAGTGACGATGCGAGCGATGCTAAGCGACTAAAAGCGGGACATGACGCCGCTGCGAGCATGGCGAACATCTTGACGAACTTTGACTTTTCGTCACTGCCGAATGCATTGATTACGGACTTGATTATTGCGAACTTGCAGATGATCTCAGAGGTGGATCTAGCGAGAGCCATTGGGGTATATATGTCTACACACGTCACTAAAGCATTGTTCTGATGGATTAATTTAAGGCATATAGGGAAAAGAACGGAATCAGTGCTCCTGCACCCCTAGTACCTACTGGAGGAGCGAGCTCGATTTCTGCAGAGATAGAAGATGTTAAAGCAGAACCTGTTGACCCACTGACGATGGACATGGGAGATGAAGAAGTAGATTATGAACCAGAAAAGATCAACGAGGAGGTGCGTTCATTCATCATCGCCGTCACCCTCCATCGTCGTTCTGTGTTTAGATTGACCTATTATAGATTACCCAACGCGAAGAGTCCCACGATGATGTTGAACCTATAGATGTCGACGAGGCTCTAAAGTCAGTCGATTTCAAGCTGCCCGCGCCTCGAGACCTATCCGATGACGAGGCAAGAGAGGTTTCGCGAGCGACGATGTTGCGCATATGGGATACAAGCAGGGACTTTGTCCCTGCCTCTACTTCGAGCGAAATAGCATCGGGTTCATTACAAGAAACGCGCTCGCAGGACTTATGGATGCTATTGCTCGTACGTTTGCTGACGCGGTCTCGTCCTGACACCCAAGAGGAAGAAAAGGATGAAGAAGAGGCAGAAGGAGGAATGGAGGTGGATCAGATATCTAAGCACGATCGAGTCCGAGAGCTTCTATTCGATTATGTTTTGAATAATTTCCCAGCGAAGTAATTATCTTTCGTCAGAACAAAAAATACACTCTGCTGACCTATAGTTAGGGAGAGTTTGGCTTTGGTGTGGATGAACGAGGAGTGGTACAATGACCGGATAAGATGCGCAGAGGATCCTGACTGGGTATGTAGTTTATTCATTTCGGGATCGTCATGGAATATTGACAACTTCACATAGGAGTCTAACTATATGATTTGGGTACAGAAGCTCGTAACAGCCTACGAACCCATGATAGACTCTAGAGATCGGACGTTTTCCCATTTCCTTCTTAATATCCCTTTAGTCCCTCAGGGGGTGTTGACGATGTTACGTGACCTGTGCTTAGAACCTGACAGGCGTCAAGTTGGATTTACCTCACTCAGAGACTTTGTTTCGCAGAAAGTGCCTCTCCGAAGGCAAGCGATGCGTATGCTCTTGGAGCTGACGACCCATTCCGGTATGAGTCACTCTTTTCAGACTTCTGCTCTGTTAAAACTTTGATTTCAGAGAAGGAAACTCGACGTGCAGCGATCAACACCGTCAGGCGGTGGGTGCCAGACTCCCAACCCATGAGCGAAATGATCCGCATTTTCGCGCAAAAGCTTCTCCGACGGCTTCAAAAGAATCCCGAAAAGGCAGCTGAGAACGGGAATGTTAACAATAATGGCGAAAGCGGTACCCCAAGTCGTGAAGCGATGGAGGATGGCGAGATGCCGCAGGAGCCCGTCATTCAGACGGAGTATCTGCCCGAACAGGTAGCCGTTCCGGCGGACAAAGCGCTAGTACTGCAGCACGTAGAGCTTATATTCGCTCTCTGCGTCCGATGTCCTGATATGCTCGACGAGTAAATTTCTTGTCTTAACGGGATGAATATCTGTTGCTGACACTGTTCATCAGTATATTTGATGCTTATGGTTGCATGGACCCATCTGTGCAAGAAGCTGTCCAAGATCTCATTACCGCCCTCATTCGCTCTCTGGGTCCGGCGCACGCTAAACTTCAATCCGTCATGCGCAACTTCCCGCCTCAGTCAGAATCACTCGCACTTCGGGTGCTCAGAATCTTCACGGAGAACGAACGACCGGGTCCGACGTTAGTGTCGTTAGTAAAAGCATTAATACAAGAGCGTGACTTAGATGCGCGATTCTTGATTCCTATTATTGCTGAAATGGACAAGGTGATCATGTCGAACAGATACACGATTCAAGCAGATGCTTACCTCTTCCTCTCCTTTCAGTCCGACATCATACGCAATCTACCACGTATCGTCTCTATGCTAAATGGGACACCAGGAAACAAGCAACTTGTGAAGAACGTATTCGAATCCATTGTCACGACGCCTCCACAAACTTTTGGAAGCGTCACATCAAACTTGCCGCGTGTGAGGCAGAGCGAGTTACTGGCGCCTGCCGAGCTCATGGTGCTTCTGCATGAATCAGAAAAGGAAATCGGACTGAAGAGTACGATTGAAGGTTCGTTCTACTATTCTTTGTTGAGTCCAGTACCATATGCTGATCATTAAAAAGCCATTGGTATCTGCTTCTCGATGACGGACGTGTTCCGGTCGGAGATTCTTGCAGTTGTGATGCAACAAATAGTCGACGAGCCGGTCCTTCCGGTCCTTTTTCTACGAACGGTAAACACAATTCCTTGCAGTATCACATTACATACACACTCAGCAAATTCTCACACTACCAGGTCATCCAAGCTGTCACCACTTACAAATCCCTCGTCGGCTTCGTCTCAACCACCCTCCTCTCCCGCCTTATCACCAAAAAGATTTGGACGAACCCTCCCTTATGGGAAGGCTTTATTCGATGCGCCAAAACCATTGCACCTGCCAGCTTCGGTGCCCTCCTGCAGCTTCCGAAAGACCAACTCCGGGATCTCGTGGACAAGCAGCCAGGATTGAAAGCGGGAATGCGAGACTTTGTGCTGAAGAAGGCGGGTAATAAAGCACGGCAGGCAGGCTTTTTGGATTTGTTTGGAGACGATCAGAGCCAGGTGCAGCCGCTAGCTCAATTGCAAACACAAAGTCCGGCGCCGAGTCAAAGTCCGACGCCCCTGCCGCAGGTGGTAGAACGGGAAGCGGCACCGTCACCACCATCGCAAGTACCAGCCCAGTGAGCCAATTTTATGGTGTCTGTAAAATTTGGTGGGGTCAAAACGTGCGGTACGAATGCTTCTGACGTGCATGGTCTCTCGGCTTTGTTGAATCATCCAAGAGCACATCCGCACTGATATTTTTATTCTGATTGCAACAGATCATTCGTTTCGTTCGCTATATTAGTGCTTTGATTTTTTTTGAGTCTATCTAACATGTTGCGGGATTTGAAACGATCCGGGTTATGCTGCATGTATAGTTGTTTATTTCGTTGTAGCTTTTTCTTTTTCTGAGCGTGGTTGTGATTCCTTGGAAGAAATGTTTTAGGAGAAGGGTGTGATCAGAGCGCCAATCAATAACTACATCATCAGAGTCACTGCCGGAAGCATACAGCGGAGATGTAGTTGCTTCGTGCTTTACATACGCACTCTCCCTCTCCCGCCCAACGTGTATATAACCCTGAACTCACCTCTTTCGCTCACTTTGTCCGCTACCTCCATCTCGAGCAACACTAAGGCTCGAAATAACAACCTAGGGTTGTTCGGAAATAGTGCATTGTCTTGTCTCACCGCGAACGCGCCGGTCTAAAGGCAACCCAACCCACTGGCACTGGCACCTGAATAGCGCAGTCTTGGCCATCTTACACCTATTCGTATCACGCCTCCGACGCAGCTACCTATACCTAGATTTCCAGTTGCCTAACTCTTCCTTGCGCTCACGCACTCACGCGCGCGCTCATACTCATACAAACCATTCCATTCCACCGCCGGTCTTAATCCGGTGAAACTCAAAAGTCTCATCGACCTGCTATGACGTCTCCCAATAAGGACGATCATGAGGGCAACACGGGACTCGTAGAAGGTACAGATACAGAAGCTGAAGCACAACAGCGACGATCGAGATCAAGTAGTCGTGCCCGGCGACGAGATCGGGAGCGAGAACGCGCAGAGAGGTCGGAAAGGGCGGAGCGGACCCGCAGAAGGTCACCTCATCCCAGTGCAAAGGATGATGGCAGCAAGGAAAAGGATGCGGAGAGGAAGGTGGAGAAAGATGCGAGTGAGGAGGAGGCGGAACGGGGGTCGGCAGGCTCATGGAACGTGGACCGGGGGAGGTCAAGGACGAGGCGAATGTCGAACCCTGCTTCAGAGGATAATCTTAGGAGGAGGTGCGTATTCAGAGGTCTGTATCAGAGTGATAACAAATATCTGACGATGTAAATATTTGAAATAGAGGGTATCATACGCTGTTCTCATCCTTCGGCAAGGTGTTTCATGTTGAGAAACGATGGAAAATGGTTCGGGATATGGGTTCTGGGGCATACGGTGTCGTTATGTATGTTCATGACGACGTATTGTCTTTGTGACCTCTAATTGTCTAACATGTCTCCCAGTTCCGCTGCAGACGAGATTTCTGGAGAGACCGTGGCCATTAAGTTAGTCACCCGGGTCTTTGAGAAAGTGTCATTGGCGAAGAGGGCACTCCGAGAAATTACGCTTCTTCGACACTTTGCGAATCACGAGAATATTACAGGCCTTATCGACGTGGACGCAATCAGCAAGGACTTTAATGAGATGTACGTTCGGCCCCATTTATCAACGTCTTTGTACGTTAACCTATGCAACCTAGCTATTTATTCCTGGAGGTGAGAGCTATCGTACATTCGTTTCGTATACGGTGCTGACATTTCCCGGGTTCCAAGCCCATGGAAGGTATTGTCTTATCATCCGCCCGTATGCCTCTCCAACTGACATAATCTCCTTATCCTCAATCGCCATCGCGAAGCCGACCTTCATCAGATTATCAAGTCCGGGCAGACGCTCACAAATGAACACGTGCAATACTTCGTCTACCAGATATTACGTGGTCTGTACACCCTTCCCAACTTCTCCCTGACGGGAATGAAAAGAAAGGAAGATTGATGTACTTTTACGCCGGGCGTGGTGTGTGAATATAGGCATGAAATACGTTCACTCCGCGTCCGTTGTGCACCGTGATCTGAAGCCCGGAAACTTATTGGTCAATGCTGATTGCGAGCTGAAAATTTGCGACTTTGGGTTGAGCCGTGGATTCAATTCGGGGCCAGATGAGTTTGCGACGCACATGACAGAGTATGTTGCTACAAGATGGTACCGGGCGCCAGAGATTATGCTGGCTTTTCGGTGAGTCGTCCGGAATATGGTTTAGCTTTTCATTAAAGCTCATTGAGTCGGGTAGGCGATATCACACAGCGAGTGCGACTCACCCTCTAAGCTGTCGTTCGCAATATTGAGGCTAACATGAGTATAGTTGATGTATGGTCAATAGGCTGCATTCTCGCAGAACTAATACTCGGAAAACCTCTCTTCAAGGGGAAGGAGTAAGTGTGTGCAGTTTGATCGAAACCAGTGCTTTCTAACCAAATCTTATAGTTATGGTCTGTAAGCTCTCAAATGCCGTGCTTAAGATATTTATCGAAGTTCTTTTTTAGTCGACCAACTGAATAAGATCCTTGATGTGTTAGGTACATCCTTTCATCCAGCATCAGAATGAGTGCGCGCTGACTTCATATAGGCACTCCCGATGAAAGTGTACTGGCGCGAATAGGGAGTGATAAAGTATATGATTTTCTCGAATTGAAGCCACGAGTCCGCTGACAACTGTATACCCAGGCACGAGAATACGTACGATCACTCCCGGTTCGCAAGACTGTCCCCTTTTCAAAACTCATGCCTTCTGCTGATTCTCAAGGTATTCGATCAACTTTAAGCAAAGTACTTACATAATTGAAACATTTCTAGCTCTCGATTTGCTTTCCAAAATGCTTGATTTCGACCCGGAGCGACGTGTCACAGTAACGCAGGCTCTTGAGCATCCTTGGTTATCATCGTATCACGATGTGAATGACGAGCCTGAATGCGTAGAACCGTACAACAAATGGCACGCCATCGAAAAATTGGAGACAATTGAAGATTACCGAGAAGCCCTCTGGAATGAGATCCAGGACTACCGGAATGAAGTTCGAAGCATCGGAATCGATGTGTCGTACCTCGATAGTTCACAACCTTCTACGTCTCCTGTTTCCCGGAGGTTCTCAGGCGATACGGGGCCAAGGGGAGAGGAAAGGCCAATGTCACCGCCTCCAGACATCACTCTCGACGATTCCCGTACGCAAGAGACAGGAACATCAACTGCCGTCGAAGAGGGTGGATCAGGCAAAGACGTCCTGCCTTCAGACAAAGACAAACAACCCGACACTACCGACGAATCAACAGCAAAGCCCAATCCATCAGAATTGACCGCCGTGCCCTCCCCCTCCGTTTCGCTGCGTCCAAGCATAGAACGCCGTGATTCCTTACGTCCTTCTACTCCCTCCAGCATCTCACACGACCCCGTCGTCCACTACGCTCGCCGCTCCAGCATCCTCCAATCCCAATATATGCATCAAGCCAACTCTGTCTCCGCTTCCCCCGTCCGACGTATGATCTCAGGGCTTCCAGCGACGGAAGAAGTACCTCGTGAAGGATTCCCTTCCTCGATGACGTACCCCTCGCACGGTGCAGGCAACCCGCACCCTCCACAAGCAATGCTTGCGTCATTTTCCGCCCCGAACGCTGGTGTAGCGGGTGGCGGTCACTTAAATGCACCGAATGCAGCGGGGCCAGCAGTAGCTCCGGGTACGATCCCATTCCCAACAACAGGAGGTTCATACATCCTCCCTGCCCGTTCCCGTACCGCTTCCATGGCCGGTGATGCCTACGCTCATTCTCTCAGTTCGTTCGTTCCCGGCACCGGAACGAACACGGGTATCTCCAGCCAATTCAGCGGCTCGTCCGGCGCCGGCGGCGGTGTTCCAGATCGAGGCACGGCCTCCCTTTCTTACTTCGGTGCGCGCAAATTGCTTAGGACGCTGAGCACTGTCTCAATCCACGAGAGCGGGGAGGGCGTGACCGGCGGGTTAGCAGCGATGGGACCGATTGGGCAGGCGATTATGGAAAGGAAGGAGACGGCGGCGGATGGACCTGCGAGTGAGATGCCAGCTGATTTCGAGCAGGGAGTAGAGGGTGAGGGAGAAAGCGACAGGGCGTTTGGGGGTCTGAGGGTGGATAGAGAGAGGGAGAGTGCCAGTACGGATGGCGCTGGGGCCCCTGGATCGGGGAAGAGGGAGGAAGTGCTAACGATGGGAGCGGGACAGGCGGGAAAGAAGGAAGAGAAGGTGAATACTCCGACGCCAAAGAGTAGTACGCCGAACTCTGCGAGGGAGAAGGAGGGGCCGGCTAGCGCAGGAGGGAGTGGAAGTGGAAGTGGGACGCCTTCGTCGAAGAAAAAGGAGAAGCGGTTCATTATTTTTTGATGAGGCGTTGTTTGGATTGCGATGTGCGATGTCGGTAGGTTGCTGAGTGCTATGCAGGCATATGTTCTGTTGAGCCGTGTTGGCTTGAAGTTGATTTGATCTTCCTTTTTTTGTCTTTGAAGCTCTTATTCGTGACTCCTCCATTTCACTTTCACGAGCTAGAAATCTAATCCGCGTTCTTTTATCCGTTCACTTTCCCTCCTGTCCGCCCGCGTGTGTGCGATACATAGAGCGATAGAAATACGAGTTCCCTCATACATGCGCAGATATCGAAATGTTAATTTGATTTCCGAAGTCGAGATGTACAAAAAAAAGTGTGCCTATGATAAATAAAATTAAGGATAAAACATAGAGTATGGGTCATTCATCTCCAAGAATGCCTTTTATTCCTGTGAAAAACGTTAGAGGCGCTAGCGTAAGATGCTCAAGAGTTACTCACGATCAATAATGTCCAGATATGCAGTCGTAGCTGGGCTATCGGGGTATTCGTCCAGGAAACTAACTCCATAGTCCGCGCTCTTCCCAATCCTCGGATCCAACGGCACCGTTCCCAACAACTCCACGCCCATCTCCTCTGCCAGTTTCTTCGCCCCTCCGGTGCTCGGTTTGAAAATCTGACTCTCACCTTTACATTTCGGACAAACAAAACCACTCATGTTTTCTACAACGCCCAACACCCTCACCCCTACCTTCCTACAGAAATCAATCTCGCGCCTCACATCCTGAATCGCCACCTCCTGCGGTGTCGTCAGCACCACCGCACCGTCGATCCCGCTCTCCTTCAGGTATGTAACGACCGAGAGGTGTTCGTCAGATGTCCCGGGAGGCGTGTCAACGAGGAGGTAGTCGAGCGTGCCCCAGTCAACATCTTTGAGAAATTGGGCGATGAGGCCGTTCTTCTTTGGTCCGCGCCACATAACAGCGGAGGAGGATGAAGGAAGGAGGAGGCCTACAGAGATGGCGGATAGGTTGTCAGAGACGTAAACGGGGGACCAGCCTGTGGAAGAGGCGTGGACTTGTTCGGAGGCGATACCGAGGATGGTGGGAATGGACGGGCCGCAGATATCGACGTCCATGATACCGGTCTGGATAAAAAGGAATCGAAAATGGGAAGGATGAAGTTGTGAGGGAATCAATTAGTAGATTGGAGAGAATTGTGTGCATGTATGCATGCGAAACGAACGCACTTGAGTATCCTCATCCGTCGCGAACGCCCAAGCCAACTGGGCACAAAACGTACTCTTTCCAACACCTCCCTTGCCACTAAGGACCAAAATCTTCCTCCTTATGCCCTTCATCCGCTCGCGAATGAGTGGAAGGGCTGGGTCAGGTCCCTTAGGCATGGAGGATGCACATATTTCCTGGTTGGCGCAGCCCGCGCAGGCGTCTGCTTTACCCGCTTGGTCTGAGTCTGTGCCTGGGCAATGCTCAGGCGCATTCGAGGGAACGAGGGAGGGGTCTGGGACTGCAATAGGGTGGGAGACGGCGAGCATGGGTGGTGGTGGGTCTAAGAGAAGAGAGCTGAGCTTAGCAAGACAAGAAAGACTCGGAATAATGAGATCTTATCTAATAAATTATAATCGTTCAAAAAGAAAGCTTGTCGATCTGTCGATCAAAAGCTGCAACACCGACGCTTTGTTCAGCGACTTGAGGAAGGCGTTCGTGTTGGTCAACAGCAAACAACCATGTCAGACTCGCACGGTGAGTAAATTTTCCTGTCCTCAGGACTTCACAGACCAGTATCTTGCAGCGAGTATCCCATACAACATAGTGCATGCTTAACTCCAGACAACTTTTCACTCGGTCTCGTCTTTTTCACTTCTTTAGAAGCGACGATGAAGCTCATAGGATGTTCTACTTCCTTACCCCTTTCCATTTGTCCGTTCTCGCAATTCATCCAGCTAGCTAGCTTTTGCCATCCGTGTATCCAGGATGCTCGCTTTTTCTCCCAACAATCGATTTCACGCCTCGATTTGATGACGCTTGCGCCTTGGGCGTCAACGGCCCTGCAAGGAGAACCTGACTAACGTGTTCATTTTAGATCGCTACAAGGACCGCGACGAAAGGCGTTCTTCTAGGTACGATGACCGCGCTCGAGGTGATAGGGACAGAGACAGAGAGCGTCATCGGGACTCGGCAAAAGATACTGGAAGGCGTTTCAACCCAGATGACGAGTATCGCCGCAGGCGCCATGATGTTGAAGAGACGGCACGCCGTAGGACAGAAGAAGGGTACTACGATCGCGATCGCAGGGGTCGAGGTGAATTTGGCGGGCACCACTCCCGCCGGGATCGAGGTCGCGACCGCGAAGGTGATGAAGGAGGTCGAAAACGAGGAAAAGACAGGGAAAGCGCAGAGCGGCGGTCTCCCACTCCAGAAGGAGCTCTTCCTATGTCGCAGCGCAAGAGAAAGGCTTCGGGATGGGATATACACGCTCCTGGGTATGAGCAGTACTCTGCAATGCAGGCAAAACAAACAGGTTAGTTTATTCACGTTGTGATCTTTTTGTTTATCTCCAACGCATATCGCAGGGCTTTTCAATCTTCCCGGAGCGAATCGTACACAGGTGCCTCCTATTCTCAGTGTACCAGGCCTCCCACCGCCCATGCCTACTGGTACGTTCGGCATGGGTATGGGTTTGAACCCCAACTTGTCTCGCCAATCTCGTAGACTGTACATTGGAAGCATCACTCCGGAAGTGAACGAGATTAATTTGGCGGATTTTTTCAACGACAAAATGAAGGAAATGAATATTGGCACGGGCGGCGGAGGCAACCCGGTGCTCACCGTTCAGTGCAACTACGAAAAGAATTATGCGTTCATTGAGGTGCGTGATTACTCACAAGTGTGCAATAAGAAGGGCAAAGTTAAATCTATTTCAAGTTCCGTAGCGCCGAGGATGCAACTGCCGCGATGGCTTTTGATGGCATAGTTTTCTTGAGTGGTCCTCTGAAGATTCGAAGGCCTAAGGATTATGGTGGCTACGAGGCGGCGCCCCCGGTCGGAGTCCACGTACCAGGAGTCGTGTCTACAAACGTTCCAGACACGCCCAATAAGATATTTGTCGGTGGCTTGCCTACGTATCTTGACGAAAACCAAGTACAGGAATTATTGAAGAGTTTCGGCGAATTGAAAGCGTTTAATCTCGTTCGCGAGAACGGAACTGGGCCATCCAAAGTAATTTCTTTTCTTTTTGTTTTCTCGCGCAGGACTCATCAACATCTATAGGGGTTTGCATTTTTGGAGTATCTCGATCCAGATGTCACCGATGTCGCTTGTCAAGGTTTGAACGGCATGGAACTGGGCGATCGCACCCTCGTCGTGCAACGTGCATCTGTCGGCGCAAAATTGGGTCAACCTGGCTTCCCTGGTATGCCACTCGAGATGATGTCAGAAATCCCACAGCCTATTTTACCGGCGGGAGATATGTCGCTGTCTCAGGCCCGCATCCTCCTCATGTTGAACATGGTCACTAATGACGACCTAACTGATGATCAAGACTATATCGACATCTGCGAGGATATCAAAGAAGAATGTAGTAATTTTGGTATGGTAGAAGACTTGCGCGTTCCTCGGCCTGCGAAGAGGGACAAATCTCGTTGGGCGCCCGGGGATAATCAAGCACAGATCGACGCTCAGCGGCAGGATGAGGCTGCTGGTGTTGGAAGGGTGTATGTGAAGTTCGCGCACCCTGACGCGGCGGCGCTGGCAATGAAAAGTTTGGCGGGTCGTTCGTTCGCGGGGCGGTCGATTATTGCCACTTTGCTCAGTGAGGACAGTCAGACGACACCTCCGTTGAACCTTGTTTTTGCTCCCCAGCCTGCTGATGCTCCTCCTTTGCCGGAATGATTTAGCTATATCCTCTTTTCTGTATTTTACTTGATGTTAAAAGCTTTCGAATGTGTCTTATTTATAAAAATGCGTGCTCGTAACGAAGATCTCTTTTGGGGATGACGTTCCGAAGCAGACGCAGACGTGAGGACGGCGTGATTAATTTTGGCCTTGATCCTGAATTGGTAAAGAACGTATCACGTGAGCATGACGCCCGTAATTTGATAACGTGGCTTTTCCTGCCAGTGAGACCAAGCACATCGTTGCCTTTTGACTCCGTGTCCGAGAGACCAGTCTAAACACCTTCAGGCGCATCACTCGCGACTGAATAGAGGAGCTTATCTGGTGACACTCTTTGCAAGTAATGGTAGCCTAACGCGACAGTTCTGATACATTCTTTTTATTTAGTATGGCTAAATCATGGAGAGTCGTCGCACAACAGAAGAGCGCTGAAAGAGACCGCGCCATCGACGCAGCACGTGAGCGGCTCAAGTACGAGGATACACGCGTTAGTGAAGACGAAGAATACTTGTTCGCCTCAGGTACTGTCACACGTACCCCACGTAACATCTCGCAACTGATAAACTGTATACTGCTCTTAGCCTCCGAAATTGCAGATAGGGTCAAAGCCGGGTCATGGACGGCCACAGGTGTAGTATCCGCATTCATAAGGCAAGCCATCCGAGCACACGACAAAACAAACTGTCTGACTGAAAGTATGTTGTACAATAATTGATCACGGCCCGGCCGAGCGTCTCAAACAGCTCATCTGACGACGTGTTTGAATTGGCTTGCATTTGAAGTCTTGTTCGAGGAGGCGTTAAGTCAGGCCGAGAAGATGGATAAGGAGTTCTCGACAAACGAGGTTCGGGGCTTATTTTATGGTGTGCCTGTGAGTCTCAAGGACCAAAGTACGTGTCTTTGTTTTCCGCTTTTCAACATAGAGTTGTACACCCGAGTCTCTTCAAAGCGTGCGGGTCCATTTTATGATAATGGGTTGCTTACACGCTCTCGAGACTCGGTTCATTTGGGATTACGTTAATTTGACTGATCGAGCACTGATGCTTCAAGTCAACAGTGGACGTCAAAGGGTACGATTCCTCGTGCGGATACACGACATGGGCGAACCGACCAGCGACGTCCGACTCGCAGCTCGCAAGCGAACTCCGCAAGGAAGGCGCTATAATCATCGCTAAGACGAATGTTCCGCAGACTATGCTTTCATTTGAGTGCAAGAACCCCCTATTTGGTCGAACGACCAACCCTTGGAACGATGAATATACATGCGGGGGCAGTTCAGGAGGCGAAGCTGCACTCCTCGCACAGAACGGCTCGGCGATAGGATTTGGGTCGGACGTCGGTGGCAGTCTTCGAATTCCTACTAGCTTCTGTGGAATTTACTCGTTGAAGCCCGGGTGGGGACGGTTCAGCAAATCTGGTGCTGCGAGTCCAAACCCTGGTTTCGAGGCAATTCCGACTGTTCTCGGTCCCATGGCAAGGTACGTTTCTGGTTCTTCTCGTCATCAAAACGGTGCTTTTCCCAAATATTCATGAAATGCCCATACAGATCAGTGGGAGACCTGACGCTAGTATGTCGTGCTTTGTTTGGGAAACCCGGCCCAGCTCATGAGCTCCTTGTCCCGATGCCATTTCGTGAAATAACTTTGCCCTCGAAACTGAGATTCGGATACTATACGTCTGGTCAGTCCTTCGTATTGAAATCTATCGGCCGCCGAGATTGACAAAAAAGTACCACGAAGATCTCTATGTCAAAGCATCACCAGTGAGTAAAAGGGCAGTCGTGGAGACTGTGGAAGCACTGCGAAAGGAGGGGCACGAATGTATTGAATTTGAACCTATCCTCGGTACGTCAGCACACCTATCTAGCACCGATCGATCGTTTCTGAATTCCTGAACGAAAAACAAGCACAAGACGCAATGTATCTTTTTGCTTCATTGACTTCAGCTGACGGATACGGTACCCTTTTGAGCCATTTAAGTTCAGATCCTAAGGTTTGTCGGAGCAATAGAAATGCTTTTACGTCGTCGACGGTCGATCACATAATGATGTCGGTTTCCAGGAAGACAGCTTGTTCCTGGTTACATTAGGCCCCAAACTCCCATGTACGTTGCCTCGGTTCTCGTCAATAACGAAATGTCTTATCGGATCCTATCGCAATTGGTTTTTGGCCGATGAAAACCCCTTATCAGCTTTCTTGCGATGGGCTGCAGCATGGGCAATCAGAACGTTTATGGGCGACAACGCCTTCGCAACGAGTTTGGAGAGCTCAAGAATCAAGACGACGAGAGAATACTATGCGGACGTTGCGAAACGAGATAAGCTTCGGAAGCGATGGTACGAAGAGGTAAGCAGTCTAAATGTTTCTCATAGCATCCAAAGCCTCGGCCTCAACAAGCCGCTTCAAGGTTTGGGAGGCGCAAGGATTCGACGGTATTATTGCTCCAGTACAAGCCATTCCCGCGATACCACATGGGTACGTTACACTTCCGAGACGATGTTCAAGTTGTCAGAAATCGCGTATTATCTCACCCGGCCCGTGTTCTTTTACTTTGGTCACAGAGCATCGAAAACGCTTTCCCCCATCGCGGTAGCTACAATCTTATACAATGTCATTGACAGTCCCGTCGGTATAGTCCCAGTCACACGCGTCGACCCGAGTCGCGACGCGCTCACGAATGAATGGGATCGAACCTCGGGCCAAGGCAACGGCTCGTGCATCCTCGAGGACGGTGTTTACCGGAACAAGAACGCGCCGTACGACCCTGTGAAGATGGCGGGGCTTCCTGTAGGGGTGCAGATCGTCGGAAAGAGCTTCGAAGACGAGAAAGTGCTGGCTATGATGAAGGTTGTCGACGATGCTCTCGGTAGTCGGGATTTCGGATCAAGGGCATGGAAAGGATGAGACCGCGATTCCTGTTGCACGTCGCACATGAGCATCCCTCTCGTCATCCTCTCTTCTGTTCACCCATTTTTGGCGTCAGCTTCGTCTTCGTGTCCTAGGATAGCTGTATTAGGCTCAATGTACAATCCAATATCAGGATACCATTGTCGAACGAACGCATAGCAACGTTATCAACGTGTGTTTTTCCCACTACGAATTGACATCAATCCTATTATCCTTCCCTTTCAATCCATCCTCGCGACGTTTCTCCATCTAATATCAATAGACCCATCCGACGCACGAAACGCACACGTACGTATGCGTACGGCATCCAAGAGTGTCCACAAGTTATCGTTAATGAAATGAATGTTAGACGGAAAAAGGCAAAGATGATAGAGAATGGATAACGCCGTACCCATGCCTTCTTACAGTCCTTATACGAGTCGAAGAAGGGCTTGTTTTTTTTAAAAAAAAATCAATTCAAGATCAGCAACAAGGTTGCAAGCGGACCACTAACAAGACGCTGACCTTGCACAGATACTTATCCTGGAAGTCGTTCCGGTTCATACATTCCATGGACGCCTTAGCTGCAGCTTCACACGGGCTGTTCCAATAAATAACATTGCCGTGTTGGGGGACAAGAAGGGATTGAGAGCGGTAAAGTTTCAAAAATAATTGCTTATGAGAGCTGAGCACATGCTAAAGTATTTGTTCCACTCACTCGACGAACTTGGTCACCACAGTCTTGCGTTCCTATAAAGAAAGAAAGTGATATCTCACACTGAGCATATCGCCGAAAAAACAAGGAAAAGGAGCATTCGAAGATGGTGTCTCTGAACAAACGATGAAGGAGAGGCCCCTCCATACCTCTTCAACCCTCCAAGAATTCTGAGAACTTTGAATCAAAATCGAAGCTGACCTTGAAATGTTTCTTGTAATCCTTCGGTACCCTCACATCTTCAGAACTAGGGATTGAAGCGTCCGATTCCGTCATGAGAGCAAGAAACCAACTTTCTCTTTTGGCGGTTTGTCCGAGTCGACGTCATCACCGCCTCCATGACCACAACAAACAAATTTCACGTGGCAATCTTATTCCCGATCAATTCGGAAACTTATTCTTTTTAACACTCACTCACGATCATCCTCGCAGCGCCTCACAATCAGATTTAAAAATAGACTTCAAGCTTCTCGAGGACCCTCATATCGCCGATCAACAATCAATGTGTAATTTGTTCTTATGTCCTTCTATGCCCCGAAGACTCGTAGAGAAGAAGGAAAGAGACGTTGAGAGCTTTATGAGCGATCGGTAAGCGAGATGTAGGATGTAGACTCGGAGCATATGCATGTATATTGACGACGGGATGACGGAGATTGCCGTGAGCGGGTCGGAAGAGAGGAAGGGGGGAGATACTAGAGCTACAGTCAGCAAATGCGGAAAAGCAAAAACACGGAACACTAAGGGGAGAAGGGGGACGGAGAATGCGACGGAGAAAGCGGACGGAAGGTGGGGTTTCCCAGATGAAGAAAAAATACGAATGCAGAAGAAGGTTTTGGGTCAGCGAGAAGACGAATTGTAGTTCCCTGTTCTGTTGGCGTTGAACGAGTGCACAGGCGAACGGATAAATAATGTGTAAAAGTAAAAGGTGAGATGGAAAGTGAGTTGCTAGTATGATAAGGACACAAGACCTGGGTGTATCCAAGAAAGATGCAAAAGAAACGCGAGAGCAAAAGCAAAAGAATGAAGTAAGGGAAAACAAACGGAAATTTTTGAAAGAAGAAATAAGAGTGGAAGGGGGAAATATATAAAAATAAATTGACCTTATGGCGGTCTTTTCAGAGACGCTAAGAAAATAAAGATCCTGATAAATAATGATAGACCTACGACACGCAGATGCGTGTCTGTCCTCAAACTACACTGGCGCTATGGCATCGGGTGCAGACCCAAGCCCGCCCCGAAATAGTCAACGAGGACCTTGAGGATGACTCCCTTCGTGAGAAGCTACCATGTGAATCTGCGGTACCGCCGAATGATGCTCCGAGAACTGCTGACGATTCTCCTCCGGTCGCCCGCCGTGACCAAAGCCATGTTGAATGACGTTTTGCTCTGGGAATCCAGCAACACACGGAGACGTTGGTACTCCGAGGTGTCCCGGGCTAAGGTTCCCCATGCTGACACCAACGCCACTTGAGAATGGATCGTGCTGTTGATAGGTTGCCGGGACGAGGAGGCGGCTCATTCCTGACGAATGGGAACTCGGAGAACGCGGGAGGGGTGAGACGGGTGCACTGCCTGTGCTTCCTGGGGAGCTCGGGCCGCCGGGGACGGACAATCGAGGCGATAATAACTGTGGGCGTGGGGAGGTCGATGGATTCAGTGTCGTGGAGCTCATCGACCACCTTACGGGAGTCGAAGCTCCCGACGAATGTCCGAGCGGCTCGTCGGGCATGACATCCAGAAGTCCGACAGATTTAAGGGACGGGAGGGATTGAGGGTCGCGACCTCGTAGCGTGGAAGTTGAAGATAAAGCAGGGGATGCCTGGGGGAGCAGGGAAGGGCTGCCGGATTCGCTTTGGCGAGTGACTGAATCGATAACGACGTCTGGGACGTTCCAAGGCGGTACAGACGCCGAAGAAGATGGCCCAGCGTCTGCAAGCAAGCTATCAGTGACCAAAGCATACACAGAAATTGCGAACTGATAGGCACGAACCATCCTCTCCGAAAGCCGATTTGGTACTTTGAATGTCTGGATGAACTGACGTAGGGCCCCAAAGCTCCTCCCACAGCCTGATCCACATATCAAGCTGTGATAGATCGTCCGCAGTGGCCTGATCGGCTTCTAGATTAACTCCCTCCAGCTGAGTCGTATTCGTACTCGACGGCGCCCCAATATTATCCAATGAGCTGCTTCCTAGCCCCACAGTGGGATAACTGCTCGCATGTGGTCCGCAGTAGTGTATCCAGAGAACAGTTCCCACTGAAACAAAGGATAACTGGTGAGTCTCTCGCCTTATCAACCTTTCAATTAAAGATAGCCAAGACACCCACAGAGTATGCTATTACGTGCTCTGGGACCCAGGGCGTTGACGATGGTGGGAACAGCCACGAGCGCCGCTGCATGGTCACGGCAGGGCCCTTGATGAAGCTTTTGTCGTATCTGCATAGTAATTCAGCGTTAGCTTCGCGCATTCCCCTCCCCGTTGCTAAGCGAGATGAAAAACCGCCGTCCGAAGTTACAAACCAAAAAAAAGTCGGCGAACTCAAATAGAATAGGTGGGTAGGGTTCCACGCGCGTGCCATGATAAACTGTGCGGGATCGGAGTTCGGGCAGAATGAAAGACAGGTGACTTACATCGCTCAGAGCCAAAATAGCGCTAAAGTAGATGATGTGCATGAAGCAGAAACACCATGCGCTTGTGTTTGAGCCGGTCTGCCACATCGATAGTTGAGCTTGTAGATTCTCGTCCGTGTATTTGATGTGGTCAGCAAGGTCTTGAAGCCACTCCTTTGAGGGTTGGAAGTGTTATCAATTTTTTTTTTAATTTTAAAAAAATCGGCGAAGTGGTTGTATTGGTCGTTATGGTCGAAAGAATAGCGTTATCGATGTGAGTCATGAGGCCGTCAAAGAACAAGAGAGCATTCATTGTATGGCATGGTCAGCAGACGGGGACGCGAGCGTATCTGAATTAAACTCACCTCGAGATTCTTCTCGCAAACTACAAGGATTTGAAGGTTCGGCGCTAGCGTGACCAGAAGATGAGCCACCCGTCATAATTAAAAAAGAACGAGAAGGGTCATACTTGGTGCGTTACAACGTTCAATTTCCAGTAAGATGGTCAGCACCCGCACGACTTGCCCTAACTCGGATGTGTCATAGGTCTTCAATGCTGCGAGGGTGATATACTCCGCTTTATCTGATTCATAGAGTCGTCTGTAAGGAGAGTTACCCACAAAGTTCACTATTGAAAGTACAAACCTGAGCCAATGTCGAGTGCCATGTCAAACGTTGTTTCGTCGCACGGAAGTCGGACGCCGGCCAAGTCGTCCCTTCTGTAAGTCGTTGGTAGGCCGTTGAATATAGCCAACAACAACTCATTCACGTGTAATATCCAAAACGTTCTTCTCGCACTCTCGCGGTGAATTGGGCGTTCATGAGGCTCCATCGAATCCAACACTTCGCAAGTCGGTTGTTCGTCTTGTCCTGGAAACCCCATAGTACGAAGAAGACGATACGCCAATGCTGTGTTTGTCAAGCCGTTAGTATCCGACCTCTGGTTGGAGTTTGAAGAGAGTCAATCGAACCAAAAAGCTGGGTACCCCCTTCCGCGGATTTTTCGTGGTACATTTTGTGCATCTGCATCAGTACTAGTGCCTGCGCCGCTTCGACGCCTGTGACCACTAACCGGCCCTCCGCATCAAACAGCGAGCCGTAGGCAGCATCCGAGAATTGTATACCTGACTCCCGTACGGAAGATTTGCGAATGTCTGGGTGCATCGAGAGGGGGGCTGCATTCGCGCAGATGGCGTTGAGGAGATAATCTGGTACTCGGTTGCGACACAAGTCCGAATAGAACGAAGGTGCATGGAACATAAGACGATGTGGGTGGCAGTGAGCGAAGAAAACTAGAATGTACGTTAGACTGGGTTAGTTTGTGCTTTTTAAGACCGCTTCATTCCGCTTCGAAGAGATGATTATCGCCGCAATCAACGAGAACTTTCAAAAATATACAAGATGCAATCCAAATGATGATGAACGTGCTGTGGAGGCGCAAAGTCGGAGAAGTTAAGGGAAGGAAAACACGCGAGAAAAATATGATAGTCATTCCAGTCTGATGAAAGAGAATGCCGGAACGAGATCTAATACCCCATTTCCTTTCAAAAAGACAAGAGCATAGCTGATCTAACTTACGATTGACTAGTTCACGAAGGACATGCTTCTGGATGACGCCAGAAGACAATGTGCTGGTAGCTCGCCTGTAGGCAGAGAAGTCCGGCATTGAAAGAGTGAGACCGAGACCAGGACCAGCTTCGGGCCGTCGTAATTGCGAAATGCAAGAGTCACTGCCCGAATCAGTCCTTTGGCGCTTGGAAGCAGGCGATCGATCCTCCAACGCATTGCTATCAGCTGCTGAGGTTCCCGAGGGCCCTGCAAAATACGAAGGTCCGGGCACGTCAGAAATCTGGTACGGATCCGAACGTCCAAGCTGCTCGTCCGGAGGACGATATGAGCCCGAAGTAGCGCTTGGCGTCAATAAATTGATGCCCGAAGGACTTCGAGCGGGGGCATCCGAGCGTGCGTTGCTCATGTCCGGGCGATTCGCATAAGGAGCTGGGACGGGCTTTCCAGTTGCGTCGGTGTATGTGCACTCTTTGGTTGCATAATAACTGATGTGCGAGACAAAGATTGAGGGAAAAGAAAACAAAGAACATGGGAAAGTCTGACTGACCAATTACTGCAAGGAGCTTCAAAAATCAGAATACGATGAAATTAGGATCGGGGAACGGAGACGAGGAGGACGGGGAAAGCAAGACCCTTACCCGTTCCATCGCATCGGCGCTTTGATTTGTGACAGGCATCGCAAGCCTAGCAGTACAATGTATATTGGTAATGAGAAACGACTGAGAATGGAGGGGAGAGGGGGGAAAGCTGACTTTGACTAGACGCTTTCGTTTTGGACCGCGAAAGGGGCCTGAAGAGGCTGTCCTTGCCTCTGGGGAATTGGTTGCGGACATGGAGCTGGGAGGTAGCTGGCGGATTGGATTTAAAAACGAGGAGGCAGCTGAGTGCCTATGGTTTACGGGATGGGAGCCGGATGGCATATGCAGAGGGATGTATAGAAAGAGAACTTGAAAGAGAAAGGAAAGGTCAAAAGAAAGCGAGAATGAAGAAAGAAAGAAAGAAAGAAAGGGAAGGAAGGAAGGTCAGTCGAGGAGGAGGAAGAGGAGGATGAACATGGTGGTTTGAGAGAAAGGAGAGTTCATGGTATCGACAACCACCCAGCCCAGCTCTCAGAGAAAAAGTCGGAGCTCTGTCTCTCTCTCTTTCTCTTCATCTCAGATTTCTCTCTTCCCAAATCTCACACATTCACACACCCACCCACCCCACACAGCCTTTCTTACGGCTCACTCACGGCTCCTCTCGTCCCGTCGGCATCTCTCATCTCACTTATATGCACCATCACATCATCACTTTTATTATTATTATCATTATCAATATTTTTTTATTGCCTACGACCTACCCACGTTGCTCTCTGCCGCCCCTGGCTGGTCCACCTCGTTTCATATTGATACTTTTCTCTCTTTCTCGTCATCGTCGTCTTCCTCACTTCCTTCATTGTCGCCTTGTTCACCTCTTTCCATCTGAAGAGATCCTCGCTCTTATATAGAAAAAAATTATAGAATCGAATCCAAGCTAAACTTGGCTCCAATGCGTCGCCGTCCCTTTCCTATCTCAATACCGTCCTTCGTCGTTACCTCCATATGCTCGTCGGTTGTCGTCAACAGTGACGACAATCCCATAAACCTTCAGCTGAGACGAGCTCGTTCCGCGAAGCGAAAGCGACGGTGACAGTGACGACGACGACAATGAAGAAGCAGTTAGGAAGGGAAAAAGAAAGAAAGAAAAGAAAGAAAATTGTTCCCAGCGAATCAGAGAATCCAAAGGAAGACCGGAGCCGTCGCATCATCGGGGAAAGAGAAATCCGGCTTCAGCCATCCCTTAACGCTTGACGCTTCCCAATCAATCTTTTTTCAATCTCTGAACCTTTTCTCTACGACCTCTCGCCAGAACCTCTACCTTCAGGCAGCTGCGAAAGAAGAAACGAGAGGCTACTAGAACAAAGAACCCGAGAGATCCACTCGTAGCTAGCACTAGCCGTCGTCTCGAGAAATCCCCATCGAATTACGAGTAGTAACAGAACTTTAGCACCACAATAACCCGTCTCCGAGTCGTCGTCTCCGTCGCCCCGCTACCGCTTCTCCGTCTCGTGGATCTCTCGTGGCACAAGATCGTTAGAATATTAAATGGAAAGGAAGCGCTCGTTCCGACCCGTGTTTCGTTTTCGAAAGGCGACGGAGCGACGATACGCGCGACCAGACCAGACCAGATGAAACCTGCTGACCAAGAAGAAGAAAACCAAATAGTAATAAATAGAGCCGCCCGGGATCTCGGCTCTTCATCTTCATCTGCTCCGAGCTGTCGGAGCTCTTGGTCGGAGGGACAGAAACGCGTAGGCCGGCCCGCTTCTTCCCACGCGTCAACTCCTGTACCAGATTATTAATATTAATTAGCAACCTGGTCCTCCTACCAGTACCAGTACCAGCGGTATCAAAATACGAGGAACAGATGCACAACTCGAACCACGCATCGAATAATAACCCGAATGTCCACTGCAAACTACTAGTAGTACTCTGGCCCATACAGCTTCCCTCCCGATACGCAACGCACACGAGCCCAACTAACTCACGCTCCTGAATTCTCAAATCGAATCTCAGAAGAACCCGAGACACCGCCCTCAAGTTCCCCGTCCCTCGCCCCCCTCGCCCCTAAGCTCCTCAAGCCAGGCCAGGTAAAACCCGCTTAACTCACACGCTTACCCGCCTCACGCCTCACCAATCGCCTCTGCGCGCAAGCCGCAAAACGATTTTCAGCCACGTTCCATTCGCCGTCCCCCACAGCGCTACCGCATTCCGCAGCAGCCCCCCGCATCAGATTCACTGGGTTCACCGAAAACTACGTGAGTAAAGTGAACCTGAGGAATGCCGGCATATACACACGCATCGCGGGTTACCAATGCGCATGTTACTTTTTCTAATACTTTTTTGCTAAGCGCTAAGCTCCAAGACCTCTCTGGAATTGCCGACCTGTGTACCGACAGCAGCCGAAACTTGAAGCACGAAACAGGAAATAGCTCCGAAGGGTTTTCTGGTCAGGTTCTGGTGACGACCCGGAGTACACGGTGACGGAGCGAGAAGTACGGGCTTGTTGGGTTATATCACTGTTGATGGTGAAACTCCGAGTTCAAGAGTAGGGTGAGCAAGCAGCAAGCAAGGGACTTGTAACACTTACCCCTCTCACTCCATTCACCATCACTGCATCGTCGATAGACTTGGACTCTCTGCGATCTCAATCACTCAAATCCTCTCCGTGAACGTCAAAATGCAGCACACTTGTCAATTCAGCAGCTTCGATCCTTGCCAAAGCTCTTCGGGAAAAGTACTACATGAACGAAAGTTTCGGATGTTTAGCGCCTCGCGCGGTCGTACCAGCGCCCCGTGTCTACTAGTATCTTACTATCTAGCATTAGCTCAGACTACTAACGAACGACAAACGGACGCGAACGATGTCGGCATCCACATCCGCATCGAAACAAAGGGAAGTACGAAATACGAAATGGAGGGAGAGAGGAGGGGGATTCTCTTTTAGCTTGAAACTCCCGACTCCCGACCCCGCCATCGCCACCATGCCGTTTCGTTATCCGCCATACCGACGCCTTTATACGGAATTGTTATTGAATTCAGCATCCGAGTCAATGACTTTCATTGTCACTAGTGGTGCTCTATAGAGATAGAGATAAGGGCCAAACGACGAAGTCTCGGCCGAGGATTCGTATTCATATTCACGTTTCTCTAAGGGAAGAAGACTTGTCTATCACAATCACATATACCAGTATTACTATCTAGCTGGCTTGTATGTTGATAATTAATGTTAGCAATCATCACCCGGCATCCGAAAGTGTAGTGGAAGGTGATGTGGTGCGTGATGGAATGTTAATGCAGGAAAGAAGGAAGAAAGCACGGAAAGGTTGGTAGCAATTTGAATGAATTCTTAATGCCCTGGAGCTCGATGCTGTTGAGCGTCCGGTTGTTGAATACAGAAAATTTAGGGCGGCTTGCGGACACCATCGTAAAGCTCTTGCCTTTAGCGAGTGCCATCTTCGAACACACCTTATTGCACCCCTCACATTACGTCTCGAAACCCGCTCAGCGGAATAAATGCGAAATCCCGTTTTACATGCATGAAATTCGCCTTTTGGAGCATACAAATACGTGACATGAGGCAATAGAGGACATAGACAAAAAGAAGAAAACAAGCAGAGAAGTACATGTTTACTTCAATGGGATGCTAAGGAGAAAAAGTAGGAGGGACATTCAGTAACCGCTTTCAACCCCGAGGAAGTGAGATGAGAAACTCACAATCGCGACGCTAAGGAAATCGGCGCCATGATAATCAACAAAACTTCCAAGACGTGAACGACTTCTAGACTTACAATGTGTCGCACCAATCTAGATTCGCGTTTAGAGCAAACATTAATAAACATTCTTTTATGCCACCTTAAGGAGATGCAAGGACTCACACCCGGACGACCGTGTTTAACGGGCTTGTATGAGCACGAGAATTCGGCGAGGTAGTGACCCGTCATCTCGGGCTTGATTTCCACAGAGTTGAACACCTTTCCGTTGTAGATACCTACGACAGACCCGATCATCTCTGGCACGACAATCATGTTGCGCAGATGCGTCTTCACGACCGCGGGCTTTTCGTTAGGCGGGGCGGCTTTCTTCGCTTTGCGGAGCTTTTTAATGAGACCCATCGGCTTCTTCTTCAGGCCACGCTGGAACCGACGGCGGGCGCGGGCATGGACGAGCTAAGGTGTGTGATCGTGTGTGTAAGCGATGGCTTAGAATGTGGTATTCTGGCATGAATAGGCGCATCTCATACCTCAACAAACTGGCACAGAAGTCAGTATATGTATAATTACAAGTCAAGAGTTACACGCACGTCTTCGTTGCTCAAATCCAGGAGCTTATCAAGTTCAACACCACGGTACGAAAAGGTCCTGAAGGTCCTCCTCTTCTTGAGCTCGGCAGCGACAGTTGGGTCCGTGATATCAGCGTCAGCCTGCCAGAACAAACTTTCGATAAGCCTCCACATCAACCCACACACGAGCAATCCGACCAACCATCGTAGGTTATTATTCGTGTTCCTGTAGATTTGAGAAAAGAGGGGTCGACGACGAATAGCAGTACTCGCACTCGCAGTTACACTTAGCGACGTTAGCGTGGACGATCAAGGCGATCACATGAGGAGTCCTGTACAGCAGCTTGTTACATAATCAATGCTCTCAGAAACAACGCGCTCACAATAGTTACTCACATAATCCAATCCTCTCGGACAGAATCCTCAAGTCTTCCTTCAGGGATTAAAAGTGCGTCCAATGCTCTCGGAGCACTAGGAAGATTGTGACTGACTTGACTCTAAGCGATTTGCGGCTGCCCACTCTAACCGAACCACCAGACGAATATCCAGTACGCATTCCCTCACAGATCCAGCTCGATCCACGGAAGACTTTGGGTTTCTTAATTTTGAATTCCAGAAATGCGTTACATCGCTGCGTACCTCCTCCTTCAGATCGGTGGCAAAGCCTCCCCGACCGCAGACGACATCAAGAGCGTCCTCGGCTCCGTCGGTATCGATGCTGATGAAGACCGTCTCTCGAAACTCCTCTCTGAGCTCGACGGCAAGGATGTTGGCGAGTTGATCTCTGAGGGATCATCCAAATTTGCTTCGGTACGTCTGTTTATCATGTTTTGAAGGGCATGGTTTGCCGGCTATCACGCTCATTGTGATTGAGTTTTGCTGACTTGTGTTTGCTTGGTTCAGGTTCCCTCGGGTGGTGGTGGCTCTGCGGCTCCTGCTGCCGGCGGTGCTGCCGGTGGTGCTGCAGACGCGCCGAAGGAGGAAGAGAAGAAGAAGGAAGAGGAGAAGGTATAGTTTTTTGTTCATAGGAAATGTAAATGTAACTGATTTAGTCTGCGAGCAGGAGGAATCAGACGACGACATGGGCTTCGGTCTCTTCGACTAAACGGAGTACTCGAATCGCTTCCAACTTTTTATGCAACCTCTTTGCGGGCTATTATCGTTATAGGACTGTACGACTACAAAAATGTATCACTCAATACGTTGTCAAAAATGTCATACTGCAAAGAGCTTGTTCAATTATTCAGTTTTATGTGTCAAAGTCAAAGAACAACATCGCCCTTTATCCAAGAAAATCCAATTTCTTTTTCACGTACACTTTCTCGAATATCGAGGTGTTCACCAGAGTCCAAATTTTCACGGAAAGTAATGTACAACATCGAGCGATTAACGTCGTGCAGCTGACCTTTGATTGATTGTGGAGGAGAACGTAAGAGAGGATGGATGGCAGGTAAAGCAGCGTGTCTCCGTGAAGAAACTTTAGGCAAGCTCGACAATGGCGATTAGAGGGGAAGAGAAAAAAGAAGGAAGGTGAAACTGAAAGAAAAGCTATGGAAGCATGTGTGCAGTAATAAAACAAGTAGAAGAATAGTTCTTGGATACGATAAAGAAATCGACGTAACCAAGACAAGGGGGAAATAGGTTCGAGCAGAGAAAGGGAGCACTCCGGCTCCGGGTATTGGGGAAAAAACGATAGTAGGAGGAAAAAAGAAAAGAAAGAAGGCAAAGTCAGGTAAAGTCGGGAGTCCAATCAGAAGTCAGAGTGTAAGGGAGGGAAAGAAGATAGTCATGGACAAAAAATACAGATATGCAGACTGACGACTTGTAACGAACGACGATTTCTATTTACAGCCTTTGAGTAACACAATCATGATTCGACTCGATTTAATGCCCGTTTGGAGGCGAGAAGTTCCGCGAGTACTCCCCACTACTTCTTGGGCTGTAAGACCGTGGCGACGCACTGGGGATGAAGGCTCCAGGGCCTTGCGGCAAAGTTGACTGCCCAGGTAAAGACATGGGCTGCATCCACTGCTGAGGCTGGCCAGACCAATCATGATCTGGGAGGGCGAACCCTTGCGTTTGCACCGTAGGCAGCGGACCACCGGACCCAGGGTGCGAGAACGGTTGATGATTGAGTCGTGGTTGCGGTGACTGTTGACGAGAAACCTGCCCACTTCTCTGTTCCGGAGGAGTGGCAGGGTAGCCATTTCGCATCATGGTGGAATTAGGAATCGATGACGAATCCGCAGTACCACCATTACCACCACCCTGCTGCCGCCCGCGCGACGACATTGTTGGATCAGATCTCTGCGTCGTCAAACGTGGATCACTTCCGCTTGAAAATCCGCCACTGCCGCTCGGAGGCATTGGCGAGCCGCCGCTTGCACCCAAGACTGGCGAAGTCAACCCTTGTGGTGTGCGCCCATTCACACGCGATCGATGATAAGCATCACATTTCTTCAAGACTTCTTTGCTCGGGAGTTCCATCGCGCCATTGAAATAGTCATGGTCGCGAATGAGCGGTAAGAAGTCTTCGGGGACCTGGTAGAACTCGTCTTGGTGCTCCAATAGCGTGATCATGACTCGGATACTTTCGAAACTTTCAACACGAACGGTATCGGAGCCTTTTGAGGGTGAGCTCCGGAAGATGTTGGGGCTGATGACGGTTGCGAGGTTATGTAGATCCATCCTGTTCCCGGTCTCTTCATCCACATGAGAGAAGGATGCTACCCATTTCAAAAACGTGAAGAGAACTTCAACTGTATCTCGGTTGCCTTTGGGGAGCAACAGCATCAGAAGATGCAAACAACGAACGCGATCAGCCTCGTTCGTTAGATCTAAGTGGAACGTTAGTACCGAAAAGTCAAATCATGTTAAACCCACTCACTCTCCGCGGCCATGAAAAGACGATAGAGCTTGTAAGTCATAAGAGGCTCGGGCAGATTTTTCAAGAACTTTTTCAACAATGCAGCCAGCTGCACCGGGTTGTCTTGAGTCAAGTCAACCGACGACGGATCGCGATCGATAGCATCCGATAGGTCATTCAACCTGCGAATGTTTCCATTCTTTCGGAATATGCCTTCGACAGACATATCTAATGAGAACGCCATGAGTACCGATGAACGAAATGTCGGAGAATGCCTGTGACTAACCCATCTGACGCATTGCCGAAATGATATCGTCAATGAAAGTAGGAATTCTTAAGCTTGCGCGAGATGCTCCAAGGTTAGAGTCAGACGCTTCTTTCTCGAGAAGGATTTCCAACGGCGCCCCGAAAACACCTAGAAAAGATAATTACATTCATACATAAGATCCAGTAATTGAAGATGCGCCGACCTTTCTTTTGCTTCTCCTTTTTGTTGAACAGCTTATTCCAGAAACTTTCTTTCTTTATCTCAATAAACTCCAGCAAATCGTCCAAGTCCACTTCGCTCTTCACCGGCGAGCGACTGAGCGCCAAGAGCGCGGCATGCTTCACGATTAGCTGTTCTAGCGGTCCAAGCTCTCCCATAAGCGGAATAGTGCTCTGTGAAGGCAGCGACCGATGCTGCTTGCGTGCCTCCTCTGCCTCAATAACATGTGGAATATCAGCAAGAGTCACCACATCATCCGGCGGCGCCAACGGGGATTCAACACCTCCCAACGGTGAATTCGGAGCGGAGTCGTCCACAATCATCACGCCCGTCGTATTGCGGCCCATGCCTGGACGCAGGTTCTGGCCTCTGTCTTCGAAAGGTGCACCGGAGAGTGTGCCTGGAGCGCCTGGCCGGGACCGAGGAGTCTGTTGTGATGGAGGAATATATGACGCTGATTGTCCGTTGATGGCTAGGGGCTGCGACGGCCTCTGCGGCCGAGACGGTGTTGGGGACGCTATGGCGGTTTGGGATTGGGTCGCCGCAGACGGACCTCGCTGCGCCATGACATTCGCGACGCTGGTAGGCTGTGCTGTCTTCCCAGAAGGAGATTCTACTACTCTAGATTGCTTTGGGAAGCGTACGGTCGCAGAAGTTGCAGATACTCTCCTATCAAGCTTCATACGAGGATCACGGATTATATGTTGGTCTTGCCCATCGTTCGGCTGTGGTAAAGTGGACGCTAAAAAACTATCAGTATAACTACAGTAGAAATGCAAGAACGGGTAGCTCACGAGAAGGTGGAACTAAAAGACCTCTCCTCTTCAACAAATACGACAATCTCCTCAGTGCGACATTCAACAAAAACGCATATTGCTCCAATCTGGATACTGCCTGGAATCCACCAAGACAGTCGCCTTGTTGGTGATCCTTGCAATACAGAACGGTCGGTACGGGACCATAATCAGATTTCTCGGCGGACTTCGCATCGTAGACAAAGATATCGACATTCGCAGGAGGCCTGCGAGCTGTGGATACTTTGGGCTGAGGTGCTTCCTTATCGTCCGCGTTTGGATCCTTCGGAGGCTCCTTTGGCGTCGGTGGAGCAGAAGGCTTCCCACACGCGGAGCAAGCAAGGCAATGTGAGTGCCATCGTTGGTATGTCCCTAACCGCGCACAATCCTCCTCCACCGTCGACCCACACTTTACGCAAAGATCCGAAGGTGGCTTGATCGTCAATCTCTCCGTCAATGGGAGAGACGCGTCAATGGACTCGCTGAAGGGCGAGTCGCCTGCAAGCTCCGGTGCCAGACTCTTGAACCCATATGTAACCCCCTGAGTTCCCGGCGCACCTGACTGTTCTCCCGCACGTTTCTCACCGCCTCGCATGACGCGGCGTGCGGACGGATTACCACCCTCGACAGCGAGCAGATGCAGTTTGTCGAGGAAGTTGGACATGGCCTCCCGAACGCCGTGGTCGCGTTCGAGTTTGAGGCTCCCCGTGAGTGCGATGCGAATGAGGATCTTTAAGTAGTGGGCCAGGCCCGTCACGAGAGCGAGGAGTTCCTGGGTCATGCCAACCCTTTTCTGGCTCTCTTGGGGCTTTGAGAGGAGTGTGAAAAGGTCAACTGTTTTCCTGCATAGAAGACGAGCTTCGCGGACATGTGACATCCCTTTGATGGAGTTCAGCTATATAGTGGCGCGGGGAAAGGCGGGATCACGATAACGCACCTTTTAGGTTCAAGCTAGAGAAGCAAGCCTCCAGATCATCTATAGTGGCAAAAAGCACTTCCACATGTAGGATGAATTTCTCCGCCATACGGATTGCTTCTAGGTATTGGCCATTGCTGACTTGCCTGAGCATATCAGAAATACAGGCTGCGCTCGATTCTTCAAAGGCAGACAGAACACTAAACAACGATTAGAGAACGAGGTTGGAACAGCATGTCTTGAACTAACGTACGTCCATATCCGATAAACCTGCTGCTCCATGCGCACTTGCTTATTTTTGAGCGATTGTGCAGATTCTCTCTCTTCCTCTTCCTTCCACACAGGCTCGTTGACGTCAATCGCGGAGGAATTAGAACTGGAAGGCCTTCGGGAGCTTATCTTCACGTTCCAAAACTGCATTGTAGAATCAAATCAAAATTCGCTCGCGAGACAAAAGTAAAGTAAATAGGATCGATGACGCACCTTGTTGATCATGTAGCACTCCGGGTGCCAGCATTCGTCGCGATTGTTGCGGTTGATCTCCACAAACTGCTTCAATATCGCACTATTACATCCTGCGCACTTCGTTGCGAACCGCGTAGAGTAGTGAAAATGGCAGTACACGTCATTTTCATGCTCATAGTACGAATCCTGCGGACCAAAGACAGTCGGGCAAACCGAACACGTAAAGTGCTCGACATGGTACTTTTTGTCTGGATACGCGAACGCGGCGTGAGTTTAACGGTTCTCTCAATACAAATGAAACGTCGGAGAAAATACGTACTGCAAGCCGTGATGTAGCTGCCCCGTAATGCTTGACCGCATTTTGCACATATAAGGTTAAGCCGGCGAAAGTAATCTCGTTCACAGAGTGGCTGCTGTTTCCCGTCGGGACCCTCTATTGGGAAGAACTTGGATGCTACAACCGCGTCACAGTCCTGGCACGCGATATAAAATGATTCCCCCGGTTCAATAAACGTAAATCAACACTCGATATTAGATGTAGAGAACTGACCTTGCATTTGAAACACTGCAGATGCCAAACGTTGCCGAGGGCCCTCACGAACGCTCCCTCCAGTGGCTGCGAGCACGCGGCACATGTCGTAGGAGCAGAAGGGGCGCTTGACACAGAGGTGGCATTGCTCGCAGCCTTCGATCCCGCAGCAGAAGGCGTAGACGAGAGCGACGTCGCGCTGAGTCGTTTGAGCGTCGTCGAATCGTCGGTGAACCCTGCCCCACTCTCTGAATGATTCGATGACGATGCCCCGCTCCGACTATCATTCGGCGTTAGCGGGCGACTGAGGGTCTGAAAGCCTGGCATGGGGCTCCCACTCGGACTCGCGCCGAGAGTCATATTGCTGTTACTGTTATCCGACCGGGAGTGATGGAGGTCTTCGCTCCGTGCATGGGGATGCGCATCGTACGAAGCCGACGAGCTGTACTTCTTATCATGGTCGTGGGCTGGCCCGACGGTGTTGGAGCGCGTCGGCGTGTACGGTTTTGAAGCTGTACGCCCGGCGCTGTCTGGGGGAGACGATCGCGTGGTATCCAACTGATGCCCGTTATGGGGTTGAAGATCCCTGCGCTGCCTCGAGAACGCTTGCATCTGCTGATGGTGGGCAGCGTCGATGTCTGCTGATGGCATTGTAAGGAGCGGCGAGGAGTACAAAGAAGCTGAGTGAATAGCAATAGGAGCACCGGCGAGAGAAGGACAAATAAGTTATTGCTATTGCTGCTGGCGCGGTGTTGTGTCAATGCGTTGCCGAGTGTTCGTCGCCAAGTCGCACGTCCAGCACGAGGATTGCAGACTGTGCTCGCTAGACGCAGCCAGGCTTGAGCTGATGGTGCAGATATAGACGACAGGGAAGAGAGAAAGATGAGAAGGATGTTGAGGGAGACGGAGACGAGGGCCAATGAAGGGAGGGGCTGGAGAGAGACTGACTGAGAGCAGCAGAGACGAGGAGACCGTCGATTGGATCACGCCGAGAGTTTGTTACGTAAGCTCTCACATCGTTACAGCCCCAGACTCTCAGACTCACTAGTGCTATACTGACAGTCCTCAACTACCTTCCAAACGATAACTAAGGTCAGTCTCAGGATCTACCAATACTGTTGCTTTCTTGAACTTGGGGCAAATCTACGGCCGAACATGGCATTATAGCGGAGATGTAAGGGATACTTCTCATTATTCAGTGCAAAGCGCTCAGGCTCTCAGATCTATCTTTCACAGATCAACTCCACACGATCCCACTTCCCCTAGATCTACCATTTGAGTGTCTGGCTTATCCTCCGCTCTGAATCTCGAGCAAACAAAAATGCCAGAATGATGTTCTCTAATTGAATTTATTGGAAGAAACTTATGTTGGCGATCTATATGCACAGTGTACGATACTTTTGTTGGCCTGATGGTCTAGTCGTATGATTCTCGCTTCGGGAGTTGCATCCCGCACTTAACTGTGTTATTGCGAGAGGTCCCGGGTTCAATTCCCGGTTAGGCCCTACATCTGAAATGCGTACTTTTCATTCCTTTTTGTCGTAAAAGTTCTTGAATCTCCAAGGAGCACACAATCAAGCATCCTCGCCTCGTTTTCGTTTCTCAGACTAGCTTGTTTGACGGCATTTAACATTACAGAATAACACAATTGTGTAGACAAAGAACAAGAAAAACCCCTTGCCCACAAACGGGCTGCTGCTAATATACTTCTTAGAAAGGGATGAGTAGGGAGAATATAAAACTGAGCATGGCTTCCTTCGACTCAAGGTACTCATACAAGCCTCCTGTTTTCCTCTGGTTCTTGGCCGGGTCCGCCTTTGCCTTCCTGGGTCTTCTTCCCTTCACGTTCCCGTCGAGACTCAGCAATTCTCTGTCAGTACCAAGAATGCCGAGTCAGATATCATAACTACTCGCGAGAAACATACCCAAAACTTACATCTTTCAGAGCCTGTATGCTTACCATCAGCGAGTCAAGTGCTTGCTCCGACATCTCGGAAACCTGTATATGAGCGCGAAAATGGGATGGGTAGATCAGCTACGTGCACTCAAATCAGATCGTAGAGGAAACAAAAAGTAAACGCACAGACTCGCCGGCTGCCTTCCCAGCTTCTCGGAGACGCTTCGCATCCAAGTCTACATGCCACTCGCCTTGCCGTTCGGAAGATGAACTCTTCGGTCCCGAATGTGATTGAACGGTCTGGGGTTCAGGGCCTGGTCTTGCCTCAGGTGCCTGGCCTCCATTCGGCGCATCTATCAACCCGGTCGTGGACTCGAAGGCCGGTGCATTGGAAAGAACGGGGCTAGTCGATGACGCTTGAGGAGCGGCATTGCTCGGTGCTCGAGGTCCCCATCCCCATTGCTGCTGCTGTTGGAATTGCTGTTGTTGTAGCTGATCCTGGCGAGCCCTTTCTCTTTCTCTTTTCTCCTTGCATCCCCATCCCCACCTATCGGTAGACCAATGCTTCCACTCTTCCCCATGATTCGGAGTTTGTGCATTCGGACCTGTCATCGCGCCCCACATACCCGCACCCGTCCCTGTACCAACGACACTCACAACACCTCCCTCGTTCGACGCCTGGTGCATCTCCTGCTGTTGCAAATGTCTCCTATACGCCTCCTTCGTCTCCCTGCAATGAGCATACCAAGCGTATGCCCCCGCCCCCAAGCCGAACCACATCAACCGTCTCATGAACCCTCCCCTTCCACACCTGTACCCCGCACCGAACCCGGGTCCGTACATGTGTCCGTGATGGGAGAAGTGGTGGTGCGCTCTGTGTTGCCAGAAACCCGATGGCGAGGTCGAAGTTGTGGATGAAGGGTTAAAGAAGCTGGAAGAGAAGCGGTATCGAAAGTTTGGGTGGAATGGGTCGCCGCTAGTGCCGGTAGGTCCTTGAGTTGGAGGAGACATCGATGATGAGAACCGGTTCGAGTTCGCGGCGAAGAAGCAGGTAATTAAGAACGGTGGTAATCACTGAGCTTGATTCGGGGTGCAAGGTTCAAGTAGATTGCTGGAGTTGTCCTGTTCTTGTTGGAGGAGGAGGAGAGGGCAACACTAGACCATCCGAGTCTATATATACCCATGAAAATACGATCTGATGTGCCGGCAAGGGGACTTGCGCAAGAACGGCGGCGCGTCATTGAAAGAGAAGGACAGCGCCACGCGCATTCGTATTCCGTGACCTCAATTTCAGACCTACTAGTAAGCCTGAATGAGCGAGATGAATTGCGTGCGTATGAGGCCGGCATGCGCAACCGCCTCACTTGCCGCCAGACCTCGGAGACGGTGGGACAGAAAGTAAAACGCGTCGGCCCGGCTCGAGGTTTCGTGGGCAACGATTAGCCAATCTAACGCTGCGCTTTTACCATCTTGGTTGAGGCAGAGAGGCACAATGGAGCACGGACACATAGGAGCAGGAGTACACGCGTGAGGTCGGCATGAAAATCATCGTCAGAGGCGGACTGACGCACTTTCCAATTTCGTTCTTCGATAATCTCGCACACGTGACGAGCGGGCCAGTCAGTGGGTGCATTGGTGTCGAGAAATTGGAGGAAATCTTAGCTAGGTCTCAATTCTGTTCTGTATCTAGCAAACTTTTCTGTTCTCCGTACCTCTCTTTTACTAGTTTTTAATGTTTATACACACACACAAGTCACGATTAGGCTGTTGCCCCAGACTCACCCTACCACCCCTACCCGAATACATATCTAAAACCCAGCAAGGGATGAACAAACCAAGAGTCGCCGCCCTTTTCCATTTCCCCCAATATACAATAAATCTTCATGAATCAAACATTTGTGCCCAAAACGAAACAACTCTCGTGAAGGTTTTGCCACCTCCATACCGGGTCCTCGCGCTCCTCTAGAAAAAAACACACAGACGAACTGACGGAAAGCAAACGTAAGAGCGTTCTTCGCTTTCACTTATCATACGAAAGCGAGTGCTCGGCGCCCTCTGCACCAGCTGAAGATTCAACGTCGCGGTTCCTTCTTTGCGTCACGTAAGACGGAGCCTGCGGGGCAAGCTCGCCTTGTTCTTCGGCTGCGAGGGATTGTGAAAAACATGAGTCAACGAAGAGTCAAGTATAAAATTGGCATAACGTACGTGTTGCAGACCAGAAGTAAATGACCAGACCGACGAGGACGACCGCAAACGCGACGAAGTAAAGCCAAAATGGCTTATAATGCTAACAATAGAAAGAAAAAAAGTTCCCACATCCGTAAGCCCACCACAAATGATAATCCATGCAAGTAGCTTCAGCCACTTACAAATAGGAATAACCCAAATAACAAACCATAAAAGTCACTCGACAGCAATGATAGGTTATAATACGCCGACGACGCCATCCGGTACAACAGCGGCGCGACCGTGTACAGGATGAACATCGCCGCCGTGTACGCGACAAGGAGCCCTATGTTCATCCCGTTCCAGGATGCGAGGTGCATGTCATCGTGTTCGAGCCCCGCGGCTTGAATGCCGTTGATAAGCGTACCCCAGAAACCGAGCTGACCGACAACTTCGTACAGGGGTCGTTTGCGGACGAAGAATTCTTCAGTCGCGTTTGCTGAGGACCGTCAAACGAAAGGGGTGAAAAGGATAGGGTGAAAACAATGTCAGAGGGGTAGATTGGAAGGAAATGAAATCGTAATCCAACTCACTGAAGCCGTACAACGTCGCACCGAGGATCATGAAACCGTCTCCGAGCGCCATGTTAACAGCTGGGTAATCCTTATCCGTTAGGAAATCCGACGTGACCAGAAGACCGAGGCCAGCAATGCACACGAGGACACCCAGGATCTGGGTGTAGTGATAACGTGGGCGCATGTAGATCCAGGAGAAGAAGAGGCAGATGGGGATAGCCCAACTGAATGCGACGCGTATGATGGTGAGTAAGATAATGGTTAAGATGAAGGAAGAGGGAACTTACGCATCGAGGAGCATGCAGGAGAGGAGAGTGGTGTAGCTATAGGCCTTAACGACTAAGAAGTTGCCCTCGACGTCGCATGCTGCTAGAATGATGTCTAGAGAAGGAGGATTATGAGCGAATAGCATATCACATCAATATCTGGGAAACGTACACTTCCATCCATCTTTGAGCACCATCTTTCCCCAACCCTTGAACCCATCTGAGACAGTTATCAGACACGCGATCCCGGCGATAACAAGCATACGTACATTGATAAATCGTATACGGTGTGTAGATCGAAAACAGCGAGAAGTACCTAAATCC
The DNA here is from genome assembly GCA_019400425.1 of Hymenochaete sp. R1. Lineage (NCBI taxonomy): Eukaryota > Fungi > Basidiomycota > Agaricomycetes > Hymenochaetales > Hymenochaetaceae > Hymenochaete > Hymenochaete sp. R1. Next base: position 60,997 of record JAFREE010000002.1, read on the forward strand.
TTCAAGTATAAGACTTCGAGGCGTATACGTATGAATGCAGCACAACACTCACAAAAACCAAGTCTGCGTCGTAGGCAAGGACCAGTTCCTACTCATCAACTCCGACGTAGTGACGTTCGTGCACGTAATGCACAGACTGACGACCTGACCCGCAAGCAAGGAGAGACAAAAACGTTTCGTCCAGATACTCGCGAAGCGTCTCTTCGAGGAGGACGAGAAGGCGAGGAGGGAAGAGTAGTCGATGGATGGCCTGTTGTTGTGTTCGACGGCGTTAACATTAACGGTCGTGCTGGTGTGAGAATTGGCATGGGCATTTGAAGAAGATGAGTCCGGTCCTTGAGGATTCTTTGATATGGAATCAGTCGAGTGCCGCGGGTGGTGGAGGTGGTCCACACTGGCACCAGCAACGTCAATCGGTTGAATCGACATGCTTTTCAACAACTTGAAGCAACTCGGAGTCGAAAAATCGATACTTGTCTCGCACTAGGATTGAGAGTGCTAGATGAGGACGGAAGACAAGAAGGTCCGCAAGGAGCCATGATGGTACGTTGGATGTTTTATATGTATGGATGCGCACTATTGGATAGATCGAGGGACGAGCCATGCGGACTGTCGGAGAACGGAGGAAAGAAATTTGTATACCCAGGAACGGCGACTGCAACTACTCCTGTGTCTGATAGACAGCTTTAGGCACGTATATGGTTTTTTGTGTTGGCTGAATAAATATAAATTATGTATTTGACTGCACAGTAACTGACGCTGGGATTAGTCCAGGGGATCAGATTCAACATGGGTCTATTGCAATGAAACTTGTGAAGTTATATCGTAAGAAAATTCAAGCAGAAGGTATCTTGAGCGTTTAGAACCACGATTGAACCATTCGATACTCATAGCACCAGGTACTAAAAAGAAACTTCCAAGTATATTCACATGCTCGGTTTGTGTGGTTATCGACACTTCAGGCAGTCAGATATATCGTTAAGTATAAACTTTACGAGACTAACACAGATTCTTTGGTGAGTCATAGGGTGCCTTGCTAAATGAATGCCCAAAAAATACTCCGAAGTTCATTGCATTGCGCCCATAGGAACACAGAGCCGAAGATAAATGAATGAAGAGTTATTAGGGAGACAAGTCCTCTATTGATCTTTCTTTTCTTCAACACCATACTTTGCCGGATCGGTACCGTGGAAGGGATGATTGACGAGATTGAACCTGAACACAATGTGAATAATTGTTCCCTCACTTTTTACTTCTGACACTCACCAAGGGAACGCATCTGTCATTTTTTTGAAGAAACACAAGCGATGAGCGAGACTATCCGGAGTGAAATTTAAAGCAAGCACTCACGAAGTTTCAATTGAGAGAATACGGAGTTGTTATGTGCGGCTCCCTGGACCCATAGCGGTTGATCGGATTGACCGTATAGAGGCTTTCCCTCTCTTGCAAGTTGTGTGAGTTCTTGAAGGTCCATGTCTTCCTCTCTCTTGTTCTCTGACCATCCCCAGAATCGGACTGCAAATATAGTATCAGAGCGGCCGACTCAGTATCATTATGGCTATAGTTGCCAGTAACTTACAGCTTGACCGCTGGTAAGCCATCATGAACCCGCCAAGGAAGCCCAACAACCCGCCCAAGCGCAGGCTAGTCCTCAGGCGTAAGTGTGATGGGTCGGCCATGTCTAAGTGCACATATGTCTTGGTCAATGCGGCACTCCAAATGAGAAAGAAAGCCAAGGCCTACCCCAGAAGTAAAGGGCGGCAGGAAAAGCCGCGGTTCCTGCAGCTAATGTTGCATAATCGGAAGGTCGAAAGTAACGGATAACACGGAAAGCATGAGGGTCGCTGTCAATGAGAGGGTAAGGCGTGGTGACCGCCTTGGGCGACGACATTTTCCCTGAGTTGCGTTGGTCGTCGAGAGCGTTGTGAGAAGTGGATGGTGGATTTCGTCGCCCGCCTTGACCTGTAAGATTACATAACGACGTGCTTACGTGATATTCAGCCTTGTCTTCTGGCTTGCCATGCGGGCCTCTGCGTTGTGGTCGCTCTCCTTCTTATTTGTGCTTGCCTTGTGCACACACCCCTCCCCTCCAACCACCACCACCACCCACTCCGTGTTTAGGAGATTCGACAGCGCGCGGATATGAGCACACCGAAACAGTTGACTGTTGCTCGCAATGAACGTCGGGATGAGCGTCGACGCCAACGTCCTGCTCCATATTCGCGTCGTAGAGAGGATCGCGTCAAGCATGCCCCAACGAAGACAGAGGTAAGGACAATCACTTGCGCTACATGAAGCTCGTTCTCTGACATCTACAATAGAATCAAGGCTGGATAAACAACTTCTTCAGTTTCATCTCCAACCTGCGTTCAGGCTCTTTCCAGTCCCGAAGTGAAAGCGATGATTCCGATCACGACGATTTAGATGTAAGCTATTCCATCATCATTGTTTTTCTGCACTTTCACTCATCAATGCCGCAGGACGATGAGGAACTGGAAAATGGATTTGACACAAGAGATGAAGGTGGTTACAGTCAGATGCACACGGCGCAACCCGTGGCTTCCACCTCTTCAGTTCCTCTACCCCCGCCATCTTCGAGGTCATTTACAGACCTTAATGAATCGTCTTTGCTGGACTGGGCTACCAAAAAAGTAAATGACAGGACACCCATGAATGATATGGAGCTTTTGGGTCTCAAAACCTTCATCGAGAACGTGAATGAGCGTAAGTATTTGATATTCTTTTTTCTTCGTAGTCCTCATGCTCCCCTACAGGTACCTACGAACCAGAAAGGCTGCGCTTCAGCTCGCACGCGCCATCAACTTCTTCTCAGACTTCAGATGCGGAGTCTCCGATCGTAATGACTGAATCGTCTGTACCACCGTCGCGATCCAGTGTATTTTCTGGCATGTCGACTCTTCCAACATTTGTCAACAACGTACCGACCTCTCAGAGTTCCAACTCAACAAGAAGGATGTTGAAAAGCGATCCGAATGGGTCTGTTGTGTGGCGTGGTGCTGGTAGAGCTCGAAGCGCTTCTGCTCAACGTCGCCGGCCTGTTCAACCAATTAATCTGCGAAGCTCAGTACAACCTGAAACTTCCAAGCGACGGAGAGTCACAGAAGAGGAAGCATCGTCTACAGTAACTTCCTCACAAAGTATGCCGTCGTTTGCATCTTCCAGCAAATCTGAAGCAACCTCGAAACCAGGCTATGTTCAGAAGTTCCCTCATATCCGTCCTCCCACGGCTCCCGTTATCTCGTCACCTCTTCGTAATGTCATCAATGGTGCCTCTCCCCCGGCTTCCCCGCCTACAAGTATTCGTTCGTCTTCCCCAAGCAATACTTCAAAAACTCGCGCTGCTTCAATGCTGTCTGAAATAGTTGAGAAGGCTACTCCTCCCCCGAAGCCTGATATCGCCAATCCGTACGAAGTGGCCGCACCTATCAAACCTGTCACGAAGCCGAAGGAAAAGAAAAGATTATCTGAGCGGAAGAAAGTCCAGCAGGAACAATCACAATCAAAAGAAATTCCGCCTCCCAAGGAAATGAGTGCGAAGTCTATTATAGAGGCCACTGTGCCGAAGGTAAGCTTCTACCTCTGCCACCCTAATGTGAAGAAACTGGTTGCTCACTTTTTTGTTAAGGGCGCGAAACGTAGTAGACCTCCACCTGGAATTGGGAAGATGGTCAACGGATCAACCCGGGAAACCGATTTATCTACGTCGGGAGAGCGAAGCGAAGCTTCACCACCTAAGAAGTTTCGCACTGTCACCATTGAGGATGTTGAGGACGAGGGTGATGTGCAGTTCATCAAGCCGAACGAAGTCGTTGAACCCAAGGAGATCGATTCGGGTCCTCCCAAAGTGCCGATCGTAGTACCAAGCAATGCCTCATCTGCCCCCAAGAAATCATCCTTCCCTCTCGGCAAGTCTTCTTTGCCCAAGGAACCATCGAAGCTTCGCAGCTCTTTCGTCGCAGATGAATCGGAGAACGAGAATCCCGACCGAGCAAAGCCCGTACCGACTCACCCTGCGAAAACTTCTTCTGCACTTGTGCCCGGCAATGTACAAGCAGTTTCGGATCCTAAACAGTACGCATTGGCCATTGCCGAAGGACATCTGCCCCTTTACAACTTCAGAAGGACAAGAACTGTACTCAGGATCGATGACAAACTTGTTCGTGATAAAGTATTGGAACTTCCCGAAGCATCTCTACCAAAGTTCGATTTCAAGGTGCCTACATCTGGAAGTCCCGCACCAAAGGCCTTTGACTTCGCCGCGGCGGGTCTAAAGCCTGTAGCAAGTCCGTCTAACGGAGAGTGGACATGCTCAAGTTGCATGCTCAAAAATCCTACCTCAGCCGAAGAAAAATGCACGATTTGCGAAGCGCCTCGTCCTAGCACGAAGAAGGCATCTACTCCCGCTCTTGCTGCCAGCCCCCTCCCACCGACCGTAGAGCCTCCGAAGGCCTTTGACTGGTCTGCTGCGGGTATGAAGGCGAAAGCCGCGCCTGCGGGTGGTTCGTGGACGTGTTCGACGTGCATGTTGAGTAATCCGGCGTCGGCTACGGCAAAATGCACTGTTTGTGAGACTCCTCGATGACCTCAATCGTCTGTCTAAAATTCCCTTCTCCCCATCTTGGTACTTCCAATTTTTTTCTTACTCATTGGCTGCTCTGTTTAGTTCCTGTTTCCCTTTCCCCTTCACTCGCAGAATTTTCCGTGCAACTCGCCCTGTTCCTATTTCTTCCCTTTTTTTACATTTCTCCTCTGGCAGTACAGTTTACAACCTCTCAGTTCTTGAGCACAAATCGTTATTCGTAGGGGTAGTTGAACGCGAAGGGAAATAATATAAATTACTGCGGGTTGTTCTCAGTGAAGTACGTCTACGAGTACGAAAGAAATTCGGAATCTTGTATGCCTGAAGGAAAACAGTGATTACACGGTTGGAGTGGCGTTTTTTGACATAAAATAAGGTGCGGAATTGCACACTCTACACGCACACTCGATTTGGTGAATGAAGATGCAGATATCACACATATATTTACTACTTTTAAAGCTTTATCCAATAAAAAGCAAACGTTCTTCTGTTTCTACTTGGTATTTTACGTCCTGCGCATTATCCAAGTACACTACCCGTGGCGTGATCCATCAACCGTGACCCCAGAAAACATCTGTGTGCCGTTGAATCTACCCTCCAATTCATCTAGCAGTCTCCAGTTCTTCTTGTAGGGCGTGCGCTCGACTGCCTTCCGCAACATGTTTGCTGGTTCCATGAGCATGTGATATTCAGGAGGCAAGGTCGATTTGACCGCCATGTCGAACCCGAGAAGTTGTTTTGTGGATGATTCTTGGTCATCGAGCGTCAAGACGGCCACCAGTAGCTGGTCCTTCGCGGCTTCGGAACCTTGCCAGTCGAATCGCGTAGCCCAACCATCAGCATACAGACAATGCGCCACAGCTTCCTTGACGGAACCCCTCGCGAAGGCAAGGTAGTCCCTGATCGATTTTCTTCGGTTAGACCGCTGGTCGTGACTCTTCCTTTGAATATCTGCCTCCGTTTGGCTTTCGCAATAACCCAGGTAATGCTCTATAAACAGAAGGTAGATATCGAAGACGGCGTCGCATTTCTCCATCTCCAAGGCAGCGAGTACTGCTAGAGGTTCTCCCTGGGTCTTTGAAAAAGAAATGAGGAAGTTGAAGGCTTCCTCGAGTGACTTGATTCTCGATCGGAGCTGAGTCCAATGAGTGGAGTAGTGTAGCCTGTAGTGGCCTTCCTCACCAGCCTCCTTGCGAAGACGACTCATTTCGTCATTGCGGCCTTCGATGGCTTTGTCGACGTTCTTCCTGGCATTCTTCTTCAGGTCGGCATTCGACAACCTCGGAGGAGATTCGCTGTTGCTCGTGCGGTGACTCCCAGACATGGAAAGTGGCTAGGCTGGTTCTAAGGAAGATGGGTAGGGGTTGGATAGTATTTATACGTCGCACTTTGCGTACAGATTCAGAATCAGGAGCGAATGACATACCTCGGATTCCCTCGGAAGTATATTATTAATAATGTTTGCAAAGTCTGCTTGTGAAAAACTATCGCTTACCTTTTAAGGCTTCCGAAATCCCGAGGTTTCAAAACATTGCTCCGAGGCTTGGTATAGCGAAACTTAGGAAGCGGGAGCACGATCGTACCGAAGGCGGCACTGACAACTTGAAGACAACCTCCCATTGCCGTGGCGTATCACCGTGGATAGGAATGATCGAGCGTATGCTGATTCATCTTCAGGTCATACTATGGCGTTATTTCAATCCAACCTGAATCATCTTATCCTGATACCGTGGTCATTCTGGAGCACCGCGTATTGGGACAATGCCCACCACAAAGATGAAATTATGCCATTTATCACTGTTACGCCACGGCAGGCCCGATACAAGCTTGTAGGGCGTACCACTGTGTCAGCTTTGGATGTCCGGTCCATACATTCCCTGAACAGACAACCCAATTGCAAAAAGCTACCCAAGATAGAAATACCTTTAGGGGACGTACCATACTCTTCATAAACACAGTATCACTCAGACACGCGATAAATTAAATTATCCGAGGGAATCCGGACAGTAGGCTTGGGTCAATAATGCTTTGGTTTTGCGAATAACCCTGCAATGCAAGACCTAAGTCGTTCGATCGAAATAGTCCTTTGACAACTATCTCCCCGCAAATCTTGGTCCACCACCTCGGTAGCGAACATGCCCTCGGGAAGCACGAAATTGCACTCCTGCATTCCTACAGCATCAGCCAAAAGTAGTACGCACTCTTTTTCTAGCACAAGTTTGCAGCATCAGGGCTCTGCAGTTTGAGACAGGCTCAATGATTTTGCACTCTGCTGATGATTAGATACAAGGTTGAGTATGAACAACTTCAACTGCATTTTCTTACTCTCGAGCCAGGAGCTATGCGGAGCCTCTGTCTTGAAGCTTACGAAGTGATAAGCTCCGGATATCCAGGCTTGAGGCTTCGCCTTCGCGACGCAATCCTGTCTTCGTGCACAGTAGCCATATGGTTCTAAAAGACCTTGGTGCTTTTGGAAGGGCTTGAAAAATCGTGTCTGTGCCTCTTGCCGACATCGGAACACGATATGACATCGAGCCATGCCATTAGGATACAATATTACAGAGTAAGCACAGTCTGCCCATACCGAGCGTCGCAAAAGTCTGCAAAGCCGAGAATCTAGGAAAATGACAGGTCTATGGAATACTAATCACATTCACGCTTCGTCAAATAAACTCACTATTCTAAGGAGATTTCGAAATATTCGTGAAATCAAGCCGCCTTGCCACAGAACGCGTCTCCGCGTCCGTGATTGAAGCCTTACGCTTCAAGCGATTGTTATCAGGAGCATTTGCCTTGACGGTTGGCCCTGGTGCGTTTTGGTCCACGTTCCCGTCAAGCTCTTCCAGTGGACGTGGGGCAAGTTGGTTCGCTGTCTTTGGAAGTTTAGAAGGGTGCGTCGGATAGGGTTGGGCAAAGAAATAGGGATGCTTCAGGGCATCGATACAGGATATACGTTTTCGAGGCTCGTAGACGAGGCAGCGGGCGAGAAGATTAAGGGCGTCAGGGCTGGCTGCAGTGAAAAGGTCTCGGAGAACGGGTTTAGGGAATTGCCCAACAGTGACATAGTTAGGAAGCTTTGTATGTCCCTGTTTCAATGAGAGATATTATAAGTGCTGGCACAGAAAAAGAGAAAGAGATTAAACACTACGTACAGGCCAGTCCTCTTCCGTTGGTGTTCCAAGGGCGCGAAAAATTGTTTTCAACTGATCCAAGTCGGTTTCGCCTGGTAAATATGGTATTCGAAGCATGAGCTCTGCAAAGATACACCCAACAGACCAAATGTCGACAGCTGTACTGTAATATCGACAACCAAAGAGCAGTTCTGCTGGTCTATACCATCTAAAATCGAAGCTCATCAATAGACTATAGGTGAAATAACATCCGGTTAAACCGACCTTGTTATTACTTGATTTGTCATCTTATACCCAGGATCCGCAAAATCTCGAGCAAGACCGAAATCAGCTATTTTGAGCTGCCCGTCCGAGGAAATGAGCAAGTTATTTGGTTTCAGATCCTGTAGGTCCGCTTGAATACTTCCAAGTCAAAAGAGTCTCATGGAACGCACGCGATGAAGAATCCAATTTCTATGACAGAACTCAAGACCTCTGAAGGTCATTGCTAGCCAGCTTTTGATGTCCGCGGGTAGAAATACGATCGATCTATCCTTAATAATGAGCTCGAGGTCTGCGTCCAAGAACTCGAGGACGAGATTGAGATTGGTTTTGGACGAAAATACGTCAAAAAGCTGGATCCCGATGCTTAACATGAGACATCTGGTAAATTAACATTGCACAAAAAGATTACACACTGCAATGACATTTTGATGGTGAAGCTCCTTCAAGTATTTCACCTCCCGAATGGCCGACATATCCAAGCCATCTTTAAACTGTCCGACTTTGATCTTCTTGACAGCAATCTTCCGCTTGGTACCTGCTTCGTGGCCTGGTGATGAAAGATACTCGTAAGGCGTTGACGTACACAGAGAATGCTTGAGCGCGCACCTTGATACACGACGGCATACATTCCCTCTCCCACCTTCTTCTCTTTGACCCTACAAAAGAGTGGAACTATTGAGACCCATAGAACCTGGTGCCTGAAGCACTTACCATCTCTTCTGTCTCGCAGCATTTGACTTCTCAACGACGTCCATTGTTTTGTTTATTCAAGCATTCCATGAGTATGGATGATGCACGTACGATACAAGAGCTGGGAAGGCTCTGTCGGCGTCTTGAGGCGGTACTAGACACAGTGGTGAGTTCAGAGCGAACTTAAAGGGTCACTACTAAGAGTTCCGTATTACGTAGGTACGCCTACTCATTTATCACGTGTGAAGCTAGGGCTCAGCTAGGACCCATGACAATCGGGAATGAGGCCTGATATCAAGGGACATATCGGCTAAGCGTCGATCGTCCCAAAAAGGAAGGAGGCCTGAGGCCAAGGGACATACCAGACAACCACTTTTGGTGGTCAGGCCTGGGGTCAAGGGACATACGTGGGACCCAGTTCGCCCGGAGGCCTGGGGCCAAGGGACATATCGGCCTGTTGGGCCGACAAGCGATCGGCCGTGTCTTCCCAAAGGATAAATGAGTTCGGCCATTGGGCTCTCACATATGCATTCCACTATATTACTTTAAATTTGTTCTTTCAATTAGAAAGAGGTGTTGCTTCTGGGATGAGTACTAGTACTAGTAGTAGTACTAGTGTTTTGTAGAGTCGTGATCGAGTTGACCACGACTCATCACGTGCACTTCATTTCAACTCATGCTCCATACCAATATGTAGACAATTTCCCATGTACCAGTAACCAAGAGTACATGTAATTCGGCAGATATAACACCAAATTCTCTACATACATATTGTCTTGTTTTTAAATCATACCGGTAGCACACCCCAAGGATAATAGCTGGCCAGGGCTGTCGGCTCGCCTAAAAGCCAAAGGGCCCATTTTTTGCGTGATCGTGGGAAACTAGTCCTATATATGGTAGCCGAAGGCCTAGTAACAAGGGACATAGTCGATCCTCCTGATTTGGAAGAGGCCTGGGGCTGAGGGACATACGGAAGCTCCGGCCCGGCCTCCGAAGGGACATATTGGAGGGCCGATTTTGTATTAGGCCTCATCCCCGATTGTCAGGGGTCCTGCTCAGCTTTCCGCATTGCAGTAATCATATTTCTTTACTCCTTTTCTCTCATAGTTATCGATAATTAACTATGCAGGGTATAACTACGTTTTTGTTTGTAAATATAAAGCGATAGATTTATACAAGGAAAATAAGTAAGACTCGCGAGGTGTGAAATAACCGGATAGGTCATGCAATTCCATTCAATATCTTTTTAGGATGTGAACTACCTTCTGGTACAATGACACGTTGCACGACAGCCTCCCACATCGCATCATTCACTCCCTTGGCCCTCGCCAACTGCGACCGAAGGTGCTCTACCTGACTCTCGAGTTCACGTACTTTTGTTTCTTGTACGTGTTGAGACCGTTGTTGTGTCAACGTTCCGCTGGTAGGGGCGACACCCAGAAGGCTCGCCTGATCTTGCAAAATGGCCTCCGCAGAGTATTCTGTTGAATCAATATATGTCTTCTGGACGATAATGCATGAGTGGAATGATCCTTTTGAAACGACAAAGCTTACTCACCTCAGTTGAAGGGAGTAACATCATAGACACCTCGTGAGCAGCTCTTGATTTTCCATCTCGTACTCTTTGAAAGGGAAGAACTGGACTCATTGGTAGCACATCCTTAGCACCAGTCACACTGGACACGTTGAGGCTGAGACTAATGTTTCCGATTAGATCCGGAGGTTTGAGCATGCATTCAATGTAGGTGATTGACAAGCACTGAGCTTTATTCTTCACGGGCGAGATGGTTCGCAAAAGTTGGTGGGAAGCGACATCGTAGAGATGCAAGTCACCTGCATTCGATCCGACTAGGAGGGTTGATTGAGTGAGAGAAAAGGCCAAACAAGTGGCTGGATGTCTAAAGCATTGGTGAGCTTCGGTTGTACTTGCAAGTCGAGAGGAGATTCCCCCACTTCAGTTTTATCGATCGTTTCGATTCAGCATCTACACGAACCGCTTCACCCAGGCTTCCTCCTCCCAATGCTTCAACAGGAGGCCCCCCGCTTTGCCTGTCTTTACTTTGGAACAAGTTTACTCTGCATATCGTCGATGATGAGCCCGTTGCTCCAGAAGTCGAAGCGGCGAAAAAGAAACGTTCTGCCCCCTCAAACGCCAGCTTTTGTATTGGACCGGGAAAAAGGAAAGTTGTGATCAGACTTTGAGAGTAGAGGTCCCATAGCTGAGAAGGGGCCAAAGAGAAAATAAGCGACAGTTCGCTCTGCGGAACGGATAAATATGTGGCTGACCTTTACGGAGTGATCCGTGGAAGAGGTCAGAATCCGACATGAAGGAAAGAGACCAAATCCGCAAATTATGTCCGTGATTGGCAGTGTATGATCAGAAAGGACACAGTAAGGTGAGGGTGTCTCCGTTTGAGCTTCGTTGTCTAAAAGGCTTCGGAGATTATGTCAGAGAGAGATGAGAGAAGTATGAAAGCAATACCTCGACATCATCCAAACACTGACACCCGAGTCTTCACTCCCGGAGACAAGTGCGGCTCCGTCTCTAGTGAAACGCAAGACAGAGACTCTTCGATAATGTGCATCCCAAACGTTGAATAGGACCCCGGACGCAATCTAAGTGCATAACAAATAAGAAAGTGTTCTCTTTTCCATTTGACACCATAAAATTACCTCCCAAAGGTATATGCGACCCTGTGCTGTACCACCTGCGCAATAGTCGCCTGAGCTATCAATAGCGATACAAGAGAGTCTTTCAGGTAGCACCATCTTCAAGGCAATTTGGTCCTAAAAATGATTAAAATCCGATACTAATAAAGATATAACATTTCGACTTACTTTCTGGAAGTGGTAAGCACTCATAATTGACTTGTCTGGTTGAGCCGCTAGTATGAAGCCGCCCCGTCCATTCTGAGTTTGTAAAACAGCGGTTGAATGGACGTCGGCACATGTCTGTTTGAAAGATGCAAGGACGGAGCCTGTCTGAAAATCATGGACAGTAATTGCACCAAGACCTTGACTTGATGATGAAGCTCCTGCTGAACACAGAATGGTTTCCTGACAATTCATACTATGAGTTGTATTGATGTTACGGGTTGTCGGTTGGTTTCAAGCAGATCTAGAGAGAAGCGGCGGGAACAAACTTCTTCGAATGGCTACCAAATTTGGTAACGCAGATCGTCGAACTTTCTCGAGCTCGGACTTTGCCGATTCCACACATCATCGCAGCAGCAAGTCGACTCAAATGTGGCTAAACAGAACTTCCCTCGTTACACTCATCTCACATTCCTCTCGTCTATTAGTTTCCCAAAGAGAATGGCGAAACATCTTTATGAAATACTAGGCTTAGACTCAAAAGCCACAAAGGAAGACAGTATGTTCTCTCTGAGTCTATCGTACAGTAATTTGATTGACACCATCGCCAGTTCGTAGGGCATACCGCCGAGCTGCACTCCGAACCCATCCAGACAAGCTTCCTCAAAACGCATCGGAGCAGGAAAAGATTGACTACGCTGAAAAGTTCAGAAAGGTATAATAAAGTATCTGTCGACGCGTTCCTTCTGATAGACTCTCCTCAGGTGAACAACGCATACGAAGTGCTCAGCGATGAAGAGAAGCGCCGGGTAAGTGAATGTCTTCGTCAGTTTACCGTTTATTTATTTCATAATCGCCACCAGACGTATGACAAGTATGGCGAATGGCCTCCTCCGCAAGCAGCGAACGACTCTTTCCCAGGACAACCCTCTCATACGCACTCGCGGAACGCAGGTTTCAATGCCCCATTCTCAGGTTTCCCATTTGGAAACGACCCATTTTTCAATGATCCTTTCTTCTCAAACCCATTTGGAGCTTCTGGTTCTCGCTCTAGAAGGCCACAAGACTTTTATTCATTTTCGGATCCCTTTTCTCTATTTGAACGCGTGTTTGAGGACGTATTCCGAGACGTCCACGACCCGTTCATTGACAGTCGACGACATGGTCCCCGAAATCTATCTGGCCACGATCCTTTTGGACATCAAACCCTTTTTGGATCTGGTCCGGGATTTGCAATGCTTCCGTCGATGTTCAATCATGCTGCCCTTCCGTTCGGAGGTCAGTCATCGAGCTTTCAGTCTTCGATCGGTGGCGGCGGGAATGGCCGATGGGTTTCTCAGAGTCAGATGACGCGCACTGTCAATGGTGTTACTGAAAGTGTCTTTAAGCGTACTGACTCTGATGTAAGCATATTTTCCTTGTCACTTGATTCACCTCAGCTGATTCTGTTTCAGGGCAATGAACATGTCACTTATTCCTACCCAGATGGGCGTGAAAGACATCTTCTGAATGGCGTCGAACAACCGTCCCAAAATAATGCCTTACCTCCTCCACAAGTTCAATCGGACCATGCCCTTCCACCTCCTCCGCCGTATCCAGGCTCCGTACGTAACGAACGCCCGGAACGGGAAAGAAGCCACCGTAAGGAGCGCCGAGACCGAGACCGGGAGATCAGGGAACGTGCGGACGCTGCAAACCGTTCCGCTAGTCCAGGTAAGTATGCTCAAACTGACATTTATACACAAATGTTCATGGTTTTCACTCCAGTAGAATACCGCAATAATTCTGGTCCTGACCGCGAGAAACATTACCGACAACATAGTCTGTTGCATCGCCGACACGACAGACACGAGGATGACAATGTCGAAAATCGAGAACACCAGAAACGGCACCGGTCGCAGCAGTAGTGACTTCACGTCAATTTCCAATTTGCATCCTCTAGGTCTACAAATAAATCGACTTCCTCTCTATTTCTTGATGTAATTTTGTTTTGTTTTGCTTTGTATGCTATCAACATGCTATTCTACCTTGAATTCGTTGAAAATATAAGCTTCACATTGGCCATGTTTTCATAAGTCTGGGGTATTCCAGTGCAAATAAGCCTCGTGCACATATGCACAGAGGTCGGAATATAACGATAACGCTTACAATGTTGAAAAATATTCGGTACATTATTTTTTCAAGGTTCAGCTAGTCATCCTTTGTAAAGGAACCTGATGGTGCGCATTCGTTAGCAAGAAACCGTAGAAGATGATTCGAAGCATACCAAGCCGTCCTTGCGTTTACAGCCTCCTTTCGTACCGAACGCTTGGGATCATCCAGTGATTTGTTAAGCTCACGGAGCACATTCGCCCTCTGCGGGTGAAGGATGTCGTATCGCACTGTCTTCGGCAGTATGGACAAATACTTAAGTGCAGCAACTCGCAAGGCCTTTGAATCGCACAATAACCACTTAAAATGAGAAGGATGGATTTCAAGACTAGACTGTACGTACTATTGGTGAAGTGCCCAGTGCAAGGTTCAACATGGCAGTTACCAGTGTACTGGCATGCTCCTGGGTCGATGTTTCGCCCTGCGTCGCGACTGTCCTCAGTGTCTCAATGACACTGGTCTGGATTGCTGCGTCGGGGATATCGAGGCCTCGGATAAGGTATGGCATCAACTGGGTATAATGAGCCCATGATTATTAAAAGGCATAAATATAGTGAACATACGGTAGGCATCGAGTCCACGTACGTTGCCTTTGGCAAAGATGATATGAGTGAAGTCAGAGCTACGAGATACGCCTTTTGATCTGAAAAAAAAGCCGTTAACACAAAATAAATTACCATCTTGAGACTACATGCAATTTGAACGCAGCTCACCTGATTGAGCCTTGACTTTCTCTAATATCACGGGCAATGTAGCTTTGAAGTACTTCTGCGCGTAGAGCATCTACGCAATGCCTCTGAATTCCATGTTCGAACTGAGATCACTTTAAAGTATCACGTACTCGAACGACGGCGTGATTAGATTTCGTCAGAATATCGCATTTTGTATCAGCGACTTGTCCGATAGCTTTCGCAGCGTCCCAACCGACATTGGTATCTTCGATCAGAGAGAATAACAATTCTTTGAGGGTATTGGCGCGCTCGTCTCCTCGGACGAGAAGAGATCGAATCAACTACTCATTTGGTCAAATAGACATTCCGCAGAGAAAGGGGGAAAGGTGGATGGTTCTTACCCATAGCCAACTCTGTATTGACGCTTGTCTTCGTTGCAGAGACTTCTGACTCGCGCTCAGGTCCTCTGACCACACGATATCCAGCTGCCGCGAGATAAACGGTGATAATTCTATAGGCGTAGTTTAGTTAAATTACTAACATATGAACACATCCTTGCGTAGCTCACTTTCGGCATTCTTGTTGACCAATGACGCAATGATATGATGCGCCGCAGTGGTTTGGATATTATTATCCGCGAGAGTGAGACCCCAATTTTGGATGCTCGTCAAGAAGTCATTTTCCTCAACTCCCGGCATGAATATCTACATTTTTAGCGCCTATCCCATTCACAGAATTATGCGGAGTTCCACTTACTCCCTTACGGAATGTAATCACCGCTGCTGCTAGAAGGGAAATTGTGTCTCGTTGAGAGCTTGTCGCCGTATCCTAATAATCCTCAACTAAATATCCTGTAAGCAGTAAAAATAAAATAATGTACCTCGAAAGGTTCAAAACGCGAGTCTCCTGTGATCTTCCTTTGACCGTGTCCGAGAAATTCTAATTTTCCTTCAAAATAGGTACCACGAAGATCCGTAGCTAATTTTATCTGTCGTCTGCACGAGACATTAGTAACGCGGAATGACCATATGCAACAAATCATACTCAGTCGTCTGTGTTCGCAAAATTATCGTAATAATTCGACCGGCGACAGGAAGGAGCCTTTCCATAAGATCATACCGATTAAGAACATTTTCTTCAAGCGACATCGAGATGAAAAGCCCAAATAGTCTCGGGACCAGAACCTCAACATATTTCGCTACATCCGGATGGCCTGCTTTCGCCTTGAGCTCCAACATGGATGATAGCGTAGTCAATATGCTGTGCGCGTACGCAGCCCTCAATTCTGGGTCCTGCTCTTCGTTTTTCGCGGTCGATGCACATATTAAATCCAATTTCGTCGTGAGGCGGACGACTAGCGTCTCAAATAACGGGGCCGGGATGCACAATCGAGAGAGCCAATGCAAGGTTGCCCAATACCGGGTCCGATCTCGGTGGGAGTCTCGATCAGGTGGGGAATCCGGCAGGGAGCTAAAGAGAATTGGTAGACTGTATTCTTCAATGATTTTTGAGTTACTTTCGGTGATCGATATCAGGACTCCCAGCGCCGCATCACTAGTTCAAAGTAAATGTGGACTTTTTCCTGTTTATCAAAAAGAACGACTCACCTGGCCAGCTCTGCCTCTTCAGGATTGCCCTGTAGAAGCTCGTTTACTTGGTTGACAATGTAAACCAGCTCGCTTTCAGTCAGGACGTCCTTCATCTGGGTCATGACCTTTAGCCCCTCCAAGGCCGCTTCGCTGCTTTCACTGTTCTTCAGCCCCATTATGAAAGCAGATAAGACTTCATCCTTAAAGGATAACAGCAACGCCTCCAATCCAAACGCTACGATTTCCCCCAGCTTCTGGTTGATACCAGACACGATGACGCAAAGCAATGTTAATATCTGAGGTCTATGCATTGATTCACCAGGGTCCCGGAAAAGCTTCATGAGGAAAGGGATCGATTTTGTTAAGGCAAGTTCTGTAATATCGCCTGTAAAATTAATTAGTCTGAATGTCTCCAGCGCCCGCAAAAGCTCAGGTCGGAAAAAGTGCTTACGAGTTGTCCCAATTAGAGAAGCAATCATCTTACTTGCAGGCACAGCTTGTGTCTTCTCAGGCTCACCCATGAGCTCGAGGCACTCCTTGCTGATCTCATTCACCAGATCTTGATCTGCGGGAGACAGTGCAGTGTTTTCGGCGTCATAAGTGGTTGAAATGAGACTTTGCGTTGCTCGTAGTGCCTCTTGCTCAATCTCGGAATTGATTGGCTGGAAAACCTGCATGGTGTCAGATCAGACCGTTTGCAAATAACTTTAAAAATTGCTTTCTAACCTCCATCTTCAGGAAGTTCCATAGATTTTTTGCATTTTTCTGAGCCACTAGAGAGCCAAAGGCAGGAAGACACAAGCTTATCGTCTCAATTATATCTTTCTGCAAACTATTATATTTGGAAACATGCGAGGCATATCAAAATACTACTGACCTTCGTTGTCGGTGAACTTGCCAGTAACTTATCACAGAACAGAGGTAGAGCCAATTTTCCGAATAGTGGTGAGGCACTCAGGCATGATCTTTTTCTCGGTTAATTGACGCGAAGAATAAGAGTACGACACCACACCTTAAGGATGTCTTTAAATCGTCAGCAGTTATCCCATACGGGTCGTCGGGGGGCGGTCTGAATGTTATGGGGAAATAGCAAAAGATAATGTTGAACAAATCCTGGATCCAGAAACTTCAGATTCAGATACCAGTTCGTCAAAAAATCAAACTCACATCGACATGTCGACTGATGTCAAACTCGATGCATATCACTCTATCCATGGTGAACGCCAGGAGTAGGTTTCGAGGATCCTTTTCTCCGTCCAAAAGCGCAATGTACCCGGTAAGAAAAACATCGTTATCCGCCTTCAAAACTTCGATTTTGTAAGATATACATACAAAGTATCAAAATAAGCGTACCGTTTCTATGTCGTGCGAGTAAGGAATCCAGGATTTGGTACACAAGGAAACGCGTTGACTGGGTCAGCGACCTCATCTTCACGTGCACGAACAACCTTATGCAATGTTTATGAGTACGAGATAGAGAATGAGCAAAGTCACATACGCCTTGCATACATCAGCAGCATCCACATCCGTAAAGGTGGGCAGAGAAGAGAGGGTGATAAGACCCTTTAATGCTGGTAGGACAGTTTCTTCGTCTTCTAGCTTTCCGGTATAGAATGTAACAAGGACACGAGCTTCATACAGATAATTTAGTCCAAGAACCTTGTGATAGTCTATACACTCACTTGCTTGTCGGTTGATTTTATCTACTGGACATTGTTCCAACACCCTGGATAAGATATCCACGCCTGTAACGTATATGCATGAACAACGGTCTTCGAAGTATAGATTCCAGCGCGTACCCTTTCCCCTCAACACATCCTCCTCAGATGTTAGATATTCCCCTAAAGCTTTGACCATGTTGAGTAAGGTGGTCTCGCCAGAGGAAATGTCTACGATCTTAAATGAGGAGCAACCAAAATGCGAGGCAATGCAGGCACAAACCGGTAACCAGTCGGTGAAGTTCTTCGTCGCGACCTGAAGTCATCCAGGCCCTCACAAGCCTTTCAGTTGAATCCATAGCAATAATGCGCCTGCGGTACTAGCTCAAAACCGCTATGTCGAAACCTTTGTTGTGGTGGGAAGTAAACCTTGAATGGGAGCCCAGAATCGGGTGCCAATGTGGACTCGGGGATGTCTGCTGTCGATCCCGCACCGGCGGCGCGAGCGAATCCGACAACGACTAAATCGAAAGTCAAAGCATCACGCTCACGCTCACCTTTTCCTCTCGTCCAAGGGCTCATGCTCAGCCCGCGATGGCAACTCCGGTGTATACGACTATGTCTTCGACAGTGTCCAACGCCTCTCATTTCTCCTGCTCGTCATCGACTGTATAGCTCTTCACCAAACATCCCTTCGAGACCTTCCCGAGGCATAGGCAAGCAAACGGAGGAACGCTTCGATTTCAACGCCAAGCCAGAGGACTCCCTCACCTCCAGCGCCGAGCACACCAAACTCAAGCAAGTGACCGCCAATGACCTCGAGAACTGCACAGAGCCGCCACGGAATGTGAGGATGCTCGTGCGCGACTACATCGAGGATGCGCTGTACAATCCGAATTATGGGTACTTCCCGAAGCAGGCTACGATCTTCTCAGGTCTTGAAGAAACGAAGCTTGATTTTTCGAGGATAAGGGACTCGAATGAGTTTCAGGAGATTGTAGCGCGGAAGTACGAACAGATTGGAAAGGATTCTGTAGGGCCAGGCGTTCAAGTTTTTCATACGCCGACAGAGCTGTTTCGCGTACGTTCCAACATAATTTCTCACTTTTCTTAATACGGCTGACGTGTTTCTATTGAATTAGCCTCACTTTGGTCAAGCTATTGCTCAGTGTATTGTATCTGAGTATCTCCTCAAGTATTTCCCGTACGAAGACTTAAACCTATACGAGATTGGCGCAGGCAATGGCTCGTTGGCAATGGACATATTGAACTTCATCGAGGAGCGACATCCTGAGGTCTATGAAAGAACGAAGTACACCATCATTGAGATTAGTGCCAGTCTCGCTCAGAAGCAGCTGGAAACGCTTGGGTCTGCTCACAGTTGCGTCGAGGTGGTAAACAAGAGTATTTTCCGGTGGAAGAAGCGGGAAACAGCTCCTTGTTTCGTTGTCATGATGGAGGTCATCGTAAGCTCGAATCATGTTCTTCAGTCCGACCGTTGCTGATGTGCTTCTTGTTGTGGGTCATTATAGGACAACTTTGCTCATGACATGCTTCGTTACGACATGAAGACACTGGAGCCGTATCAAGCGTTTGTAGCGATTGATGAGCAAGGCGATTACTCGACGCATTATACGCGAGTGACAGACCCTCTGATTTTATCTTTCCTAAGACTACGCAAGAAGCTGGACCATCCCCTCCCTCTCCCCAGACTTCTCCGTGCCTCCCATCGCATTCGAAAACTCTACAGCCAACTGCCTTTCTCACCCAACCTATCCCAACCAGAGTACATCCCAACCCGTCTCCTCTCCCTTCTCTCGACTCTCCGCACATACTTCCCCCTCCATCGCCTCTTGCTCTCAGACTTCTCGTCCCTCCCTGACACCGTGAAAGGCTACAACGCGCCCGTCGTCCAGACCCGCCTGGGGAACGTCATGATCCCCTGCTCCTCTCTCTTCGTCAAACAAGGCTACTTCGACATCTTCTTCCCGACCGACTTTGACCGGCTCCGCGATATGTACGAACACGTCCTCACCAGGCCCTACCAACGCGTTCTCGACCCACTCGACGACACGAAGTCTTCTCCTGCTTCCTCACAAACACACACGCCCGAAGCGCGCCCCACGCCCCTCTGGAACAGCGTCTCCCCGCTCGCGATGGGCTCCGAGTTCTTCTCGAGCCATCATCCCAAGAACAGGCGCTCGCCCCTGGACGGCGTCGTCTCTGCGAGCGGGCTACCGGTAGGCGAGCGTAAGTCGAGCGTGTTCACGCATGCGGAGTTCATGGAGACGTATGCGGATGTGGAGCGGACGCGGTTACGCAATGGAGAGAACCCGATGTTGGATTTCTACAAGAATGTCAAGTTTTTGTTTTGAGGGAGCGGAGACTGAGTGCTTGGATGGATCGGACTTTGGTGGTGTGGTTGTGTGCGGAAGACCAATGGTGGTAATACACCGAACTGCTTGCTCCACATCAACTGCATTTTGTTTTCTAGCTTTCCGCGTACAATAGACCATTCATATCTCAACTTTTCTTCAATATGTATACATAATAATGAAACATATCCCCCAAGGTGCGAATCTCGAGTTCCGTTCCCGGTCTCGTGAGGTACCGTTTTCGAAAGTGCGGCTGGCCGAAGGTGATATACAGAAAACGGCCTGTGGACTCTTTCAAGACGCTGAGTACATCAAGCGAGTGGGTTAAAAAAAGAGGTATTCAGTATTGAGGAGTAGACAAGCTTACCGGAGTACTTCGTCGATTTCTGAATTGCAATCTGCTAGAACCTTTTCCGGAGGATCCTTTTGTATAACTCAGCCAAATGAAACGACTAAGATCACGATAGGACGAGCGTGCACACTCACCCATACGTCCCCCTTGGACGTCATCATAGCATCCATGGTCCCTTCAGCAACAGCAACATACAACCACGGTCAGACCAAAGAGCAGGAGCACCGTTCAGTGAAAAACACTGCTACCGCTACAGTACCTTTATCGATAGCAACGTCGAATGAACGTGATTCGAAGCTTAACTCCCTGACGTCCATTTCCAGCCATTCCATCGAAGGCCTCAAGTCTCGATGCCGGTCTTTCATCTGGGAGATCACAACGCCGGAGTACTAATAGCCCGAGTCGGCCGTGCGTGACTACGCTGAGGATGTTGTTTGTTAGGGATGCGTTGGGGAGGACGGACTCACGTCGACGTTGACGATATTGTGATAGCCATCATCGTACATCTTTACCAAGCCCAGCATCAGCTTCTCTATTCGCATTCTCCCCGTGTGTGTTGGGGGGGGGGATATTTTTTTAAATAAAGAAAAAAAAAACATGCACACCTCTTCGGATAACGTCGAGTTCCCGCATCCTAACATTAGGATCCTGGCGGTCTTGTCCGGGATGAGTTCGCCCACGATATGCGCGATGTCCGAGTACGACTTGAACCAGTCGAAAGACGTCCCATCGTCTGCTTCTCTAATGCGTTCGAGTCGCCCGAAAATAATATTGATTTTTTTTTAAAAAAAAAATAGCAAAAAAGGCATGAGCTCCATAGTTTTTTTAAAGGAACTATGAAGGACTGGGGTATGTATATTTACTTGCGGTAGCGTTTGTTCCTGCAGTCGTAGTTAAAAGGGTGTTTTTTTCTTGGTATTATTAGAGTGTTTGGAGAGGTGAGGGGAGGACATGCCAGTATTCCATCGATTCATATTCCTCGTTTTTGTCAGGGAGAACGTCGAGCATGATGGTGGTGGTAAAGTAGGCCGGGGGAACGATGAACAAGTTGAAGGTGAGGACTAGGAAAGACGGTCACCAAAACGCGTGCTCATCGCTCTCTCCGAATCACTCTCCTCTCCTCCTACGCTCATCATCATCATCCCCTCAAAAACACTCGTAATAACACGAAACTATCGCTACCACCGCCGCTCTTTACACCCAAATCTTCCTTTGATATCCATCCCCAGCATCTGTCTCGCCGTTTAGGACAAGGCGACCGAATCCAGCACCGTGAATGATGAAGCTGACCCTCAAACCCCAATGGCGACTCCGCCCGCTCAACTCCTTCCTGGGCTTCATCGACTTGAAGCTTGGCGTCACCATCGTCCTCCTATTCGCCGTACGTAGAAGTTTTCTTTTGAATTCTGACGATAAGATGCGTTGTCGTTGTTGAGTGCTGATACGTCGTGAAATCAGGTTCTAAACAAAGTGGCTGGCGTGTATGGCCTCATCGCTGTCTTCACCGGCGGCTCGTTCGCTCAGGTCAGCCTGTACATCTACTCTGTCCTCGCGCTCGTCGCCTTCGGCTGGGCCATCAAGGCCATCTCAGAGGTCCGTCCGTCTCCCCTCTTCATCTTCTTCCCCCTCACCCCAATTTCTCTAAAACCCCGCCTTCCGCTCGCCCGCCCGCCCGTATCCGTCCGTTACACGTAACCCACAGGAAGACCCCCGCCGCACACTCTACTTCGCCCACCTCTTCTTCGCGGACCACGTCCTCTCGACGGCCTGGACCGTCTTCTTCGCCGTCGTGTGGTGGCTGTACACGCCCCACGACGGGCGGCGCCAGGCGAACTCGGCGGCGCAGGAGGAGCTCATGAAGGGGCATATGGGGCACGAGATGACGGATGGGGAGCGCACGGAGGCTGCGATGGAGATTTGGAATAAGGAGAAGGGGCTCGCGGCGGCGGTTATTGTCGTTGGGTGGTTGGCGAAGGTGCGTTTCGTTCTTTGCTTTTCACCCCGTCGCTCGTCATTTGGCGTTTGGCGTTATTGAAGGAAAAGATGAACGAACGATGATTTATTTGGTGTCTTTTTTTAAATCATTAGCTTTATTTCGCGATTCTCATATACTCCTACGCCATCCACCTCCGCAAAGGCTCGTACCGTTCCCTCCCACGCACCAACGCCTCCTCCCAGTCCTCATCCTCCTACGCCGCGCTCGACTCGTCGCGCTACTCGCGCTTCCCCGAGAGCGTCCTCGGCAACGACGAGGACGACGAACTCATGGACGACCATTACCAGGTTCCGTACTCGTCAGCCGGTCACCGTGCGGGTGGGCCTGGCGCTGGCGGTTCTTCGATCACTTCCTTTGCGGATTTCATCAATGCGCCTGGACGGGGGCAGCGCTACCGTAGCCGCAGTCCCGTCCCTTCGTCCTCTCCCAACACCACCAACAATAACACCACCTCCAACATCAACGTGAATGGCAAATCAGCAAACGGCACGAAAGGCTCCCCACGAGAGAAAGAAAAAGACAAGGAACCGACGGACTTTGAGAACGAGGGCGCAAACGAGTACGAAGACGAAGTCCTATTCGACTCTGACGAGCTCCGGAACCATTCGCGGTTGGCGACGACGGAGGAGAGCACGAGCGTGAGTTCGCGGGATGAGGAAGGGCCGGGGGCGAGTGGGCGGGGGTATGCGTATGCGTATACGCCGTCGTTGACGAAGGAAAGGCCGAGGTCTGGGTATTCGAAGAATTCGATTTCGTGAGGGGTTGAGTGGAGGATGGATGGATGGACGGGGTTGGGGAATGGGTTTGGAGTTGATGGGTGGATTTCTTTCCTTTTTTTTCTCCTTTTCTTTTTCTCTTCATCTTCATGATCTATCTGTTATATATGGCTTTACTAGTTCACTGTTAATATTCGTTGACGCTACCGCAGCCTGAGCGCGTGCGAAGAAGACATGCAAGACACATTTACAGTGTTGTGTTTCCCTTACTCACACACTCCAAATCATGCAGACATGAGCGACACCCATTCAATCCGAAACGAAACGAAACCCTTGATTCCAAAAACAAAAAACACATAAACCCATGATATCAATTCCCTTCACAGTCACGGTCACAGACACCATAACGTAACCAACCCCCCGAGCAGCGTTCAAGCGCGCAAGTAATAAAGCGACCTGCCGTAGTACGCGCCCGCGAGCGCCGACGTCGCGGTGAGAACGGCGGGGACGGGGCCCTTTGCTGCGCGTGGGGCGGAGGAGAGGAGGAGGAGGGCGGAGGCGCCTGCCCACACCAACACCAGCACATCGACAATTCACATAGAAATGAAAAGGAGGGGATTGGTTTAGACTGAGGGTTTTGTAGGAAAGGATGGGAGACGTGGCTTACCGAGGGCGGATTGGATGCCTGTTGGGGAGCCTTTTTGGATGGAGTTGGCGGAATAGAGGTAGAGGAGGCCGACTCTGGTGGACGGGGAAGGGGAATATAACGATGAAAAGGTGAGCAAATGGATGGGAGATGGGAGGGGGGTTGGCTCACCCGACGCCTGCGACGATGGATGGGACGGAACGTGTCCTTTGAAAAGCAAAATATAAAATAAGAAGAGATGCATGAGTTGGAGAGTACTGGGATACCTTGCGAAGCCTATGATGCCTCCGACGATGCAGAGGCTGCCCATGACCTAGTTCAGTTCGTACAAGTCAGGACATGCAATTAATATTTAATACGTATAAATGAGACTGACGAAAGCTGGAGTTGAAGACTATTATCACTATTATTTATTGATTTACACAAAGAAATAAAAATGGGCTCACCATTGTGGACGACTGCTAGTGAGGGTGGTGGTGAGTACTAGTGAGTGAGTCGAGTGGTGAGAGTCGATTCCTCTTTGACCATTGACCATTATACACGCATACAATTCCCTTCGTCCTCAACACTCACACTCAACTTCCACACAAAAAAGACACTGCAGATTATCGTTATTAACCCCATCTTCTCGTCCTCTTCTTCCCGTCTCATGACAGGCTACTTCTCAAACCATTCCCAATCTCGCTTTCTCGCAAATTCAGCTTCGACGACAACAACAGCAACCAGCACCTCCACCCCCTCAGCAAACTCATCTGCACACCCCGGTCCACCGGGACCCACTTCTACTCAATCCACCTTCAATCCCGCCACGAAAGGAACAGGAACAGGAGCAGGGACCGCACCCGTTTCTTTGAACACCGCAATGACTTCCTCGGGAGGCACGAAGACGACAATGGCGTCAACGATGGCCCGTCCGCGCGCGCCCTCCTCCCGCCATTTCTCCACTTCCCTCTCTACGAGCTCATCGGGCGACGAGAAGCCTTTGGGGAATATCAGGGAGAAGCACGGCGCGGGTGGGGGTGTAGGGATGGGTGGGGTAGGGGTTGGGAGTGTTAATGGGAGTGGGTTGGGGACTGGGTTGTTGGGTTTCCCGGCGCAGGTGCATCCGTTGCGACATACGTGCGTGTTTTTTTTGCTCTACAAGTCAATATGCGGGTGGTCCATGCTGATCACGGATTCTTGCATCGATGCATGCATATTTTATTTTATTATTTTATTTTGGTTTTTTGGGTTATCTATTGCCTTTCATCTTTTGTCATTTGGTGGCAAAGACAGGTGGGTGTTTTGGTTCAGACAGCAACGCTCGCCGGGGAATAAAATTGTCAACTACGAAGAAGGCATCAAGCGCATATCCTCCTTCGCTTCCGTACGTCCTCCTCCCAATCCACATCCCAATCCCAGTCCCATTCACTAACTCTAACATTCCATCCCCTCACCTCGACCCCCCCCCCCCCCCGCCCCACCCTCATCAAGATCGAATCCTTCTGGTCCCTCTGGTCCCACCTCAACCCGCCCTCCTCCGTCCAACCGACGACAGACTACCTCCTCTTCCACTCCAACGTCCGCCGACCGATCTGGGAGGACCCCGCCAACATCGCGGGCGGGAAGTGGATCGTGCGGCTCAAGAAGGGCGTGGCGGAGAGGCTTTGGGAGGTGTTGGTTATGGCGGTTATTGGGGATCAGTTTGATGAGTGTGCGGCGGCGGCGGCAACGGCGGCGGATGGGACGAGT
The DNA here is from genome assembly GCA_019400425.1 of Hymenochaete sp. R1. Lineage (NCBI taxonomy): Eukaryota > Fungi > Basidiomycota > Agaricomycetes > Hymenochaetales > Hymenochaetaceae > Hymenochaete > Hymenochaete sp. R1. The sequence goes on from JAFREE010000002.1 coordinate 86,381, forward strand.
TGGCGGAGTGGTGGGGGTGGGAATGGGGTTGGAGAGAATATGAATGGCGGGGGTGTAGGTACGGGGGGAGAGAATGGGAACGGGAACGGGAACGGGGCGGGGTTGTCTGGCGCAGGCGCAAACTCGACGACGAGCAACGACCCGGAGATCTGCGGTTGTACGCTCAGCATCCGACAGCACGAAGATATCTTGAGCGTGTGGAACAAGCATGGGGTGGACTCGAGGGTGAACCAGCGGATCAAGTACGTTCAAGTTTTTTTTTTCAAACCGACTCTGTTCTGTTTGTGAGCGATTCTGACGGGATGCGTGTTTACTCTTTCCTTCTTTCTTTTCGTTCTTTCTGCAGAGAAACGATCAAGAAGGTGCTCGACCTCCCGCCTAACACGATCCTCGAGTATAAAACCAACAATGGTACGTTCTATTTTGTCTCTTATTGTCCGCTCGTCTTTCCATCCGAAATACATCAACAACAACGCCGCTGACCTTTCTACCATTTCGAATTCCTCGCAGATTCCATGCAAGACAAGTCAAGCTTCCGCCAACCGACTCTCGAACGTGGCCCAACTTCATAACCTTCCCCCCTCCCATCTCTAACGCTGATGCGACTTGCTTGTCCTGGTTCCTGCTCATGATGTAAATACGCCCATGCATCTCTTATCATCATTGTTGTTGCCTTAATCTCGTGTCGGCGGATGCATGAAAGGCAAACGCATTTCGCGTCGCGTTCCGTTTCGAATCACAAAAAAATGTATATATCGATTTGTCGCTGTATGGGTGGTATGAGATGATACATCTATGAGTACATTTGTGTTCCGCGTGAGTGTATCGCTGTGTATGCTATGGGATTGAAATACGTGTGTGTATCGTGAATGTGAATGTGAATGTGAGTGCGTTCCGGATATGATGGGTGTATAGTTGGGTGAGTTAAGATTCCATGCAAGAAAAAGATAGCTCTTCTGTATGTTAGCTGAACGTACAGTTAAGCCCCAAGACGGTGGAGGTACGTACGAAATGAATGAATGAATCAAGCAGGCATCCTCATCGGTGCGTTCACGTTGTTCGCGATCCCCGTCCTCGGGATGAGCGCACCCGCAAGCAAGTCCCTACAATCCCTCAACCGTTCCCTCCTGGCCACGAACCACGTCCCAGCATCGTACGGCACCGCCAACGGCCTCGCGATCACGCTCTTCGCCTGTGCGGCCCGCACCACTTTCACCATCGCGTCTAGCTCCGCCTCGGAGTCTACGTCGTCCATGTTCTCGTCTTCTGCGTCGCCGGGAAGGGTGCCGGTTGCTGAGGCGTGGGCCGCTGCGGCTGCTGCAGCTGCAGCTGCTTTCTTTCCTTTCTTCGTCCCGGCCCCACCAGCGCCTAGTCCTCCGCCAGCACCACCCCCACCGCCCCCACCTCCAACACCTCCCGCCCCGCCGCCCGCCCCACCTGCAGCAGCTTTCGCAGCAGCAGCCGCAACGGCCGCCTCCCCCGCCAACCTCTTCTTCTCCGCCTTCTCGCGCTCCTTCTTCTCCTTCTTCTCCTGCTTCGACTGGCGCTTCGGTTTCTGCGGCTCGACGTAATTCGGGTCGCGTTCGCGGAAGAAGTCGTTGAGGAGGTCGTCGTAGTCCTTCGAACGGCCGTCGACGGCGCGTTTGGCGCCCATGGAGTGGGACTTGCAGGTGAGGGCGCGCGAGCAGGGGAGGTGCTTGTCGTTGATCACGCCGCATTGGCGGTCGAGATCGACGGGGCCTTTTGAGCGCCCTTTGGTGATCTTGGTGGCGGGTTTCTTCTTCTTGACGCCGCTTTCTTCTTCGAGGGCGTCGTCGTCGTCGGCCTTGCGTTTCTTGCCTGTGTGCGTGGATGAGAAGGGTCGTTTTTTTGGGTTAAATAATGTGAGATACGCACTTTCGAGTTTGCTGCCTTTCTTTCCGCCGATTCTTATACTACGACAGCGGTCTTTTGGGGTGAAGCGTTATATGAGACTTGGGAGTTCATTACTGGCCAGCTAACCACGTACCAGCATGCTCCAGGATCGAGCTCTTCTGGACAGGTTTACCGCAATCATTGCACCTTACGATAGGGTGCTCAGGCTTGAGTGGCTCCGATCCCCATAGTTTCATATGCTTCGCATCTAGCCATAACGTCGGAGGCGAATGGGGAGGTTCGGATGGGGACGAAACGGAAGGAGAGGTGGGGAGGTTGTCCCAGGAGAAAGGAGCGCGAGCGGCTGCCTCGACGTCGATTTTGAGTTTGAGTCCCATTTCGAGCGCTGGTGGGAGATGCTAGTCGCTAGTTGCTAGACTAGCCTGAATGAATTCGTCGAAGTCGAAGCTCAGTCGGATGGAACGAGATGGAGGTAAGAGAATGCGAGTTGAATGCGATGCGATGCGATGATGTGAAGCATGGCTCTCTTTGCGGTGTTAAGGTGATCGACACATATCTTCCCACGCTCGGCTACACGTCGAATCCATCTGATGAGTGCTCGTCCCCGACTTTATCTCCCTCCACCAGCTCGTTCTCCAAGACACATCCTAGATCCTCTCCCCCCTTCCCTGCGCTGAGCGCGGCTTACTCTCTTTTCTACCTGGCGAACGGAATTATCTTTATATTTCATTCTTACATCCAAGAGACGGCAGTTGTCACAAACCCCGGTCAATGGACAACCTTGGTCGGATCAGAGGCTCTCACCATGGCGAACGACGAACCATTTGGCATATACTTCAGTCCAGCAGCCAGTCGCTAACCCGCATCTTGTCACGTATGAGCATCTCAGACAAGTCCGGCAGCGTTAAATCTATAAGCACAGCGCCCTCTTCAAAATGGTGGTCCGGATTTCGCCCATTTGAGGCTCCACGCCGGCGCCCGCTCAGCTCGCCGAACACACCTCCGTCAATGCTCAGGTTCTGCGTCCTCTGTGCGCTCTGGTACTCCGCCTCTGCTCTCTCCTCCAATACGGGAAAGGCTATCCTAAACCAGTTCAGGTACCCCGTCACCTTAACGTTCGTCCAGTTTGCCTTCGTGGCGGCATACTGCCTGCTCTTCACGAGCCCTCTCGTCCGATTCTCGCACCTCAGGAAACCGACAAGGGCTGTTGTGGATAGTACGTTGCCTATGGGAATATTTCAGGTTGGAGGGCATATGTTTTCGAGCATGGCTATCTCCCGTATCCCCGTGAGCACGGTGCACACCATCAAGGTATGATTTTGTTTCATAGTTCGGTCTCCGGAGTTCTCTGAGCAGGTTCCTTTCCCCCCTGAAGGCTCTCTCGCCCCTATTCACAGTCATCGCATACGCTTTCCTCTTTGGCGTCAAGTATTCCCCAAAGACATACATCTCGCTGTTGCCTTTGACAGTCGGTGTGATGTTGGCTTGCTCATTTGACATGTCGGCATCAAATGCGCTTGGACTCATCTGTGCATTTGCCTCCGCCATCGTTTTCGTTTCGTCGAACATATTCTTCAAAAAGGTGATGCCGTCGCCTTCAGGTTCCTCTCGTGAGACGTCGCACAAACTCGACAAGCTCAATTTGTTGTTTTACTCATCCAGCATGGCATTCCTGCTGATGATTCCGATGTGGCTGTATTACGATCTTCCCGTCTTCCTTTCTACCTCAGAGGCGAGTTCGCATCCATCCCACGCGGTACCTAACACCCATAACATTATCATCAACTTCGTCGTCAACGGAACGGTGCATTTCGGGCAGAACATCATCGCTTTCGTCATCCTCTCCTCAACATCCCCCGTTACTTACTCCATCGCTTCGCTCTTTAAGCGCGTCGCCGTCATCTGCATCGCGATTGTCTGGTTCAACCAGATTGTGCACCCTATACAGGGCTTTGGCATCGGCTTGACGTTCGTTGGTCTCTGGATGTACAATAACGCAAAGTCAGACGTAGAGAAGGGAGAAAAGAAGGTGCGGAGGGTCGAGGCTGCGCGCGAGCTGATGCTACCCAGTACTCGCGCGGAGCATGCCATGATGCATTCGGACAACTCTCCTGCGCTTTCGGAGAACGAAGAAGAGCTCTACTCGGTATCATCTGGTGTGAATCGGGCGCCTCAGATCGCCACTGTTTCTCATGGCCACGTCCACAACGGACCGATCTCGCCAGTTGCGTCAAGTCAGCATTCGCATTCGCATTCGCATCCGCCTCCGAATCATCATCACCATCCGAACTTGCATGTAAAGATTACGCCGCCGGCGTTCCACCAGCACCAGCACCAACACCAAAAGAAAGCAGTCGAATCGCCCGTAGACTCGTACCCTTCGCCTCCGCTCTCGCACGACTCGCCTCCGCCGACTGCCACAGGCGCGTTCGAAGCATCGTCAACCGCGAATTCGAACTCCAGAAGACGCGCAACCGGGGAATCGTATTTTGATAAGTCGGGTGCGAATGCAGGATTCGGAAACCCCGTCCCTGTTCCTGTCAAATGAAGCGGTGAGACAAGCTTGGGTAGAGCAAGTGCAAGTGGTGTAGATCTTTTGATGGCACTCGTTCCGACGACTCGGACGAGAGCTGGTTGGTAATGGTCGGACAGACATTTTTGTTCATTTTTTTTTGCTAGATACAGTGTAGGATCATGTTAATCTCGTCTAGATTATTGATTATGTTGCCTTGTGTGATTTTGCTTCGCTCGGTGTTCACCATTACGAATGTTGCTGGCATTTGCTTCATTAGGGTTGGCCAGGTTGGCCCAGCTCTTGGTCCCAAAGGCCCGAAAAGCACGTGATCGTAGTTTCGGCGAATTCATTAACGCGTTTCCCAGAATCCCTTCGTCATTGACCATCACTTTCATTTGGTCTCGGTGGCAAACGCTCGCCATGGCTTCGCGCCCTCCGCCGGTGGTAGTTTACTCTACCAAGCGAAGGCAGCGCTCTGTGTCAAACCCGCAAGGCCGCCCTCCACCTTCTTCTTCGCCACTCACCGCGCTTTCCGGAGAGGAAGCAGACTTGACTATGGCAGAAATGACGCGTAGGATGAAAAAGAGGTCAAGAAGTAGCTTGAAGCGCGACTTCAACGAACTGGAAGCTCTCAAAGCTGCAAGTGTTGGTACTTCGCCAGCTGGTCCACCTCTGGCAGATGAACGCCCAAAGAAAAAGATTCGAACCTTATCGCGTATTCCGTTGCAAGATATTGGAAGCAAAGAAAACAATGCTCAAGAGCCAGCGTGCGATGATGGAAGTGTTGATATGGACTTGACCAGCGTCGCTCATGAGCCAGAAGTGAAGACACCTGCTGCTCGGGAGAACGTGAGTGTGAACGCTCCGCCCCAGGGCCAGCCTCGCAACTTCAAAGATAAGCACGAACGCAAGGATACCACCTCGTGCTCTAACACTGGTGAAGATGACGAAGAATCAGACTTCCTTTCGCCTCTTCCTCACTCGAAGCTCGCGAGACGCGTCACCGCGCACCGGTCTTCGTCGAGTCTCAGAGAATCTGGCAACAGACGCGGTGGTGTATCGCCCAAGTCGCTTTTATCGCCATACCACAGTCGACCGGGCTCGCCTGGCGGGATCATGGGTAGCCGCGCCTCGATGAAGGAAAACCGCGAAAAGACGATTAATCGGACTCGGTCTGTGGGTACGGACCTGCGCAGACGCGCCGCCATGCGCAGCTTGTCTCGGGCTGAGTCGCCTGCATCTAATGCGTCCTCTCCTGGTGTGAGGCACAAGTCATCTCAAGTGTCTCGTCGTGGTAGCACTGCGGAGAGCCAAGGCTGGTCTGTTCCGGCACATGTGAAGCACTCGATTTCGCAGAAGACCCCGCGCAGGCCGTCTGAGACGACCGTCCCGTTCGTTAGAGAGGGCTCGTTCTTTGAATCTATTCCTGATGCATGCTCGACGCCTCTTGCTCAGAGGATGAGTTCCAACGTACAACCTACAACACCTGTCAGAGATGTGGAAGCAACTCCGAGAATTCCTTCTAACCCCAACAAATTCACTTACGCTCAAGACGTCACAATGCTGGACGAACCGACTCCCCGCGCTCCGCTGAACACTGCTCCTCTTTTTCGGGGCGACAAGAATGAGGTTTTCTCTCGCATTCAAGACGATATCTTATCTCCTGCATTAGATCTTTCCGATTTGATCTCCCCAAACAGCTTTTCGAGCAACTCCGTGTCCGGCAGCGCACTTTCTCAGTCTGATTCTGTTACTCTAGCTCCGCCTTCGTCACCAGCCCACGGTGGTCCTTCTGTCGTTCGTGAACGTGACGAGATAAACTTTTTGAGCCTATTCTCGGGTCTCGGTATACAAGGTGCGTGTATGCGCGTGATTCCGTTGAGAACTGACAAATAACAACGTTTCAGAGAGTGGCAGAGGCCTTGAAGGCATTGCTCGTAACCGGAAGCACAACAAAATCGTGTCTTCCATGAAAAAAGCAACACACCCCTCTCGGGAAAAGAGGATCCTCAAAGCTCAAGCCAGCATCTCGTCACTTTCACGCCGTCCAAGCCGCGGAGTCTTGTCCAATGTCTCGCCGAACAGCAGCAACGCCGACGAGCGCGAACTTGCACCGGCATCATCCGTCTCACGAGCTGAGTCGGGACGCGGTGGAAAACGACGGAAACGCGCAGAGTCTCCTCAGCTCAGCGCGGAACCGGGCGGACCGTCTCTCAAGATGCGTATCATGAATTCACCAATTACACCTGCGTCTGATTCAAGCGACGAGCTACTTTTGAAGCCTGGCTTCTTTTTGGATTGAGCCCTTCTGGTCTCTCATTTCCAAGTCACCGAACAAACTGCATGACCACAATTCTTTTCTCGGACTCTGTTTCTCATTGCTTTGTCTTTCTTTCGGCATTCATCTCTCTTTTAGATGAAACTCTGATACTCGTCTTCCCTCTGGCAATTTCGGCCTTTCTATCTTGACCTTTCTAACCGGGTTAAGGCCGAATTCAGGCCTAAAAAACACAAGAAAATCTCAACATTTATCCAAGTCGGTATACGGGGCCAAGCTATTGCTATCGCACTGTTCTCTTCTTTCAAGCCCCTATGTTGTAACTGATACCGTCACTTTGAAGTTCTTGGGACTCATTTCCTCTTTCAACTGTATCGTAACGTCAAACATTGCTGATTCTGTATGTTCGATTAAAATGAGATGTTATCCCTGACGCAACGGCTATGTGCATGTCTACATTCCACTGTGAAACAAATATCCGATCGACAGGGTTACCGTTAACGATTAAGGTTCGCTCTCTCCTCCTTCTCGAGGTCCCTCGCATGTTCAAAATGACCCTCCATTTCAGTCTGTGCAGATTCAAAATCCTCGATTCCGGGGTACTTCGTCACGAAGAGTTGCTTGAGATGCGGATCTGCAACGAGTTTACCTCGGAGAATACGATCCTTCTGAGCAGGCTGAGCAGCATCGAGATCAGACGCGCCTTTCGTCGCGAGGTCTCTTATCTCTGATTCGAGAGCAACACGCTGGTCTGTCGACAATTCCAACGTTTCCTTCCACAGGCTCTTTGCGCGACCCATCGCTTCCTGTTCTGAACCAAACGTTCGATGCAGCTTATGTACTGTGACGAACCTGGTAAGGGCGAGCTCTGACATCTTCTCCGTGGTCTGCTCTTCTTCATTCCTGAACCTTTTGCATTCCAGCACTAGGACCTTAACTTTAGTCGACCTCCCACCTTTGCTGCGAGAAACGTTCTGGCTGACCGACCCGTTCTCCTCCGCTTCCTGCTGGGTCTGGACTCGGTAAATATGAATCATGGCGCAGCGGTATAGTCGGTGATATCGCGCTAATCTGCGCTCCACGTTCAGCTTGATCAATTCCGTGCCCATGGGGTCGGCATAGACTGACTGGACTTCTGTTGGAGGCTCGGGAAAGAGTGTAGGGGACGAGCCGGCGAAGAGTGTGGCGAAATCAGAGTCTCCCACTTGCACGAGAGGATCAGGTGCGGGAACGGAGCCAGGGTCAGGCGCATCGCTGGGACCTTGACTGCGTAAGTACTCCTTCGCACGCCTCTCGTATATATCGCCTTTCTTATTCCACTCTCTTATGGTATTATTCATGTTATAGGATTTGGAGATATCCGAACTTGAGCTTAGAAGCAAGCCCCAGATGAAGCTATCAAGTTCATCATCTGCCCGAGCCAATTCTGCTTCATTGCCAGCGGTAGTAGGCTGGTTTCTTCGATTATGCCCTCTGGTGGATGATTGTAACTGATCATCTGCCTTGCGCTTTCGGCGGCTAGAACCTTCAGGTTTGGGTGGCATTTTGAACGTCGAGCTGATACTGGTGAGAGAGGCGGCACTGTGCTGCACAGGCAGACTCAGGAAAGTCTGCGTGCAAGGAGCATAGTAAAGCTAGTGAGCTCGACTAACCGCTTCTCACTCTCCCGACTTTGCGAAGTCCTTTGCACGAGCTTTAAATAGATTGTGAAACAAGTTCAATCGAGCGAGCGAGTCTTTAGTATTTGCTGCTATTTCGAGCTCGGACAAGTGAGCGTATCGATGTTTCCTCTTGACGTCTGACTCATTTTGAAACGATTGACTCGTCTACAGGTACGTATGCGGTTCATGGCATATATGCGTACCTATAATGCTTTGACTTTTTTGGCCATGCTATTCATATGGGTGATACTTCCACTCCGACCCATCCTTCAGCATAAATTGCTAAGCCCCTCTACCTTTGTGAGTCCATGCCATATATAAATAATGTGTATTAATGAATTTTCCGTTACAGTATAATCGGTCAATATTATTCAATAACCATTCGGGAAATTGAGCGTGCTTCAGCTTTGCTATAAAAAAATGAAGGCCCTGGAGAGTTTCATGCCACGGGGTTGATAAACAAGCCAACAAAACAAATACGCTTTATTTACAAGCCTTGGCCATCGTAAGTCTAGTGTCTGTGCCTTCTACGAACGCTCGCCTTCGCCCTTACGATCCTTTTTCCCCCTCGCTTCGTCAAAATGCTTATTCATCTCCGCTTGTGCAGCTTCATAATCCTCTATTTCGGGGTACTTGGAAACGAAAAGGTACTTCAGATACGGATCCATGATGAGCTTGCCCAGGATAAGCCGAGTATTATGAACGGTCTGGTCAATAGCTGCATCAGCCGTGCTTTTCGACTGGAGTTCTTTGATTTCTGTTACGTGAGCTATGCGTTCTTCCGTTGACAACTCCAAAGCTTCCTTCCAGAGCTCCTTAACGCGACTCATCGCTTCATCGTCGGATCCGTATAATTGAGCCAAATTATGCAGTGCAACGAATCTCGTCAGCCCGAGCTCCGTCATCTTATCTGTAGCCTGTCGCTCCTCCTTCTCTTGCTCTTTGCACTCCAGGACTAAAATTCTCACCCTGGCCGACCTTCCAGTATCGGTGCGCGTAGTGCTATAGGTGACCCTGCCAAATATATTGATTTCTTCGTTGGTTTGAAGCCTGTAGACATGGATCAATGCACAACGACATAGTCGTTGGAATCGCGCGCATCTGCGTTTCACGTTGTAGATGCTTAGATTGTTGGTGATGTTGTGCATATCGACTCTGGGCCCGGATGAAGAGCCGGGAAAGAACTCAGAGGCTGGATTCATTATTGATGAATCGGAATTTGAGCTTGCGGCTTGAGTGTCGTCAAGCGTAGGGGCAGAAGCATGGCTAGCCTGAGGCCCAGTCGTGTCGATTGGGCCGTTTAAGACATGTGCCACCTTCGTCTTGTAGCTTCGCATGTTGCCATCCCATTCTCTAGTGAGGGCTTTCATGTCATAGGAAATCTTCGATTCTGACATTGTGGATGGCAATCCGACGACGAAATTCTTGAGCTCTTTCTCTGCAAGATCCATTGCTTGCATACAAGAGGTCATCAGTGGATTCCCGATGAGCTGTGTTCTCTGGCTTTGATCCCGCTTCTTAGGTAATTGTACTAGTAGCTGCTCCTCTGCCTTGCGCTTAGAATGGGAACCTGGGGCAGAAGACATTATGGATGTCGAATTGATGGGAGAGAAGGAACAAGGGGGCCTGAGTTCAATCTACGCAAACCTAGTGGCTTCAGGAAATAATACTAGTCTAGTAGCATAGTATGATACAAAGTGAAGCTGACTCCAAGTTCATTATCCCGATTTGGACTGTACTCTGCTTTCTGGAACTGCATAGTATCGATAAACCTTGTAACGAGTACGAAAGTATCAATAACAAACTATAAATGGCGAATCGATATTGCAACTGATTCCAACCCAGACCAGTGGCACCGAGTGTATCAATATTAATCGCCTTCCGTGGCTTTAAAGACGATTGTTGGGCTAGTTGATATACTAGTCAGAAGAGCCCTCGCAGGACAACATTACTAGCAAAACGAAACTGAGCTTGTGATCGTTTTTTAAGTGGGGATGATGTTCGAGTTTGAGTCTTTGACGAACTTCGAGACTCGAGCAAACGGATACACGCATACTACTTCAAGTCGCTAGTATGTATGGTCATTTTTGTCCCACAGAATTAATATATGTAACTTTACTCTTTACCAACAAAACGACGCTCATCGTTGGGAATCTAACTGTGCCGTTTATCATACCGGTGACTCCGCTCTTGCCCTCGCCTTTCGCTTATTTGCCCTCGCCTCGTCAAAATGCCCCTCCATCTCCATCTGTGCAGCTTTGTAATCTTCAATTTGGGGGTACTTGGATGCGAAAAGGTGCTTCAAATGAGGATCCAAGATGAGCTTACCCATGACAATTCGAGCCTTCTGAGAAACCTGGCCAGAATTGATATCAGCTGCGCCTTTTGACCTGAGTTCTTCAATCTCTGCTGCGTGAGCTATGCGTTCTTCCGTCGACATCTCCAAAGCTTCCTTCCAGAGCTTCTCAACGCGTTTCGTCGCTTCGTCGTCGGATCCGTATAATTGAGCCAAATTATGTAGTGCAACGAATCTCGTCAGCCCGAGCTCCGTCATTTTATCTATAGTCTGTCGCTCCTCCTTCTCGTGCTCTTTACACTCTTGAACGAAAGCCCATACCTTGTCCGACCTCCCTTCACCAGCGCGCACAGCGTGACTGGATACCTTCCCCTTTATTTCGACTTCCTTCTGAGTGTCTATCTTGTACATATGGATTATGGCACAGCGGTACATTCGATTAAAGCGAGCGCGTCTACGCTTCAAGTTTAGGATGACTAATTCCTTGGACATGCCATGGATATCAACTCGCGACGGAGGTATGATGGCAGGCGAGATTCGGAGTGCTGCCAGTGGATGGGATGTAACGGAAGCAGAGTTGGCCACATGATTGATGGAAAGAGGATCGGGAGTAGCAATGGAGCGAAGGTTCTCCAAGAGCAACGTATAGTTAACGTCGTAGTCTCCCGCTTTGTTATTCCACTTCTTGATGTAGTTAGGCATGCTTATTCGATTTGACGAGGCTGGAGGTACATTATTGGTAGTCAAATCCTTAGCCAACTCCTCGATTTCCTTTTTCAGCTCTTGTTCAAGCTCGTTCATTTCACTGTTGTAATATTGTTCTTTCGTCACGACGAGTTTGGTCTTCCGACTGGGTGCAGTTTCTTTCTGTTCTGTCGCCATACGCTTGTCAATTGTATGAGAGCCACCAGGAGAAGACGTACTATGAGCGTCGAAATGGAGAGAGGAAAGAATTGGGCCCAAGCGTTCTCATGGGACTATATGGTGCAAAGTGAGTAGAGCCGACTCCGGCGGTATTTTGCGGCGCTAAATAAGATTATATCAACTCACGAGAACCTTGGACTGAAGTTTCAATGTATTGGGCCGGTGCAGTGATAACTAATGAAGGTTGATAGGTTTACGTGAGGCTTGCGGCTGTCCGGGATCAAATTAGTGAGATTTCATCCATGGGATCTGGGGAGAGTCGGAAAACTAATTTATCGGTAGTAAAGGTCTTATATGGGCCGGACAAGCCTTCTGGCACAAGCTGCGTAGTACTTGGCCCTGGACCCGGGTGTCTGAATGCAGAACGACCCTAATTTGTGAACGTTTGCACAAGTTTGCGACATCAAAAGTATCTACTGAAGGGCTGAATATGTGTCAGATAAGTGAGAAACTATGAAGCTAATAAGAAGAACTGCACATTTTTTTCTGGTAGATCTGCGACAGTCCCAAAGAACTATAAGGAAACGAAGTTTGCTCTGACTAGCTAAAGATTACTGCAAAGTGCTCAACGCCTTTTGCCGTTAGTTTAAAACGTGAGAAGTATAAGAAGCGACATGCCTATCTCCCTCCTCCCCAGACTTTCGACTCTCGAATCAACTTGAAGTCCATCATGTCCGAGGCGACAGGTTCTCAAGGCAAGCGAAAGGCAGAGATCCAAGGAGTCCTTCCCGGTGACGAGCAGCTGGAATCAAACAAGAGATTGAAAGGCGAAAGACGGCAAGAATTCCTACATTCTCTGATGAAAGACACTGAGAAGCAGCTCAGACACTTCATCGTCGATAAATTGGTTCCTGTTGATACAGACTACCATTTTGACCTCAAGCAATTCTCGACTGACTGGAATAGGAAGAAGGAAACTTACAATCAGCACTTCCACGAGTTTCTGGAGCTCCTAGATCCCGATTCTGCTACGGCCCGTTTTACACTGGACACTTTTGCTTTAGCAGCGGCTGCGTCTTCCGCATCTACCTCTTCTAATGCCCCCTCTTCTGCCACGCTTGCTGCCAAGGCCGACGCTGAAGTGAAAGATCTATCAACGCATATTGCAGTCTTTGATCTTAATCGAAGGCATGCTCGGTTCAATAGGCTCCTCTGTTCAGCCCACCTTTACGTATTTCGCATCCGAACGCAAAGAGATGCGGAGAAAGATGGTGGGGTAAAGGCGACCACTCTCTATGGAGCAGCAGGGAGACAGAGCATTGTAAGACTTCTCTACGACGAGTGTCAAGATTACGAGGGTAAGGAGAGAGCTTATACCGAGAAGGAGACAGAGGTAGCGCTGGCGATATATGTCGTGCGAACGAATTTAGCTGCAATGCTTGGAACCGCCCAAAACGCGCTGCAACTCGTCAAGAACCGATGGAACGAGGTCAAAGGAATGTCGGGGACGGATCGCTCTATGCTGATTGAAACAGCTGACGGTTTGAAGAGCGAGTTCGGTGCTGTATACTGTTTAAGCGATGATGAAAAGAGGAGAGTATTGATGCAAGCAAAGCTCATAAAGGATGCATACCTTTCACGCTTGTTTGTGAGCACATTTCCTGTCATCGAGGACTATGAAGATGCTAGACAGAAGATGGAAGAGCTTTTCCAGAGGAAAATACGAAAGGTTAGACAGAAGAAGGAGGATAACTCGAACATCACCGGCATGGAAAGGCCGCAAGGGGAGCCTGAGGTATCCCAGTGAGAGGGCCTCCGTCCAGCACGCGTTGTGGGGTTGGAAAGAGTAGCCTTCGGATTTTGCTTTCTGTATTTCGTTGCGATATATGTACATACATAACAGACTTGCTCCAACACCTTGCAACTTGAAGTCTGACGTTATAGTTGATATCTAACCCTTTTCACGGCTTTCGAAGTTTTCGTCCTTATTGGTCGCTTAAGGTCTGTTACGTAAGCCTTTACAGCTTGCTAGCATAATGCATTAGCGGCAAAGCGCGTTGACAAGTTGGAGTGCTTGGACAACGAGACTCTTTACTCATCACAGGCAATGATATCCTACCTTTCCAAACATCCGGCTCTGCATTGCTAGCGACCAAGCCCGATTCGGAGACTGGATCTTGGAGAGAAAACTTACAGTGCGTCTCATAGCGTATCAGAGTGTGTAAAGTTGCCGAAGAATGGCATGCCTCTTCTTCACTTTGTTGTTCTTCGAGTCAATAGCAAAGATTGTGGGTTGTATTGGACATCAGTAGCAAACTTGTTGCAAAGTAGGTAAACATTTAATCCAGCTTGCGCTTTATGATAGATAGTACTAAAGGAACACTTCATGTCTTGGTCCCCAAATTGCAAGCGAAGTATGTCCTCTTCAAGAGGATCCCGCAACAAACGAAAGGCGGACGAGGCTCCCCCAGATCACGAGCAGTTGCAAGCAGCAAAAAGACTTCGGGATGAACAAAGACAGAAAGACCTCCTTTCTCTAATGAAGAGTACAGAGAAAGAGCTTAAAGAGTTTATTCTCGAAGAGCTGACTCCAGCTGATTCCACTTACTCTTTCGACCCTCGGCAAATCATGGCAGATTGGACGGACAGGCGAACGAATTACAACGCGCATTTTCATGAAATTCTAAAACTCTCAGAATCGCAGTCAATTAATACGCATCATAGACTCGAGTCTTCCACTGCTCCCCTACCTGCGATGCTTGTTTCCACTACTGAGCAGAAAGCAGGAGACATCTCTGAGTACATCGAAATCCTCAACCTCAAGCGTAGGCATGCGCGGTTCAATAGACTCCTCTGCGCAGCTGAGCTTCACGTTTTTCGCGTCCGGACACAACAGGATGTAGATAAAAATGGTGGGATAAAGGACAATACGCTATTCGGAAGGAACGGAAGACGGAGAAAAGTGGAAACTCTCTACAATGACTGCCAAATGTACGATAACGACGAGAGGAGATATACCGAGGAGGAGACACAGGCAGCGCAAAAGAGTTACGTCTTGCGCCACAATTTAGACGCACTTCTCCAATCTGAGCAAAATGCAATAGAACTCGTCAAAGAGTGCTGGAATGAGGTGAAGTGCCGATCCGAAGAACAGCATTCTGAACTGCTCGCACATGCACAGGCAATTAAAAACATTCTAGAACCCGGGCAGCTAGATATCGAAGGAAGGAGGGTACTAATGCAAGCCAAGCTTATCAGAGACCCAAATCTCTTTCGATTACTCGTGAGGGCGTTTCCTGTCATTGAAGACTACGAGACTGCGAAGCGGGAGATGGAGGAGAATTTCAAGAAAAGGTTGAAAAAGGACAGGCGGAAGGACGTTGGAATTCTATCGGGAGGAGAGGGATCGGATCTTGTACTCAATTGAGCTGGATCGAGTAGGCACTCGTTTGCACATCTAGAATTTAAGTAGCAATGCCGTGAGGCGAATGGGTGTGAGATATCGCCCCGTTGCAATCGACTTCACAAGTATACCATGTCCTTGTCGGTGGGCTCCGGAACTAAAGGGAGAGTGGATCAGCCATTGCAACAGCCCAACACACAAGCCAACAGAAATAAGTCTAGAGAAACGCAACTAAAGCTCTTCGAGCAACGAAAGGACTGCCAAGTCAAGCTGTTGCAATTCGTTGACAGAATATCATCTCCTTCCTCCATGTCCACATTTAAACTGCGCCAGAATGGAACTGTTCGATGGATAATTACAACTCTCAGGTTACGACACACCCCTGAGACTCTTGAATACCAGCGGGGCTCGCCCAACACACAGTGGTGCAGACTCTGTGGCGGAGAAGCTTCTACCAATGACCTTCATCACACTATTGCAAACTCCGAAGTCATTAGTCTCTCTGAGGACATTGATATTCTTGATCTTAAGCGCATGAAGGCACGCTTTTATGGGCTTCACGTATACCTCGTCCGGACACGGAAAGACGTAACAGAAAATGGCAAGGTCAAGGACGGCACACTACCCCAGTGGAAAAGCAACGTCAAGCTTCTCCACGACGAATGCCAAAGATACGAGGGTGATGAGAGGAAGCATACCAAAGAGGAAATACGGGAGGCGTTGGCGATGTATATCGCACGGACGAACCTAGCTACGATGCTCGGACCCGAGCAAAGTGCAATGGAACTTGTCGAGAAACGATGGAATGAAGTCAAAAAGACGTCGGAAGAAGAGCGTTCTGCATTGCTAGAGACGGTGAAGTCCCTAGAAAGCGGATCTAGCATTGCTTACTATTTGAGTGATGATGAGCAGAGGGGAGCAGTATTGCAAGGTAAGCTAACGAACGATGCTTACCTTACACGTATGCTCGCGGGTACATTTCCCGCCATAGAGGACCACAAAAGCGCAAAGGATGAATTGGACGGGCTGTTTGGACGTGGAAGGAGGCTTCAAGAGAACCGAGCTGTGAATCAGACGTAACATGACCATAGTCGAGCTTGCACTTCGTCGTTATTTACTTTGCGTATGTCAATAGATTGATAGACATTACTATTTGATAATAATGTACCCTTTTCGGTGCCAATCACTTGATCATGTGCGGACACCCCAATGCGAGAGAAGGAGTGGACAAGGCGAGATAAGTCAACAGCATTGAAAACGGGAAGGCAATAAGAGGGTTCTAAGGAGAAAATTCCAAGAGCTCAACTGAATGAAGAGGCCAGAACGAGCAAAGCGTGAAAAGTAGACAGCATACTGAGCGAGAAACGGTCACCCGTACGACAAAGGGAATCGATGGGACAAGATCAAGAGTATTGAAGGACTCCTTGCAAGCCTTCACGGTCCCCATGGTTTCCTCCTCACCCTTACGTGCCCCTCTTGCCTCTTTACCCAAATCGTAGTCCGGCGTCCCTCCATTTCTTGCTTCTGCCTCCCAAAAAACGAAGCCCATGTGATGGTCTTCAAGCGCCGCAAGCACTGTGCAAGTGAAAGCGCCGCTTGGAGTTCAATTAGGCGTACAGCAGAGGCGTATCTCTCGAAGCAGTCGAGACACCATTCAGGGCCGAAGGGGACGGCGGTGATAAGAGTACGGGGCGACAACGTGTCGTTGATAGCACCGTCACTGTCGTTGCTGCGGTACGAGAGAGGAGAGGACGGAGAAGGGAAGGAGACCGTCGGTTGGGCGTGTTCTATGTGCTCGTAGAGTAGGTCCGCCGGAGAGAGAAAGAAACCGAGTGTAAGATACTCGAGAGACGAGAGTGGTCGAAGTATCGTCCTCAGAGACAACTATACATATATTTTAGTGATTTGCGAAAAATAAGTGATTGAATGTCAAATAAGTAGCAACGAACCGTCAGTTCCTCTGCACAACTCGACATATCCGGTACTGGAGAGTGGTTCACGAGGCTTGTACTCTCTTCAAAGCAGAGCCAGCAGCAATCTGAGTCGAGCCGTTCCGCACAACTCAACTCCAAGACTTTCAACTGGCAGAACTTCTTGGCAATCTCGTCCAGAGCATGGAGGCCTGTATCAGAGAGTTTTAAAAGACGTAGCTCCGAAAGTGTCGGAGGAAGGTTGTCGAGTAAAGAGAGGAGAGTCTTATGGGTGTTGGCCATGTGTTCAGTGGCAAAGGAAACCTCCACGGATCTGTGACGAACAAGCCAAATGAGCCTGGACAGAGGACAAAAAAATAAGTATTCACCGCAAAGAATTGAAGGAGCGCATAATCAGAGCCTCGGGTGTAGCTAGAGCAAGAGCGGCTCCTCTTAGCGATCTAAATGAATAATTGATATAGTGCATATAGTCAACCTCAACCAGACTATCAACACACAACATATATCATAATTATACACTGACCTCACCCATGCCGCCAAATCGCGGACATCTGGAATGCCGTATCCCCATCTTTTATGCGAATAGATGCAGATACGCGAGCAAGCCAGTCTCAGACTGATTCTGTGTGTGACAGAGGAAGCAGAAGCGAAACCGAGCATTGGTGTGAGTGAGTTGTCGGAGTGATAAGCATGATAAGCGGCTAATTCTAAAATTTCTATGGGGAATCTGCAGCAGGTCTATGAATAAGGTCAGGCGTTAGCAAAGGTATCGACGGCACCACGAGGAACTTGAAGCCAGGGAACGCACGGAAATATTGCGATATTTAGCAGAGCGCTTGAGAGATGCTGGACTATTTATACATGATGATACGGGCGGAGAAAGCGTCTTCGGAGAGGAGCATGAAAGAGCGACTGATGTTGGTACAGGCATTATATATTACGACGGTAAGGAAATGGCATTGGCATGCAGGCGAGGTGAAAGTAAGAAGGAAAGAATGAGGAAAGCATGATCGGGCGGCGCGACGACGGAAGCTACGGAAGCAGATGTCCGTCGTCACGTGGGTTTCTCACGCTTCACTTTAGTGAATTGTCCTAAATTAAATTGACCTGGTACTGACGTTTCAAGAATCAGGATTCAAGTATCAAAACATAAGACGGATCCCTCGAGATCGAGCAAGGCAGTAATGGCTATAATACAGATTATTGGATATCAAGAAGTAACTTGATCGTAAAGTCGTCAGGTGCAAAGAGGTAAGGACAAATATATCAAAAACGGAAAAAAGGGGAAAGAGGGGGGGGGGGGACATTTTACGTTCTTAATCGCTGTTCTGGACATCCAACAACCTCGCAATACGCCCAAACAGCGCTTCGCCGAACTGAGAATGGGTCCCATCCACATCTCTCCGGACGTTCAATAGGAGTAGAACTGCGATGAAGACCGCCATGAACCTCAATAAATTGTTCGACGATTCATTCAGGACATCCTTCGCCGGCTCCGAATAGCTCGGCAGTACGCGAGTGTCGCACCCTTCGTCCAAGTGCACAAGCGTCTCAGTAGGAGACGGACACTCCGAGTCCTCTTCACCCGCATTTGACACAACAGACAAGAATTGGGGTTCTGCGAGCCATCCCTCACCACGCGTGAACATCTCCCTGTCCGGGAATACCTCCACGATCTCTGCCGCGAACCCGTCTGTAGAGAGCGTGTATCGCCTCCAAAGTTTGCTTTTCTCCCGACCCGTAATAAGCTTCTGCTTCTCCCCGCCTGACTCGGCATATCCACTCTGTGGACCGTCTTTCGCGATAAAGATAGGCGGATCAGAAGCAAGTTCTCCCGCAAACCCGACGTCTAGGAGTTGGAAACGTGGCACGATGCCCATTTTACGAAAGAGTTGACCGATAGCAAAGCCTTCTTTGAGAAAGAGGTGGGCACAGACGGTAGAACTAATAGTGACTGAGCTGGTCGCGATACAAACTGTCCGACCATTGCAAACCTTGAGACGCGGAGATGGTAAGCACCACGTCGTTCTCACAACAACGCGGAAAAAGTTAGGGGATGCTTACGAGATGCACCTGACGCTTCTGTCGAGTTGGCGAGGTGGGTGTGGGTGTCAACGCGGAGGTGTCAGGAGGCGGGAAGGTCTTGACGGAAATAGGCGTAATGGTAATTGGGCGAGCGAAGAACGCGCTGGCCATCCCCGTCCACATAGGATCTCGTCAGCTCTCAAGTGTTCCAGCTGAATGAAAGAGACTAGAGGCTCACGCACCTAAGAATTCTTTGCAAGTCGCCATGGGCAGAGAGCATTATCCGCTCGAGCGGAGATACGCCCACTGGCCATGGAAACTATTCTCGCCGCCAATAGCAACCAAGGTACCGAAAGTCCAACCCGCGAAAAGACAATGTAGCGCGCCGAATGGAAATAGTGAAGAGAAGCCAAAGGTCCAAAGTCAAAGCGTCAGGCACTAATATCCGCTTCAGACGAAAGTCAGACATGACACACCTCTAC
This sequence comes from Hymenochaete sp. R1, assembly GCA_019400425.1. Taxonomy (NCBI): domain Eukaryota; kingdom Fungi; phylum Basidiomycota; class Agaricomycetes; order Hymenochaetales; family Hymenochaetaceae; genus Hymenochaete; species Hymenochaete sp. R1. Next base: position 105,711 of record JAFREE010000002.1, read on the forward strand.
GCTCGTTAGGCTCGCATTGTGCTTTTCGACAGACGGCATCTTTCAGAAAGACAAGTCCAACCCAGCACCGAAATGACAGGTGTAGCTCAGCGTTGAAAAGAGAGGGGTGAGAGATGATGTGGCAAGCGGCTGACACGAATATGTGGATGGGGTATATTGCGCAGGAAAGAAGGAGAAAGTTGAGAAGCGAAGGGAGCATCGTGCCATAGTTCAGTAAATCATATGACACGACCTCCCGCACCCGCCTGCGCCTCCGAAGGGCGTTACTTCGGCCATCACTGATGCTCATTCCCATCGCAGACCAGAGCGCTGACAGACTCGGTCTATGCAGTACAGGCTCTGATTCACAGATTCTTGGGGGTCGAAGGTGGAAAGGAGAGAAATGCGCAATGGACAACGTGAGGGTTGACGTTTTATCGAGTCAAGAATGCAAGTAATCCTTAGGACTCGAACAAAAACAAAATAAAAATCAATTCTCCTAACAGCATTTATAATACAAGGATAGGACTTCCCATACGTCCCCAAGATTTGAAAGTGTGACAGAGAGGAAAAGTTTGACAATGATAAAGTAAGCTATGAAGAAGGCAGTAAGAGTCCGTCGAAATACTGTTCAATCTCGTTATACGCTAGTTTTTCCTCATCACATAGTATAAAATTCCAAGTCTTCATTCCTTCTAAAACTTCGATCATGCAATGCGTCATGTAGCCGGTCCAGTGAAGGTAAAATGTATGCAGGAATTTGGAAGACATGAACACCTTGTCCATCACCGCTCTCCTGCAGCGTTTCGTCCAATCGTACTACAGCAGCTCGACCTTCCAAATCAGGCGTATAACTCCAGAGCGGGCTCCGCGCATGTTTGAACGGTGGTCGGGGCAGATGCCAGTATCGAGTACGGTTGCAGCTTGCGTTGACGAGGATGAGATGCGTCAGAGAAGGGTATCGGACGGCGTTAAATATGCAAAGATAATTCATGGGGAAAAATATGCCTCGTTCGAAAAGCGAAACCTTCTCCGTTCCCACAGAGGCCTTCACCTGGATGATCCGAAGCTTCTCAAAGCAAACGCTTCGGTCGAAGAGAATGCTCGGCAAAATGTCATGAAGTCCAACGCCCTTTTTCACCGCATCGTTTACTTTGAAACTTATCGTCTCGATGTTCGGCATGTGCACGCTTTGAAAGGTTCTCTTGATCATAATTCTGACTGCCGACAATGGTGGAATGAATTTCGGAAGTGATTCATGAGGTCGTGTACGGTTGGGGTCGCAGATACCGTTGAGTCTGATGTTAAAAGACTTAAGCGCGAGGAATTCCGGAGGTTCGTTACGCTCTTCAAAATCCGAGTCCATGTAAGAGTACGTCTCGTCGTAATGCGCGTCCAGTCCGACGTTAAGGACCTCCAAACTCGTCGATTTGAAGAGAGCCGGCCCAAAGAAACCATACACAAGCCGTGCGAAATTATTAGGACCTTGAAGGCGCACGGTACAACTCTTCATTTGGTGAAGGCATGATTTTGGAACGTGCACATGAGGTGTGTGAAGGGCGATAACCGTCGCCGCTGGAATGAATGCTTTGTCCAAACACGCTGCGATCATGATCATGCACAGGGGCATTGGCATGTCCGAGAAGGTAACACGCTTCAAGGATGGGAACTTGATGTGGAAGAGGAGCAGAATCGCAACAAGACACTCAACACAGCTGACGCCAAAGTCCGTATTTTTGACCTTTTCAGGTTCGTTGGTCAAGTAGTCATCCTTATCGACAAAGTCTGCCGCCGTATCTCTGAAGTACATGGCTTCTATTCGGTCAAGATGAGTCTGGTCACTTTCCCGAAGGAAGCTGAGCAGGTACTTCATGTAGGGCGTTTTCTTCGGCCAAAACATAGCGAATTCCATCGAAAGAGGACGTCCTTTCGATCGTTCAAAGAAAGTCGCCATATTATCGATAGTGATCTCAGCGTCGACCAGCCTCCCAGGTTTAATCGGCATCGTTGTGACCCGCCTCCTCGTTGACAACCGGGTCCAAAGCACCGGCATATTCTTCGCAATCTCATAGAACCTTTGACATACCCTCGTGATGTTGTGCGTGAATGCAGTCCCCACGTCCGCAATGAACGCGCGTTCGAAGATATTCTGCACAATATGATCCGGCATTCCGCCGAGCTTGAATAGTTCGAAACGCTCGACTCGGAGTCGCTGATCTGGGTCTTCCGCGGCACCTATGCGTGCGGGGGCTGCGCGCTCACGCCGGGGCTTCAGACTGGAGCTCCTAGAGAACAGTTCATTGCCAAACATGCATTATGATATCTGTCAGTCCTTCCGTCCTCTAAGCACACAAAGAAATCGCAATGTACTATTTACTTACTTCTCTGAAGGCCTCCTAAACAAGCGTTCCATCATTTCACAATCCCCGACATTATCAATCTTGGAAGATGATGCGACCATTGATAACGTTCGGTGTGGTACTAACGTCGAGTGTAAGATAAAGCAAGAAGCAGACACAGAAGTGCTGATAACGACCGAAGGAATGTCTGAAACATGCTATCATCGCGCAAATCGTGAGAACCTGTGTCTAGTATGTTTGTGAGACATCGAAAGTGAGACACAGATGCAATTCATTTCGGCTTCGACTTGCTTTTAGGCCCTGTTCGGTGTGTGCGTACAAAGTTTGGGCTGCAGGAGCACTCGATCATGCTTTTTGGTTGAGGCACTCAACCGTGGGAACTCGGCAACGAAAAGCAAAATGCGCTAAACACGATCGAGAATGTTGATGACGACGTACGGACGGACGGTACACACGAACAAAAAGACAGAGCGAACAAAATCGTAAGTTCTCGCCCTGAATATCTAAGATAAAGTCGCTTAATAATATAGGGTTAACTATTATACGTCTTCGAGGTACAAAAGTCAAGAAAGTAGCTCTGGAAGATTGTAGAAATTAAGGAAGACGATAAACAGGAAGGATTGATCATATTGGTATACACTATACATCGTGAGTCGCGTTCAGACTTCCCCTCATTCCTCAGTACAAAATTCCAAGTCTTCTTTCTCTTTAAAGCCTCGATCATGCAAGGAGTCGTGCAGTTGGTCAAGCGATGATACAATGCCCGCAGGAATCTGGAAGATATGGACTCCTCCGAGTCGACTTCGGCCAACATCTGGTTTTTTCTCCCGCAAGGACCCGTCCAACTTTCCCAGAGCCGCTCGCCCTTCCAAGTCGGGCGTATAACTCCAGAGTGGGTTCCATGCTTCATGATGTTCGTTTGATGGTCTGGGCAGATACCAGTATCGGGCACGGCTGCAGTTGGTGTTGGCGAGGATGAGATGCGTTAGAGAGGGGAACCGGACGGCGTTGAATATGCAAAGGTAATTCATTGGGAACGATACTCCTTTTTCAAAGAGGGAGGTATTTTCTTCTCCGAGGGTGATCTTCATCTGTATAATCCGAAGCTTCTGAAAGATAATGCGGCGGTCGAATAGCATTGGCGGTAGAACGTCACGGAGGCCAATGTCATATGACGTCGTATCGGTCACGTCGAAACTCATCGTCTCGACGTTCGGCATGCGCAGCTTCTGCAGCACTTTCCAGATAACGCTTGCTGCTGGAAACGGCCAGACAAAATCATCGGGGCTAAGGGCCATGAGAGTATCGGTTTCGCGAGGGTCCCGGCCTTCGAGTCTGAAATTGAAGTGCTTGACCGAGAGGAACTCTGCACACTCGTCTCGCTCTTTGTACCCTGCGTCCCAAAGCATAAAGACCTCGTCATAATCCGCGTCAAGACGTATGTTAAGGACTTCTAGGCTCTTCGAGGTATGGAGCGCTATTCCTTTTTGACCTTGAATAACGCATACGACATCATTGGGATCGCGAAGATGCACCGTACAAGAGGATATTTGCTGAAGGCAGGATTCCGGGAGGCTGGAACTACGCGAATGAAGAGCGATGTCTCTCACCACAGGTGCGTGGAAAACGTTCTCCAAAAAGGCTTTCACCATCTCCATGATTTCGATGTGCGGCACATGTCCGATGGTAATCCGTTTGACGGATGGGAACCCGACTTGGAACAGGAATAAGAACCCCGCGAGATTTTCGAGACCGTTGATACCAAAATCCGAGTCCTCGACGGTATCTCTGTACGGGTCGATCCGGTCCTCTTCCTCAATAAAGTCCTCCTCTACGTCCTGCAGGCAGAGAGACTCAACTCGATCGAAATGTTCCTGATTACGGGATTGGATGAAGCTGAGGAGGTATTTCACATAATGCGCCTTCTTCGGCCAGTATAGGGCGACCTCAAGCGCGAGAGGAAGTCCCTTCGAGCGTTCGAAGAAAGTCGTCATATTGTCGATAGCCACACCAATATCGATCTCCCACCGACATTTTCGTTTGACATACAGTCTCGTAATCTTCCGCCTCGTCGACACCCGACTCCAGAGCACCGGGGCGACCTTCGCAATCGCGTAGAACCTTCGACACACCTTCGTGATGTTATGCGTGAAGTCATTCCCCTCGCCCCCAACGAACGCATATTCGAAGATAGTCCGGATGATGTGTTCGGGGAGTGTATCGAGCTTCAATGATTCGAGGCGTTTGATCTCCTGGCGTAAATGCTTCGCGGTGTTCCTGACGCATTTGAGAAACGCCTGCAGCCCGTTCCCCATATGATTGAGGTTATACACGTCGCGACGGAGTTTCTGGCTGGTGCGCGTATCCCTTCTAAGTATCAGCGCCGTGTCAGTCAACCACTCCTTCACAAAACGCGCATACACTAGTGCTACCAGCACACGGATTTGAAAAATGCAAACAAAAAATAAAATAAAATAAGATCCCGTCACTCACTCGCGCGGCGACTCATACCGATAGTCATGTTTGTTCTCCCAGTCTCCATTGTAGAACGCGTTCAGTCCCCGAATGCCTTCGAAACAACAAGAAAGTTCTGATATGGTACCCCATACGTCCTCCAGCTGGTCCGCCTCGATCGATAGGGACATTCCGAAATCTCAATGCGATAAGAATCCTACTTGACAAAGGTGGGGAAATCGTAGTAGAGGGGCAAGAGGGGAGGGGGCAAATGATGAAGGGACAAGACAAGAGGCGCGCTATATTGGAGAAGGGGAAGCGACCAGGGCAATTTAAATAAGCGCGTTTTTTCTCTTTCGAAAGTGAGACACAGACACAGGAAAATTACTCGCCTTAGCCTTTTCTTTCTTTCTTTATAAACACGCCAGTGCCAGTAGTCAGAATGTAAGAAACAGTCCGAGTCAAAGTTCTGGCGAAAGCCTCGTTCCTCGAGTGGGTGCCAGTGGGTGCCAGTGGGTGTCAGTGACAAAAAGCAACTTGAAAGATCCAAAGAGCGAGCGTTTTCCGTTGTTTTGCCCGTTAACGACCCATGGAGCGTTAATATTAACATTCCTTTCCGAGTCGTCGTCTTGTCGACAAGGTAAATGAGCCCAGATAAAAATAAAAAATGGTGCACGTATCAATCGGATTCAATCCCTTGAAACACGGATACGAAAGCACACATTATTTCGCGTACTTATCCGTTATCCCGCCCCCGCCCCGCTCCAACAGCAGTAAGCGACACCAACGCATCTAAGTACATGCCTGCAGTACTAGCATTATTCAAGTCTTAAGATAACCTCCAGAAAGAAATGAGGATCGCGCAAAATGCATGGCCCTGTGAAGGCTCGAAATCTATGTGCACCAAGAGAAAGAAAAAACTTGAAAGACCAAAAAGAACAACGGATCCCGTCTCGACTTTTCCGCTACGACCAAGGCCTGCGATTCGATATTCACGAGAAGTGTGTTGAAGAGATAACTTAAAGATTAGACAGTCAGTCAGCCTGATGCAGAAACGCCAACACCAGGACGCAGGACCCCGGAACTTCCTATGTGAGGCCTCCACCAAAGGTACACATTCTGCAAATGGCTTGTTTCTTGAAAACGGGTCGAGTCTGCTCAAAATCTGACTGGATAAGATTGTTAGGCATGCTTTTATACAGCATGGAATGCACTTTCAGCCAACATTTAGGTCGGGTTCCTTGAGCTGTAGCCCGAAAAGTGGATTTTTAGCTCGGCTAAATTACCATAAAAGGCTACGTGGTGGTGTACCTTTGGTGGAGGCCTCACATAGGAAGTTCCAGGGTCCTCAGGACGCCCAATTCATAACACTTGGTGCGACGACCCAGCCGGCGCAGCCGATGCAGCAGCAACCCCAACCTTGAGCTTCCTCCGTTTCGCCGGTCTCCGTCCATAACGATTAACGACAGGCAGACTCGGAGGCGGCGGTGGTGAAGGCGAAGGCCGCGGGGGCGGCGATGGCGACGGCGGACGATGCCTAAAATACACCCTACGCTTCGTATACACCTTATTATCGCTCGACCGCCCAGCGATGACCTCTATCCTAGGCCCGTATTTCCAGGGTCGTCGATTGAATTCCGGCGCGATGTCTTCTGTCTTTAGGACGACGGAGGCGGAGTGGTCCGTCTCGTCCTCGAATAGGCCTTTGCGGAGGTTATCGACGTATTCTTCTGCTGCGTGTCCTTGGTACTTCACGACACCGCTATTTTTTGTTCGGATTTGCGGATTTGCGGGGGAAAAGGGGAAGGAAAAAAGAAGGAAGGGAAAGCATCGCCTAGCATTAGCTCTGGTAAAACGTAACACACGATGTCGAAAGATGAATGGACTCGCCTATTCCCTAAGACCTCCACATCCCTAGTTCTGAAGGACGGGTTGACAGACTTGCGTTGGCTCTGCTTGCGAGGTCTACAACCATAAAGTGCCAAGTCAATGTCAGATATGCCGATGTCGTACTCCAGTTCTGCCGCGATTACATCCAGAACGTAGTCTGCGTCTCCCAAGAGTTGGAACTATATGTTATACGCGTACGTGGGCGTGTCAGATTCGAACGAGGAGAGGATTAAGGAAACGGTATTGGGGATTCGGAAAGCATGGTATTCACCTCTGAGTCGACGTGTTTGATAGGCGTCTTGTTGATGACGATCTGGGACGAGCAGAAGAAAAAAGAAAATCAACGATGAGCCCTGGGCTCTGGCTCCCTTGCACAAGCTGTACGAATGGCTGACTTACGATTGGTACGTCTTGCGGTATGTACACTACGAAACACGGCAAATATAGAAGGATGAAAATGAATCGATAGGTCCAGTTAGAACAAATGAAAAAATAAAAGTTGAACCACAACTCACTCAGCATGTCCGACACCGGTCTAACCTTCAACGAAGTCCCGATGACAACCAACAAATCCATCGTATCCGAGTCGTTATAAAACTGCCTATCGAACTCGGCGCTCAGCTTCTCCCCAAAGAACGTGATGTCCGGCTTCAAGTTCGAAAATCCATATCGATTTTTTTTGAAGGAAAAAAAAAGAAAACGAAAAAGAAAAGAATCAGAAACAGCGCAGACAGAAGACACCCAACGACGAAAAAAGAAGAGTTAGACCAGACCTTCATGATCCCCTTCGGATAAACCACCACGTCGCCCCCATCATCGCTCTCCCACCCATCGTTCCTCGCCTTCTTCTTCGCCTTCCGCGACTGCGACTGTCCCCTCGCGTTCTTCCCGCCACCACTACCACTAGAACTATTGCAAACCTTGCACAGCGGCACGCGCTGTGCGAGGAGGTCGTCCTTGATAGCGTCCCCTGCGACCTGCGTGTGGCAGTTTATGCAAGAGGCGGTGGCGAAGGAGCCGTGGCATTGGATGACGTTCTTGATACCCGCTTTGAGCTCGAGGGTGTCGATGTTTTGGGTGTAGTTCTACGGAGAGGGAAAAAAGAGGGAAGGAGGAAGCGTTATGTGAGATGGTGGGTTGAGGTAGAGAGTGAGTAAGGAAGGGGAAAGTACCCTGAGAAGCTGGACAGTGTTGAGTTAGTCTAAGTCGAGATTGTGTTTGTTTAGGGCGCCTACAAGCCTGAGCGACACTTACTTTTCCTCTTTTCTCTAATTCGGCGATGAAGCGATGGGACAGCGAAGGTTCAAAATTGGAGGGGTATATTTGACTTGATTCCGAATGGTTAATGACCCTTTAACGAGCGAAAGGAATGAAAAAAAAGACAAACTTACTGGGCGAAGGAGCTATTCGTAGATAGTCAACCAAATTAAATAAGCCATGGACGGGACTCGGAGCGGAGCGGGAGAGACATACTAGAAAACTAGACCGTGACAACGCATCAGCAAAAATCAAGAACAAGTCGGTCGCATCGAGTTCGAGTCGTCACGATCTTACCATCAGGAAACTCCCGAAAATAACTGATATCGAACCTAAACGAGGGTGATTCCGGAGAGTTCAGTTGAATGAGTCGATCAACAAAGATTCGATCGCGTCGCAGAAGCTCAAGCTCACATTTGTTGCGGGTCATCTAGAAAGTATTTCCCGTTCGACGATAACTGTGCGTACAACCCGTTCTCTGAACGAAAGTCCGGGATTCCGCACGATACGCCTGGTAAGTCGAGTCCGAGTCGAGTCAGCCATAAACTCTAAGCACAAACGATGTCCCGGCGGTGCAGGTGCGCGCTATAGCATAGCACGTATACATCGAAATAATAGGAGAGTGTGGCTTACTGATACCAGCTCCAGAGAGCACGACGATCTTATTTCGCGTTTTCAGAAGTTTGTGGAGAGAGCGTATAACGCCATCTCCGTTCCCGAAATGTTCGGTGCGGAACAGCTGTCGGTCTTGATTGCGCATGCTGGAGACCCACCAAAAAAAAACCAAAAGCGGAAATGGTTGCAAAAGTAAAAATAAGATGGAGAGAAGCGCTGATGAGTGAGTGTGTTCGACTAGGAGGTTGTAGACGCGGAAGATGATACGTGCCAGCGGATGATGGCGGCCTTCAACATCTCCATCAGATCCTTTTCGGGTTTTTGTCGGTCTTCTTTTGACTATTGAAAAAGCGACAGACGCAGTACCATTCATGATTGCATCGCAAATGGATAAGATCAGTTCCGCGTAAATACCAAAGTAAATCTCGAGAGAGAGGGAGAGCAAAATTTAAGATGGGGAGTGAGAAAGCGGACGTACGAGTATGACGCCGAAGCCAATTAGCAAATTCTCAACAGGGATCTTGTATTCAACAAGGTACGTTTCCCAGACCCGTTTGATACCTGCCAATGCCAGTGCCATGATCATGATTGACAAAAAAAAACAAGCCAAAGGGCGCGAATCCGGTCAGTGTCTACGTATTACTAGTATACTATTGACACTTCTTTCGTCCCGGTGACATACCTTTTCTACGCGCCATTTCCCGCAAAGACTTCCTTTGCTGCGGATCCCACATCTTGAGAGCTGCCAGTGGTTGTTGGGTCCGTCATCATGATCATGATGTTGGTGACGCGACGCGGAAACGCGTACGATCCGAGTCGTAGTCCCGGCCCGGGCCCAAACGCATAAAGGAGAGACAAACCAGAGAAAGAGAGAGCGAAAGACAAAAAAAAGGCAAAGAGGGGTCAACCAGCTTTTCTTGGTACTCCAACATCATGGAACGCGATAATATCAATGAAAGGCATAGGATTGGATTTACCTTGCTCGATGTATAGTCGCTCAGCTGGATCGTCAGAGTAGTCTCTTTGGGACGGATGTACGTACGCCTCGTCCTCCGGCTCGAACTCGTTGTCGCTCGCGCCGTACTCGTCGTAGAAGTTCCTCCCGAGCGAGTCCTAAATATTAAAATAAGAAACATAACAATAAAAATAAAAACAAGAAAATCCAATGAGTTCCGTTTTTTTTTTCAAAAAAAAACAAGTTTGATGAAAAAGAAAGGAATTGGGTTGTGTTCTCTATTTACCTCTACGTCCGAGTCGATGTCGACCGCGAAATCGTGCTCGATGTCTTCCTTTTGATATTTCTTGGGTGTGGGCGTTCGCGCTCCGGGTCGGAGTTTACTCTTGGCACGAGAAGGGTAGCAAGGATCGTATAATCCGTCAGAACCCCCTTCACTTTCACGTTCCGGCATGGGATGAACAGGAAAGGAGGTAGAGGGTGGTAAAAAGACGAGGGGGGGGGGGGGGGGTTGGACTGGACTGAACGGGTATCGGGATTGGGATCGGGAATGTGATGGTAAGAAGGGAACTCAAGGACTTTAAGGAAATACAAGTGGTAGATAGGAAGGAGTCGATCTGTTGCCGTTTTCGGACTCACTTGGGTGAAGCTGTGCTGTGCTACAACTCGTACAAGAGGAACTCGAACACACAGGACACTCGGAGATCGTATAATATCGTAAACTAGCCAGCTTACGCAAGTAAGTACAAGTAAGTTACCCTACAACTGTCCGTGGTCTCAGTTTACCGTATACAAAAGGGGTGGAGAGAGAAAGGGAAGGTAAGGAGGGATAGATACTGGAGAAGTACACGATATTTCCGGGCCTTGTCGGAAGCAATTACTTGTTAACCAAGAAACACGACTGTCGTCCGTCGTCGACTACTAGTATCAGAGACGCGCACAAAATGCTTTTTGAAGCAAAACAAAAATGCTTACGTGCGTCAAAGTCGAGTGACGGCTTTCGAGTCCATGGGCATACCTGAAGCGCAGAAGTCCGTGAGTGCGTCCGACTACTCGGATAATCACGGAAGGATGACATGGAACAACATACCACTTGGGTCGATACCGTTCTGAGCGAGGATCCTATTGTGCCGGATGAGCCTGGCCTGGTCGAAGCTACGGATTTGCGTTTGCGTTTGCGTTTGCAATGTACGATATCCATGTTTAGCTCAAGCAGCGAACGAGGAAAAGGGAAACAAGCTCAAGATAAATAAACTGACTCGACGCGCTCTTTGACCATGATCTCCTGCACCTCCCTAACCCCACGGTCATCCAAGCCCGCACGAGAATCACCGTCGGAGATGTTCGCCTCTATGTCGAATGCGGAGCTGGACATGCCATGGGCGGCCTGTTCTGCGAATGTGGTGAGAGGGACGTAGTTGGCGAGGCGGGGGAACATGGAGCGGATGCGGGAGGGGAGGTGGGGTATGATGGCGTGTCTGAAATAGACTGAGACTGTTCGGGGGGAGTGTATGTCGTATATATGGAAGGGTGGTAAGACAGGAGAAGGGAGGGAAGGAGAGACAAGGTCAGCGAGTGAAGTGTTTGTAGGAGGTGTAAGCGGACGGAGGGAAGGGCCGAGAAGGATACGTTGTTTGCATGGAGATGATGGGGGTTGTGATGGGAATATGAAAAGAGGAGACTTACATAGGATGAGGAGAGAGAGGAATGCGAGAAAAGAAAGGAGATAGAGCATTTTCTGTGTTTCGAGATTGACTGGCAGTTGATTGGGTCTGTCTGTCTGTTAGTCTGAGTGAGTCTGAGAGTGCAAAGTAAAGTAGAAAGTAGAAAGTAGACGCTGAGAGGAGTGAAGGCGGGTATAGCCGGCACGTGCGTCATTCTCCCTCCTCCTCTGTCTCTCTTTCGTTGTTTCTCCTTCTCCGCTCCGTCTACTACTCATCCTTCCTTATACTCCTCATCCATCCTCCTCAAGTTTTATGCAGCATTCACTCAATTCATCTCACACCATCTCAATCACCAATGTCATCACACTGGAAATATGCTCTAGAGGTACTCGTCTCCCTTTGCTCTCCTACTCCGAGTCCTCTTTTCATCTTTGCTCTTTTTCTTTCGCTTTTTTCTCTTAATTACAGTCAGAGTTCTGTCCTCCGCTCGATACTGCCCTCGTCGCCGCTCTGCTGGCTGACTATGACGACCCGGATCAATCGACTCTCACCGATGTACGCCATCAGCTGTCTACTTTGGCCGCCAGTGCTATCGCCGACCATGCGGACGTCATTGAGGACTTCGATAACATGCATCTCACGGCCCAATCCACCACAACCGAAAGTTCAAGAGACAGTGACAGTGTCTTTGGGACCTTCAGCCCCGAATCAAACTCGGACTCGAGCCTCTCTGCTCCCGGCGGCAGTGGAACCACGTCCCCTAGCTCTGCACTCGCATTTCTCCGCGCCTCGTTTCCCAACGTTTCTCCGCATGACCTTAACCAGAGGCTGCAGCTGGAAGAATCAGCGGGTGAACTCGACATGCAAAAACTTGTTGAAGACCTGCTGAGCGAAGAGTACGTGCGCGAACTCGAGGAGCGCGGGCTTTCAGACGACGCTGTATCGGATCATCCCGAGGATTGGAACGTGGTGGAAAGGCCTTCGAAACGCTCTAATTCGACACATGCTCAAGGAAAGGCGTATAAGAAGAAGATGAAGGGGAAGACAATCGCTCTCAATGATGTTCGCCAACGGCATCATAATTCTGCGCGTCCCTCGGCTCATAATGCTGGAGACCCCTGGAATCAAGTCTTGTCCGTTTCAACATACCTGGCAACCCTTCTTCCTCGACCATCGACTTTCTTCTCTTCCTACTTCCACAATCCAAAGTACGCCTCGCCTTCCGTAGCACTCCGAGCAGCTTTGCAAGCCATCAAAGAAAGCGAAACTCGGAATAGCAGCGATGTAGACGACAACCAAGCAACAACCCTGATCACCCTCCTCGAGTTCGTCCGTTCATCACCGGAATACGACTTTGACAACCTAGGACCGGTCTCCAAGTCTCGTCTCTGTTCAGATGTAGAACTCTCTCTCAGTGTGACGGGGGGCTCGCCAGACGCCGCTCTGGAGGTGCTAGATCTCCTATGTGATCTGGAGTCAGACAAAAACGGGACGCAAGGGATGGGGTTGTACCATGCACCACCGACGCCGACATCTCCCAAAACCGAGTCGACGCGCAACACATCCACCCCACCCAGAATCCAACTCCAATCAGCCCTTTCTCCAATCACAACGCCCACACCAGCATCCACATCCAATTTCCACGCGGGCCCCTCAAGTCCAAGTCCATTGTCGTACGAGCCTCCAGTAGCATCTCCAACAGTCAACGATGATGACAACAACACATGGGAAGAAATCCCAATCCGACCAAAGGCGCTCACCGTCCACCCTTACGCAGCCCACATCCCAGCATACAACCCCTCCAACGTCCCACGCCGAAAATCCCGGCGCCCTCCTCTCTCTTCCCGACCAACTCCAACCCCGACCGCGCCGAGGGACCCGTCGAACAGGAGCGCAGCCATTCTGGGCGGGTACCGGACGCGCATCGATACGCTCAGGGAACGGAGGAACGAGGCGTTGCGGGCTGCGAGTCGGCATTGGAGTCATGGGGGTGGCGGGGGAGGTGGAGGAGGTGGTGGGGGGAGGAAGAGGGGAGGGGAGGTGGCGTTGTATTATGCGTTGGAGGCGCAGAAGGCGAGGGAGGAGAGTATGAGGTTGCAGTTGGATGCGTTGAGGGAGCGCGTTCAGACGAAGCGGTGCGTCTTCGTTTCTTTCAAAGTTCTTTCTCATTCTATTTCTCTTTGGATACGGATTACTAACCACACCATCCATCCAATTCCCCGATCCCGTTCTCGTTCTCGTCCCCGCTCTCGATCTCAACCCCAACCCCGACTTCGACTTCGCTAACACCCAGCCTCACCTCCCCCAACCCCGACACCATCGACCTCCACCACTGCACCATCCCCGAAGCCCTCACCCTCGTGCACGAAGTCCTAGACGAACGCTGGGTCTCGCCCGCGCGTCCTCTGCGGGTCATCACAGGCCGGGGCGTGCATTCGAGCGGGGGCGTTGCGGTGTTGGGGCCTGCGGTGCGGAATGCGCTGGAGAGGGAGGGGTGGGCGGTGGGGAGGTGGGATGGGGGCGTTGTGGTGAGGGGGAAGACGTGAGGGGGTTGGGACGTTTTGTTGGAATCCTTGGATGTGGAAGTCTTTCCCTATGACGATGACGGATTTGAAAGGATTCTGGGGTTTTCATTTTGGAAGGTTTTAAGACGTTAATGACGGAATATCGAACTCGGAAACAGATTCATGATCACACGAAATTAACTTTCTGGTGTTTTTGGTATTTTTATTGCATGAAACCTATGAAACCCCTTCCCAAGCTCGAAAGAGGGACAAGTAAAATAAAAGGTTATCGCGTAGGATAAGCAACGTACGCCATACGTAAACGTGCGGATGATGAACGGAGAGTACGGAGGGGGGGCAGGTTATAATAATCGATACACTAAGGTGGTACACCAGCAAAAACAATAGAAAAAGAAACAAAGAGGAGCGGAAGACAGGGACGGAAACGAGCGATTAAGCACCGAAACCGTAGAGGGTCCTGCCTGAACGCTTGAGAGCGTAGACGACGTCAAGAGCAGTGACCGTCTTGCGCTTCGCGTGTTCTGTGTAGGTGACCGAGTCACGGATAACCTGGAAGCAGAGAAACCATATCAGTAAAAAAGGAAAAGAAAAAGATATTGGAAAGACGACTCACGCTTTCGAGGAAAACTTTGAGCACACCACGGGTCTCTTCGTAGATAAGTCCGGAAATACGTTTCACACCGCCACGACGAGCGAGACGACGGATGGCAGGCTTCGTGATACCTGCGAGAGAAAAAGAAAGAGCAAAGTTAGTCAACGAACGATCCTTGAGTCAAGTTTGAAGAAGTTCATCTTACCTTGAATATTGTCACGAAGAATCTTACGATGACGCTTAGCACCGCCCTTTCCAAGTCCCTTTCCACCTTTTCCACGGCCAGACATTGTTGTATTGAGGGTTATTGAGTGAAGTTGCTAAAAAGGTGACGGCGGTGGTGGTAGTGGTTGCAATTGAAGAACGAGTGATGGGAATGGGAAAGACGCGCCTACCTTTGCCCCTTTATATGACTGACGCGTGGTGGCTTATCCGTGGCTGTGCTATTGAAGTGGTTGTGCCCAACAAATTATCAAACAAGATCACGTGAGGATATACCAGCCGGCTTTTGTATATAAAGACTCTTACTTCCGTTCAACCATGACGCATTCAAAACACCCTCGCATCATCCACTACCATCCATCCTCAAAGTAAATTGTAATGGCCCGCACTAAGCAAACTGCTCGTAAATCGACTGGTGGGAAGGCTCCGAGGAAGCAACTGGCTGCCAAGTCTGCTCGTAAGACAGCTGCTGTAAGTAGTCCACTCACAATTCCTCTTTACTTTTACTAAGGTCATTGTTTGTGTATGCAGGCCGCGACGGGTGGAGTGAAGAAGCCTCATCGATTCCGTCCTGGAACTGTTGCACTGCGTGAAATCCGTCGATACCAAAAGTCGACGGAATTGCTTATCCGCAAGCTCCCTTTCCAACGTCTAGTTCGTGAGATCGCACAAGATTTCAAGGTCGGTTTCTATTTTCTGAAATAAGCATTTCTGTATGCTCATTAATCGCTTTGTTAGACGGATCTTCGATTCCAATCGTCTGCTGTGATGGCTCTCCAGGAAGCATCGGAAGCATACCTCGTTTCGCTGTTCGAGGATACGAACTTGGCTGCGATCCATGCGAAGCGTGTGACTATCCAGCCCAAGGATCTTGTTCTTGCTCGTCGTCTTCGCGGCGAGAGGACGGCATGATTGCCTTGAGCGTTCTTGTCTTGTCCCCTTACGTTCCTCGATCCATCCATCTCTACTTGACTTCCGAGTCCCCTTTGTACCGCCCACCATTACTTCCATCGGCTCCGTAGCATCGAACCTTTTATCTACTTTATTGGCTCCCTTTTATTGTAATTTTATGACTCTTTGTATGACCATGTCTTTACTATGGCAATACCTTATTCTGCGATCCTTCGAAATCTCCGATTATCAACGTGAAATAGGGTTATTTTTGAATGAATCATCCTTCCGAAATTTCCGAATATTAAGTTCGTCTTGCGTGTGTTGGAGTTTTGTTTTGGCGCTTTCTAACAGACTGTATGAGTTTCTACGGCATACTGCAGTAAACAGGCAAAGAAGCTGAATAACGTATAAAGGTCCAAGTTCAAATAGTCTATTCGACATGACACAGGAAAGAGAACAAGGTCCTAAAGAAAGAAACCATGACAATGAGGGGAGTCGTACATGACATGAAAGTGTTGGTAATGCGCAATCGAATGGGCTGTATACAGGATGGGGGTGAGATTACGGACTCGTGTTTCCTAATGATAACGAAATATGAAAGTTTGGAGATGAAGATGAAGATGAAAGTGGGGATGGATGGGTGGAGAAAAAGTGAAAGCGAGAAGAGTGAGTATGTGTGCTTCAAATGCGATGGATGGTCAGTTTTTCGAAAGAAATTAGGGAAAGAAAAAAATGGGAAAAATGAAGGTTAAAAGAGGGCGGGGGAATATGAATAAAAGGTCCAAGAAAAGACTACAAATACACCACGAGAAGCGCACGAAACGGCAAGAGCATGTCCCAGAACTCCGCGCTATAATACGCACGTCAGTCCACCGACAAACGCAAACGCCAACACGCTTAGGCCCGCGAATAACCCCCGCGGCGTCGTCTTGCTCCTCACAGCGCCACTACTAGACGACCGGGTCGACCGACCCGTCGCTGTAATCGCAGCCGCAACACTCCCCAACGTCGGCGTCGGTACCTCCGCGTCTAGGTCCCCACTCAAACCCTTCGCATAGTCGCTCAAGCTCGCGAACCCGACGCTCGGAGGGTCATAGCGGAACACGGAGTAGACGTTCTTGAGGAAGGTGTCTCCTACGATCCAGGATGGGGTGGACGAGCCGGGTTGTACGTCAAGGACGAAGAAGGCACCAAGGCACTGAGACTGCGAGAGCTGGGTGAGCATGAAGTCGGCGGAGGAGATGGTCCACGTTGATCCGCCGTAGGCCATGGTGACGGTAACGTCAGTATCACAGGGATAGAAGTAATATCCATCATAATTGCCAGACCCGGCTTGTGAGTTTGGAATTTGGTCGTAGATGGAGGCGATCGCGGCGGACGGACCACCTACGAGGGTGGTTCCTGTGTCGATAGCAGCGTAGTTGGAGGTCCCGCCGGTGAGGGATATCGAATTACCTTGGACAGTTATTTCGGAGATGTCGAGAAGCCAGTACGAGCCCTGGGACGCCAGACTCTGGTATTCAATGTCACCCGTGTAGAAGGAACTATTAGTAAAACCTGAAAACAAATTTGTAAGTATTACAGTAGTCAAATACATTAAACATGACATACCCATAGTAAACGCTCCTCCAGATTCCTCAGATTGTGCTTGCGACTGATTGACATAGCTGACAGTCCAGAATAAGTTTCAACATGCGCGGAGGTATAGTGATGACGTACCGAGTCAGGAAAAAGGACATGAGTTGCTCATCCCAAGCACCGCTTTCCACCAAGTTCTCCCAGAGTGGTGTGGCACCTGAGGACGCGATCGTTTCGAAGGCAAGGCCCAAAAGACCAGAAACGGGAGACGTCAACAAACCGTCGGAGACTGCGTCGCAAACAGCTTTATGGTACCATTTTATCAGAACAAATATTTCAGCCATAAGAGCATTGCTGTACGTACCGAACGTTTGGTTGGAAACAGAGAACCCAGCCATTTGAACTGTGTCTGAAGCCAGAACACCAGCAGCCTGTCCGCTACCATACGTAATGGAGAAACTGGTCGTGAGGTTTGTGAATGTGGACGATTGGGACGCGTCAAATGTCGTGACATCCTCACATCCCGTCCGGCAGTTCGACCCAGCAAGCCAAAGATCGCTGTTGGATAACACATGGTGAGAGCAACGGCGGGGATAAAAGCAAGAGCGAAAATGAAAAGTTCCAAAGTCAGTACATCATTACTCCAAGCCCGCCAAGGCCAAGGCCAAGAAACGAGACTTACGCAGAACCGGTGTCAAGGATTACGTCGAACGCGACGGGGGGATCGCCGACGGCGAGAGAACCAAAGTACGTCGAGTCTGCGTTCTGGTTGACGATTAGATTCGTGCCCGAACCGCGTTTCGCAATGTCGCTGGACGACCTCGCGCTGGGAGTGCCCCCATACTTGGTTGTGAGCGAGTCGCGGTGGTTCTTTGCCCATACTTCCCAATCCTGTGCCGACCTTTCTACTGAATGTCGCGTGAGGCGCATTGACTGGCCGTTTGGTCTTGTATCTGGACTAGGAGCTGCCATGGACGTGGAGGCCGCAAGAGCAAGAAGGGCGAGTGAGGAGGCTGAGGTTGAGGACTTCATTGGAGCGAGCGGGAGAGGAGGGTGAGTAGTCTATTAGGATGATGATGAAGGAAGAAGGGAAAGGAGGGGTCCGCTCGTCCTGCGAGCTTTTTTAGATGGACGAGGCACGGGGGACAGCTTAAGGCAAAGAGGAGAGGAGGAGGAGAAGGACAAGAAAAGAAAAGAAAAGAGATGGCCAAGTTTAATTATGTGAGATGAGTTACCCGCTGCGGGCAGTGCCGGTCAGCCGCTCACGTAAGCATCATATATCGACTGCGCATCGGCTACCTCCTCTAGACTCCAGAGTGAATCGTCCTTTTTATTTAACTTTACTTTATTTCGTTTTATCAGAAAATATTGCCTGTTGTTCTACATCTGATATAAACATCGAATACCTGTAGTCAATCAGACTTACAGTTACTCCCGTGAAGTTGATATTGCGTTCAAGACAACATAACGACTCGGCCCAGGTTCCAAGTCGGGCGTATTTGTTAGGAACGGATACCTGCTTGCGCTTGCTTAGCATGCCACACTCGTCCGCAGTAGCACTGCAGTAGCCTGTATCCCCACTCCTCCTAACATTGCCAAGTTTAAACTTTCCGGTCATTTCCAAGTCAGCACTCTTTAGTCGTTTCTACACCAATCCGATCTTCCAGCCCACCCAAACAGCAAATTCGGCACCAAGCCAGCTACCTCCCTCTTCAGAACTCGCCAGCCTCCAAACCTCCCATATCCCCTTCACCGCCCACAAATCCAGAAACTCCTGTATGACATCCGCAGCACGCAGCTCCACCGCCACCACCGCCACCGTATGTCCCGGCCGTGAGTAAGCATTCAGCGCACACACGAGCGCAGGCAAAAGGGCCGGATTGTATACGCAATCCACCGCGAGGATCAAGTCAGGTGGGTCTGCGAACTCGAGCTTGAAATGTTTCAGACGTGATTCCGGTGAACAGCGTTGGAGCTCCAGCCAGTCAAGGCCCTCGACACTAACATTAACATTGCTGCTGCTGCTGCCGGCCCCTCCTTGCTCGGCGTTTATGGCGTTGCTTGAGGACGACGGCGACGTCGGTGCCTTAACCCGTTGCGCTCTCGGCGACTTGTGTCGACTTGCCGAATGGTTCTTGAGCTGGTGTTGCTGACCTGGCAAGGCCGCCGCCTTCTGCATCATGCCCAGATTCGCGGCAATGTTCTTCCGGATGAGGGGCAGGAGGTGATCGAGATCCGTTGCGGTGTAATGTTGCACCCAAGGCGAAAAGACGAGACTTAGGAGACCGGTACCGGAACTACAGTGTGTGTGTATGTCGTGAGTCCTGGTCTTTTGAACTGAACCGACGGTGAGAGAGCACATTTACCCGAGTTCAAGAACATTACACGTCTTCAGTTTCTTGGGGTCAAAAATAGCCTCAACCGAAATGGAACTGAGTTGTTGCAAGAATATCTGTCCGAGAGCCACGCTTTCAGAACGGATCAGTAGCGGTAAGACAGAAACGAAAATCCATGATACCTTACTCTCCACAACACACTTCCTATGTTCCATCGATTCATATGGAATATTCAAAGAAAAAATGCAATGAAATTTGGCTACAAACCAGTGTCTCCTTTCTTAGAATGCAGGATGCTTTTGTCCTGCACGAGCTCTAGCTCGATCGTATCCAGGTCGTCCTCGACTTTCTTCGAAACGATCCTCCGACCGTGCTTTTTAGATGCATGGGCAGGGAAAGAAGCGTCCGAAGAGCTTGGCGAAAGGGGTCGTCGTGGCAGCTCGAACTTAACGATCAACTTGTCTTGTCTGGAGTCGACCGAGCCTAGACCAGAGAAGTTGCCTGCAGAACTACTTTGGGCTTGATTCCGAGAAAGTTGAGTGTAGAGTAAAAAGACCTGTGGGAGAGAAGTTGGCGAGTGGATTCAGTCTGGATGTCGGGTGCCTCCTCACCTCTTCTTCCGAGTCTTCGACGCAAACAGAAAAACCTGGTATTTTCACCAGGCCATTTGGACTGTAGACGTGTTGCCTACCCCCTTGAAGTTCTCCCAGCATGTAGAGCCCAGCTTAGTTCATGAATGCACGAGAAGAAGGTCCGTTACTGCCGATGCCGGGCTGATGACGCGGGAGCTTTGTCGATCGTTCTGACGCAGAGTCGCAAGACCACGGCTCGGCTGAAGTTCTCATCCTGACTTTCGTCCGTAGCTCAGCTGGCGTCCAAAAAACGAAACGACGACGGAAGCGTCGGTCAATGCTCGCCCTTGCCGCATCTTCTCGTGCGACACGTAGAGCTCTAAACTCACCATGTCTCCGCTCAGCGTTCCATAACCGTATCCTCAACCCGGCACCTTTCGTGTCGCAACCTCTTTCCAAACGATACTTGCCCCGGCTTGCACGCTCGTATTCTGACCCAAACAAACGCACGCTCGAGAAGATTAACGATGGCGAACATAATCCAGAGAAAGATT
The DNA here is from genome assembly GCA_019400425.1 of Hymenochaete sp. R1. Classification (NCBI taxonomy): domain Eukaryota; kingdom Fungi; phylum Basidiomycota; class Agaricomycetes; order Hymenochaetales; family Hymenochaetaceae; genus Hymenochaete; species Hymenochaete sp. R1. Next base: position 126,158 of record JAFREE010000002.1, read on the forward strand.
CGAAAATCATCTCGTATATGAAGGAGCTCGCGAAGGAGGAGGATAACCAATTCGCTAAGGATGCAGCGCGCTTCCGTCAACAGACTGGCATTCCAGAGCCTCCTCCTATAGCGCATTCGCAGCCCTCCACAAACACTGAGCTTGAAGTTCAGAAAGAAATGGATGCGGTAGCTCACGCGCAATTGGGACCAAGTTACCGATCCGAGTTGTTCAAGGAGGACCCAACGTTTGAGCAGCCAAAGTTCGAGAATGAGGTCGGAAGGCCAAAGGTTTGGGGTCAAGTCGGGGTACGTCTCTCTATCTCATTTCTTTGCCAAGCTATTTTTAAAATGACGAACTGGTATTTCATTCCTTTTTTTTTCCTTCAAAAAACTCCAGTTCGTCTCTTTTGTGACGCTAATTGTCTGGGTCCAAGCTGGTGAATCGACGAGCGTCGATACGAAGAGAGCGAGCTCGGTATTTCCTGCAGCATTTGTGATTTCCAACGATCACTTGCGTCGATTGAGATTGAACGCTTTGTCTGATGTATGTTCCATATTCTATTAGCAACCACCGTTGATTTTTTATCGCTGACGCTATCTTTAGAGACTTAAGAAAGGCCTGCAAAAGATGAAGGACAGACTATCCGGCTTCCCTAGTTCACTTTCGTTCCCTATCCTTTGGTCATACGTGCAACTCGCGAACGGGTACATCAATGCCTCGGAAGGAAAACGCGCCGCTTACACCATCTGTGCCGTCAATGGGGTCGTGTGGCTGATGTGGCAGGTGAAAGTGCTGGGTCCGTTTATGCGCAGGCACTTCATGCATCACCCGCTGTCAGGAAAATCGTACACCTTGCTGACGAGTATATTTAGGTAAGTCGCGCTTCACTGTCGAAGCTTGAGTACGCCCATAATTTATTTGTCTAGCCACCAGTCGTTCATCCACTTGATGATGAATTCCTTTGCTTTAGTTAGCTTTGGTTCGTCGATTTGATTTCACGCATTTCGCGGTAACCTTGATTAAACTGAGTATAGGTTCTGCTGCGTCGACGTATCTCGTCAAGAAGCAAGCGGAGAACAAAGAAGGTCTGTTAGAATCGACCCCAAAATTTCATTTCTTCGCTCTTTTCATCTCAGGTGGGTACCTACACCAACAAATACCAAAGAAGCACTCTTTACTAAATTGCTCTCTCAGCTGGTCTCTTTTCTGCCCTCACTTCCCACATCGTCGCCGCACGCCTCACTTTCCCCAAAGTTCTCGCTCAGCTCCGAAACTCTGAAGCCATGTCCTCCGCAACGACAGGAGCAACAGGTGCATTCCGTCGTATGACATCGACAGCTCGGAGCACTGCCAACAAGGCTGCTCCTGGCGCAGTGAATGATATACTCCCGTCCCTAGGCGCATCTGGCGCGATCTATGCAACGGTGACCCTATCCGCTTTGGCTTTCCCCGACGCGCAAGTATTCTTGATCTTCCCACCTATTCCGATTCCAATAACATGGGGTGTTGGAGGTATGGTATGTATGGATATCTTGGGTATCATCAAAGGATGGCGGTAAGCCTTGTCTTCCTCATATCTGTCTTTATGATAAGATACTTATGAGGATCTGTAGGTTGTTTGACCATTGGGCGCATTTGAGTGGTGCTGTGTTTGGTGTATGGTATTATTTCTATGGTCCTTCGGCGTGGAATGGCATAAGACAAGCGCATGTTGAGTTTGACCGACAGCGGGAGGAAAAGCGGCGGTCGGATTAGAACCAGAATTGAAGTGCTTATTTTCTGATTGTCAGCTACTCCACCCTACATCTCGTAATGCAACCTGTATAATTAGTGCATTAACCCCCTGCTCTTTTATAATTTTGCTAATCTTGTCCGAGTCGGTTTTTGTTATTTTTGTTAGCGCTTGACCTAGTCTCTGGGACCTTGGGGAACGTTCACGTGCATTGTGCAACTTTATTCGTGCAGTAGCGATCAGCTTACCACTTACATGTAATTGTGACTGGACTCGCCCCCTGACGCAGACGCTCATGTTCTACTACATACATCTAACCCGACCTCCACCGGAGAACGCAAACATCTCCCAGCCACTCCTTATAACACCCAGCATCGCCAACGACCTCCGCACCGAAGTCTACCCACACACGATCGATATCTTCTACTCATGGGTACGATGCCATTCCAATTCCCCACCGTCCGTAGCCCAAGGGAACTTTTCACAAGTATCGACATCACCGTCGTCCTCCCCCGAAAAGACAGACAGTGTAGAAGAACTAAGACGCAAAAGGTCGCTGGGCCCGATAACGCAGCCGGTGAAGTTGACAACATGGAACGGGAATGCATACAAGGAGTATCAGGTCTTCCCGCCTCGAGATGCGAGAGCAGGCGAGCGTTGGCAGCTTCTCTTATGCACCAAGTCACAAGCACAGTCTATGAAGGGGAGGGCAGTGGCTTCTGTGGACTTATCTGCGGGAATGGTTAGTGGTATCGGGAACCCGAATACCGCCAACGACTGTGCGGGAACTCAAATTGGACTCGAATGCAATGGGTCGTTCGGAGAGGACGTCTTTCCGATCCTTTCAGCTCCAGTGGTTTTCGATCCGGCCTCCGTACTCAAACGGAACGCACAGATGGGACGAAAACAGGTACGGAACGAGCGTATATTCAAACTGCCTTCCAAACTCTTGGGCACCGCGATGGACATGCAGGTCGGCCCAATAAGGATGACGGAGCACCTTTCGTTTGACCTGGACAAGGTATGACTTTTTTGAGTTTCTCACTCCTTGAGGTGGAGGTACTTGCTGATACAGATGATTGTGATTGTGAAGGAAAGAAAGTATGGGATAGCGGTGTTGCGCTTGCGCATTGGCTTGCGAAGGCCATGACAATGGGGTTACAAGACCATTGCCAGAACCCTCAGGTTGTGCTGGACCTCATGGAAAGAGACAAGTTGATAATTGTTGAACTGGGTATGAAAGCTCTTTGTTGATAAACGCAGGAAAGGTGATCATCTATTGGATATATGCGCAGGTACGGGGACAGGTCTGGTTTCAATCGTCCTTGCAACGTTGTTAGCAAAGTTACCAACGAATCCGAATGCTCGCATCATTGCAACAGATCTAGGTAAGCATCACGATAGTTTCCTGGGGTTTATTATAACCGTAGAAGCTATAATCCACAGCTCCTTATTGACGATGAGTTTGTAGAATCAGCAATGGAGATCCTCAACACCAACATCACGAACAACAAATACTTGTACCCTGATATCGACCTTGAAGGTGCTGTGCTCGATTGGGACGAGGAAGACGGTACTTCCCTTTCGAATATACAAGCCAACATTGATTTCATATTGTACGCGCATTCCTTTCGCTCCTCACCCTCTGGCTTGCACATCTAAACTCTACCCAAGCATGGCCGACGTAACATACAACACCTCCTCGTTCCCCTCCCTCATACGGACGCTAGACCGGCTCGCACGTTTCCAGAAGGACGTGAAGCCTCCCCAGGTGCTCCTCGCCTACAAAGAACGCGATCCGGACGAGAAGCGGCTCTGGGAGATGTGTTACGCCATTGGTTTGTCGTTTCAGATGCTCGGAAAGGTTCCGGGGATGGGAGGGATGCCGGTGGAGATTTACGCTGGGACGTTTAGTTTGGATTCTCATGAAGGCTCGCATGGTTGGGAAGAGGGGGGTACCGATGATAATTAAAAACTGCAGCGTTGAAAATTGACGATTAATTAAGAGACAATGCATTAAAAGAGGTATACGTATGGGGGACAGATCTAAAATACGAACTGATACGAAATGGTGCAGTGAGTGGTCTGATAAGCTTGAAGGATAAGGGGAAACAATTAGTATTCGGAAATCAGGTCCCTTTTCGAGGAAGAAAGCGAAATTGGTGAAAACGAAGAGGCTGAGGCTTCGAGTCCCGACTTCTAGGACACAGTCTCGTACGGGACCAACCAGCGACAAAGGAATACAAAGTAAACGAGCTAACATGTAAGCGAGCCCCAGAGATGAGTAGAGGATATTCATTGCATGAACAAGTGAGTCAAACAGAGATACCCACAGGAAACGAATCAGAAGTCAATAAGATCAGATAAGAAGTCAGTATCATCGCTCGCGAGGTTCAGCGTCTGAGAGCAATAGTTTGTCTGAGTCGACCCGAACCGTCCAGGCCGCCGACCACCTGTGCTGCTTTCTTCTGTGCCCAAGAGTTTGCGGCCACCGTTTCTCCTTTGAGATATACTAGTATTAATATTGCTAAGAGCCAAATACGAGGTCTCGTCAGGGAGAGAGGTTTCTTGGCCAGTCGTCATACCTCGTGCGATGTAGTTGACGTCTGCATCCAGACCCTCTGCGACAGCCTTCAAGCCTGCTTCAGCATTATTAAAGGCACGCTCAAAGTCCTCGCTGTGATCGCTTGAGCCGGAACCCATGATTTCAAGGAGGGACCGAGCAGCTGCTGTAGTCGTCGTCGTCGTCGTCCTGGGTTTTGACTTTATCGTTTTCGAACGCGCTTTTGAGTTTGCTGTCCTTGTAGATGAGGAGACGGATACCTCGTCGTTCTTCTCCCAGGTGGCCGCGTTTTCCGAGTCATCAACCAAAGGACAGTGTGCGAGATGTTCGGCTGAAAGAGGCTGAGGATGAGGAGAAGCCGGGGTGAAGGGCGAGTTTGTCGGGCCTCGCGATTCGCTTTCCGCTGGACACGACAACGAGGTTTCGGCCAGCTCAACAGCTTTGGGCGTTCGGAACGACCGTTCTGGTGCCTCAGAGGCTCGTTCAACGGCGAGTTCCTGCGCCGACACCTGCATGAATGCGGCGATTTCGATCTCGTCCTGTTCGGCTCTATGCCATTCGCTGCGCGTCCTAGACGAGGGACCGGCGGGTGTCGCCGCATATGTACCTGCAGTTGTTGAAGTACGATTCAGAGAGGGCTTAGATCTGGCTCTTGAGACTGGGAGATCGATGGATTGGGGTGGTCGTTGAACACTGTTGTTTTTGTTGGTGCACTCTTCAGCGGTGGAAGCAGAAGTGGAAACAGAGGCCGAGGTTTTCGTTGTTTTCGCTCTTTGTTTAGTATTCGCTTTTCGTTTCTTCCCAGAACTATCCGACTTTGTTTTCTTCACTACTTTGGTGCCCGTGGCGTCCGAACATGTCGCAGTCGTTCGTAGTTGTTGCACCGAGCCGGAAGAAATAGATGTTGAACCGTCCGAAGGCTGAGCATCGTTTGTATCGAGAGGTTGCAGGACCGTAGAGGGCTTGTCTTTTTCCTTCGCGGCGTTCGCCGACTCATCAGTGGTAGATATATGCATTGCACGTGTACGCTTCAATGGCCGTGGTATGTCTTCCGACGCCGTCTGATCTTCTGTAGAAGGCTCACGGGTAGGTTGAGGAGCAGCATGGGAATCACGAAGGGAGCGTTTCCTTATCATCTGCGGCGGCATGGCGTTCTCTTTTTGACGAGAATTGACTGAACTTCGAACGCTTACACGTCTTGTCAAGCAAGAAGTACCCGATCCAGCTGGTGGTGAAGAGCTCCTATGAGGGGATGGAAAAGATGAAGTAGCCATAGAAGCAGGGACAGCTGTCGAAGAGCCTTCGCTCCAAACAGTAGAGGCTGTAGAACCGCGTATATTCACCCCATCACTGGCTGAATCATTGTTTCCACGTTGTATTGTACAGTGACATTTCATCTGATGCAATGGAGCAAGTTCGTGTCTAAAAGAGGCGAGCAGACCAGGTATGGTACGTGCCAGAACATTTTCCACCGCGTGCTCCAGCATGGGGGCGATGCTCCCTATATGCGCTGGGATAGAGCGAATCAAAGGTTCGAGGGAGGAGACACAGCCAATCAACTGGGTTTCCTGGTGCTGAAGGGTGTTGAGTAGAGTGGTATGCTCGTGGGATGTCGAACAGAGGGAGGAAAGAGCGACGTTTTGGGCATCGTAGAGCTTATAGAGTGTGTCCACAGCCTATGTTACTGTATCAGAAAGGCCACCAACAGAAGCAGAACTGACTTCACCTTTACACTCTGATCTACTCTGTCTGAGAGAGATGTTAACGAAGCTGAATGCGAGTCGAGGCATTTCCCTTGTGTCGCATGGCATTTGTACACTGGACGTTGTCCGTCAGTCGGTGGCAAAGTCCTCGAAGAGAAAGTGCACATACCTACGTCAGATACGTCTGCCGCTATCCGTTCTCCGCATGCCTCAAGAGCTGCACGACAGAGCTCCACCTCCTTCACGGCCAGCTCGTTGCGACCAGCAATCGAGTCTAAGCGAGCAGAGAGTTTTTGAATACAGGCTTGCGTATCTTGGAGCAGAGCACGAGTTGATCCGACGCGATCTGGAAAAGCTATAGGCAAGTTTGGCGAGTCGGTCCTCGCGTGAGTTTCTTGACTATCGGCTTGACCTTGTATTTGAGAGGAAGAGGCAGCCTGAGTGCGAAGAGGAGGTAACCTCGCCCATAAGGGGCCTCGAGCCAATACTCTCTGTGGTTGTGGCCTAGAAGATGGTTGGGAGTGTAAGTTTGGTGATTCAGACGCATTTCTTGTCTCGATTGCGGACGAAGAGCCATTAGCTGCCATGAGAATGCGGTCAGGTCAGAGTCTAAGAGCTTGACTTTCCTTGCCAGGTCGATATAGAATCTTGATGATGATGATTCAATGATGATCGAGGATCACGGATCACTACTCGACTGGTGTCGGCGTTTTCGGCTTTCAAAAAAACGTCACGTGACATAAAACAAATTCCCACGGAGCAATCAACAGCTGTGCTGTGCCGAAACAAGATCTGAATCAAGGCCACTCTGTCATCTTTGTTCGAAAAGTCGTGATGAAAGTCCTGTGACAACAAGGTTCGAAACAGGTGATGGTAATATAGCGATAACAAGAGGCACAGGATAGGAGTGGAGAACAAGAAGTTGTCAGCAGACAGCAAGAGTCGGAGTAATTTTGCAATAGAGATGGGCACGTAATGGAGAGAGAGGGAGAGAAAGCTGCGTGTATGTGGATGTACACCGGAGCATATCCTGATTATCTTTCGTTAATCTTTTATCTGAGCGTGAGCACAGCAGCGGAGACGGGAAAAAAAAGAGAGAGAGGAGAGAGAGAGGACGTAAGTGTCGGATAGGGATAAGGACGTATTATCAGTAATCAAGGGACTGACTGATTAGTTAGAGTACTAGTGAGAGTATCTTATCAACCGATCACTTGGCTGATCCCCATAATGACTCGCATCTGATTGGCCGACGACGTCCTTCCCTTAATCCCTAATCGCTTTTCAACTAAGCGCGTCATCTTTCTTTCATCTTGCTCCCCTTAAGCTTCCCTCCCCCTCCTTCTTTCTTTCTTTCAGCCCTTCCTTTCCTCCTCGTCGCTCTAAATGTCTCCCGTAATCTTCGAACGCCCCTCGACGATGCCCATCCACTCCAGCAACCCTCACAGCTCTCTCGCAAACCTTCAGCTCGACTCTCACACCCAAAACTCTCCCTCGCTCTCCCAGGACGGTCCAGGCACGCCCACAAATCTGCACCCTTCAGAGTCATCCGCCTCGCTGCCTTCGCCTCATCCGCCTCACTCCCAACATGCTCCCTTCCACGACCAGCCTGCCCCGGCCATTCAAAATAAAGTAAACATACCTGATCGGCCACCCAAACTCAATGGAAACGCAAATGCCAATGGCAACGGCAATGGTTCAGACCATTCATTAGCTAGGTGTGCGATGTGCAGTACGACCAGGACAGCACAATGGCGCCGTGATCCAGACGGCAGGCAGCTCTGCAACGCTTGTGGTCAGTACAAAATTTCCCACTCCCAGATTTCATTTTCGTCTTGCCGTCAGATCCCCACATCGACGTCTCTTGCGTCTTTCATTTCCTTCCCTGCTGCAGTTTCATGATAACATTTCTAATCTTGCCACGTGTGTTCAACGATCTTTCACCAAACTCTTTTTTTCTTCTCGTTATATCGCACACTCCTGCCCGCCATCTTTTTAGATCGTTTCATCCTTACCATTGCCTCGTTCCTATGATGCACGGTCATCTTACATTGATATCGCATTGCATCGTGTTCGTCGCGCGTTCGCTCACTCATCTTTAAACAGGTCTTAGTCTAAAGACCCGACGCGGCCAGAGAATTGCATCCAAGTCTCGCACCTCATCCCCTCCAGCTGGCTCTGGATCTCGTCATCCCCATCCCCTCTCTTCAGCCAGGCAAATGTCAGGCTCCCCTCCCATGAACACCATCCCCAATAATATATACGGCCAGCAGAACAACAACCATACCAAGCTGCAGAAGCCTCAGCAGCAGGCTATCAGGGGTACGTGTCCTGGTGATGGACGTTGTGATGGCACGGGGGGTGCTCAGGCTTGCGCTGGATGCCCCACGTACAATAATGCGCTTCAGGCGCGCCTCGAGCAAGAACACGATCTCGCCAGTGCTGATTCATCTCCTTCTTCTCCTCATCTTTCAGACACAGACAATCGTAACTCTTCAAGCCCCCGCGCTCACACACTTTCCACGCCTGAGCCAAATAGCACCGAAGGCAGCAGCAAGATGCCCCGTGGTCGCGGCACTGTCGGTGCATTGTCTTGTGCAAACTGTGGGACGAGTACAACACCTCTTTGGCGACGCGACGATGCAGGCAACAACATTTGTAACGCGTGTGGTAAGTGCGGGACCAAGCCCACGTTAACTTTGATCTTATCTCGCCTTTTCCTCCCCGTCGTATTTGATATTCCCATCTCTCAATCTTCACATCTTCCAAAAAAGGCAACAGCTTCAGGAGCGGACTTTGTATTTTTTCCCTTCGTGTCACACGCGTCGTCCTTTTTTTGATCTAATCCTTGTCTGATAACAAACTCCCTCATCTCCCCCTTTCGCATCTCCTACCGCGCATTCAATACTGATCATGGCCCCGATTTGTTTTTGAAAAACAGGTCTCTACTATAAATTGCACGGCACGCATCGGCCGAATTCTATGAAAAAGACTGTCATCAAGCGAAGGAAACGTGTACCAGCAGCAGGCCCAGCAACGATGCCTTTGCCTTCGACAAGTCAGGGTCAATCAAGCGGACGCATGACGGAGCAAGCCGCGGCCGAGACGCTCGTCTCTGTAGGTCGGAGTGCGCACGAACATAGTCCAGGGGAAGAGAGCGACGATGACGACTCCCATCATCCAAGAAAAAGGGTGAGAAGGACCGGAAGTGACATAGGTGGACCGGGTGGGATGGAATACGAGGAAGACAGAAGAAGGCGGGAAGGCTGGGCGGAAGGCATGTCAGGGCACCCTCATCCCCAAAGCTCGACCTTGACTTTCGGTCAATCCCAATCACAATATCCTCAGGCTGTCGGACTCGGCTCTGGGGGATATGACCTCCCACCATTGAACGCTGCCCTCGGGAATGTGGGCGACAATAAAGGTGGCCGATACAGCTTCAGTTCATCTGGGCAATCAGGGGCCCCTACGAGGGGCGAAGGTTTACCAAGTCGAACACACTCGCCAGCAACGTCCCTAGCTATTCACCAAACCCCAGCAGCGGGACCCGGAGGACCAGGATTGCATCTTCCCCCACCACATGGTCTTGGGCAGTTTGGCCATGCGCGAGGATCTATGGCTTCTCCTCGAGCCCAATCTCCGCTTCGCGAAGGTACCGTTGGCCACTCTCCAATTCCAGCCCCGACCATGATGGAATTTGAGCAACAATACTTCGAACTCGTCGACGAGCGCCGTAAGATGGTGGAGATCCTGGAGCGTACCGATCGCATGATTGCAGGGTTGAAGTACGGAATGGATAGGCTTCGTGAGTCCGGCGGAGGAAGCGGCGGGGAAGGCAGCTCTAGTAGGGATGGTCCTTCGGCAGTTCCCCTTGTAAGCCGGCCCTCAGGTGATCGGCGAGAGCCTATGAACGTCTGGCCCGTTCAGCAAGAAAAGAGGGAGTAGAGGTGAAAATAGACCGACCAATGGTGAGACGCAATCTGGGAGTGGGAATTGGACGCTTGTGTTGTGCTGACGAGTTTCGTCGTGGAGTTCCGTTTCCGTCGTTCCGTTTCGACTTCTTTTCGCCTGATTTTCTGGACACGGTGGATTTCTTCCGATCATCAACGTTCTCTGCCTCTAAGTTATGGGTATTGTTGTCTTGATTCGACGACTTTGCGGCGGCTTGACGCATCCGTTCTTCCCGTGTTTTATTCTGTCGCGATTCGCGTTTCCCGCTCGTTCCCTATTTTTATGCTTCCCGCCACTAATACCTTCTACACCCATTCCCCTCGTGTTCAGCTTCTACGATCTCCTCCTAGCTCATTCATTCTCATTTATGCACTCAAAATCATGTTATCGATGGATACTCATTTGTTGTTCTGGCTCTGGTATGAATCCATTCATCGCTATACTATAGTTATTTGCAGTATCTGTTCTATTCTTTTCTTCACCGTACGCATAATGTTCTGTTTTGTTGTGCATTTTCGTCCTTCATGCAAATTATGGTTCCGTAGTTATTGGTTCCTTATGAATCCTCTTTCGTTACGGCCCGCTATTTAAGACTTCTATTTGAGCTCTTGAGGAAGCCAGTACCAGTGTCATTTAAAAATACTGGCAAGACAAAGACCAAATCAGGTGCATTTCCACTTGCAGATACAATACGACGTATCGGATCAGAATATCTTCAGATAGGTAAATAGGCTTGGACGTGAGACAGGTACAGGTACGAATCGAAATCGAAGAGAGCAAATGCAAGGCAAATCCGATGATCTTCTATAGCTTCTGAGATTCCATTCCTGGGGGTGCTCTTCACGCCGTAAGTAGGAGGCACGTGTACGATCAACCATGTCAAAATAAGGACAAGTGCAAGGCAGAAAAGCCTACATCTTTGTGCTAAATGACTTACGAAGTCCTGGCCTGGGCCTTCTACTCTGAATAAAGCAGCATCAGACGCGATTTGTGTGGCGCACCTGCAGTGAGCCTCGATGACCGTTGATAAGACAACGTTGGAGAAGCAAATACGCATTCCGGGGTAACGTGTTGAAGGTGACCCTCGGGATCCGTGAAGTAAGCTGATAAGGAGATGCAGTCCGAAGATGACTATAATCGTACGGGTGACGTGTCCGATGTCGTATTGGCTTGCGTTCGTTCCCGAAAAGAAGGTTTAGGTGGTAGTATGGGGGGATTCGGATTCAGATTTCGGATTTGAACAGGGGATGATCTTAACGTGTGTTTCGCCTTGCCGCTGACGTTGATGGTTCGAGGGTGATTTGATGGGAGGACTCGAGCATCGTGTTCATCTGCAAGTGATACACTCACAGATGGAGATGGATGATGAAAAGTTAATCTCCTTGTTCATCTCCATCTTTATATTTTCCGTGTGATCAGGATACGCAAGCGCCCATACAAAGAGCGAAGGCGATATCGCGGGTGCCCTTGGTAACGACCGAGGGCAAGAGCAACTGGCAAGTGCGTACGTAGGCCGAGACTTGGGCAAAGGGTGATGAACTATGCGACGTATGTTAGAAATCAGTATAAGCCATGCAATGAATTTGAGGCAAGGTCGAGGAAAGCACGGACCGAAGGAGTCGAGTCTCTGTAGAACTTAGGACGGCTGTGTCTAAATCTCGATGCTGGTTCAGTGGTTGTTGCATGAAGCCGAGTCTGGAAGAGGCCCGAGAAAGATGAGGAAGGAAGTGAATGGGTGTATTACATAAGCGAATAGGAAAATAACGTGAAAGTTTGCACGGTCAATTTGGGATAGGATACACACCGCGCTCCTCGATGCCTTTCCCCAACCTATCTGCATTCCCTACTCCCGCCCACCACCCCGCTCACAGTATCTAAGCAATACAGCCTAATCATCTATCAAACCTATCTATTCGAAGGAGTCCTGATTTTCGAATGACTTCAGAAGACGGGCTCTCGCGCTCTTTGTCCCCAGGCTCTCATCTTGCCCGGGGAGATGTTGGAAACCGGTCAAGCACCCCGGTCGGCCTAAGTTTGAATGCGGAGGACGAGAGTGTGATGATCGCTGTGAGCGCGCTCGATGACATGCGCAGTGGGAACGCGTCTGCCCAGTCATCATCTTTGAGCCCGCCTTCGTTGCATAATGGCACCCGTACGTTCCTTATCATGCACCCGTTCGACCATATTGACTTATGTGCTATGTCATTCGATACGTTTCACATTTGATTCCAGCACCTTTGACGGCATCGTCTTCGAGTACTCTACCTGTGGAACAGGCGGTACTAGTCCTCTCCCCCGAAGATGGGACCTCTTCCGCTCAGTTCGTTTCGCGAGTTTCCGGTCTACCGATCGTGAATACAGCACTTCGGGCCTATGAACAAAGTAAAGCAAGCTCCAGGGTAGTGAAGGTATGTCGTCATTTCTTATCGCAAGATGATTTCATACTAAGCAAATATCAGTACGGCGCGGAGATGATGGAATCATCCATGAGAAGCATTTCGAAACCAGTCATCAACCGACTCCCTGTTAATCAAATCGATGAGTTTGCGTGCAGGCAACTTGATAGAGTGGGTGAACATCCTAAAATGACAAACATGTGTTGCTGGACTTCTTTTCTGCAGTTTGGAAGGTCGGCCAATGGTAGCCCATCAGTCGAGGACCGTGCGCGCACACCCACTACTCACCAGCCTTTAGACGTTGACGAACAAGCGTCAGAGTCTAAAGACACCAAAATTTCGAAAGCAAAGTTCAAGGTAGGGGGAGATGAAGAACTTCAAGAAGCTTCACGAGGTGAATAATTTCACGTGCTTTGTTGCGAAGGGAAAACGTTTATCATGTTTCGTTTGTGCTTCTTTCGGGCGCAGACGAGGACGATCCACCCACCCAAGCCGTTCAAAGTAGAAGCAGATGGCATTGTCTGCTTTACGAAGCTGGCGGAATAAGTGCAGCCGTGAGCGCGGAGAGTATGCGGAGTCTTAAATACTGCCTACAATGGCTACAGGTCCGTTTTTTCTTTCGTAAATCTTTATCTGATACGACATCTAAACTATCATCGATTAGTATGCAACCGATCACACGGACGCGCAGATTTTGATCTTACGGAATTTCATTGCTTCTTTAAATGACCAAGAAGACGAAAACAATGAACGACCCATCTCGGCTTCGCATATGCAGACACTCACGAACGTGAAACGAGATGTCGTAAATACCATACGTCAAGTTGTCGATGTGATATCGAAGTATGCTGGCGGTTCTCTACCTGAACCTGCTCGGGGCCGTGTGCGGCAGTTCGTTTTGCTACTTCCCCAACGTTGGGCATCCACCTCCCATCGACAGACCACTGCCACTCAGTCAGGTAGAAGACACAGGCGGACTAATTCAGCATCTAATTTGACATCAGCTGCAAGCACAGCACCTTCGACGCCATCACAAAGCCCAAGATCAACCCCCAGAGTTCTTACCGGGGCTCACGAAGGGTTACATCGCCAGATTACAACCGCTAGACCAACGGCCGGATCTGCAACGCAAGCAGCGCAGCGCATTCTGACGTTGGCCACTGAATCTTTGGACATGATGAGAAACGTGACGGGGATTTTCAAAGAAAGCTTGGATCGTGCGGATGTGTATGTATTTTGTTTTGTGAAACTCATTCGAATCGGCTGACACTGGCTTCAGCTGGGTGGATCGACTTCGCACCGTCGGAATTCAGCGCCAGCATCATTCTGAAGGCGATACCGAGGAAACAAATCCCGCCCAACTTCCTCGGACTGCTTCAGACTCACACTCCCTTTCTGACGCAAGCGCTCTTTCGGCCGCCGCCACGCCAACGGCGACATTTACATCCTTCCCCCCTTCCCCGCGCGTTTGGTCTACTTCAGCTTCTTCACTCCCGTCTCCATCCCCCTCATCATCGAAACTCGCGCTTCAGACTGCCGGTTCCCTCGATGCCCTCACGCTCACAAGCGTCAGCGCAGGTCCCTCAACGGGCTTCGCAACACCAAAATCTGGGAGCACGCAGAGTTTGGTAGGTATGGGCGGCTATGACTGGGAGCTCACAGCTCGTAAGCTGCAGACAATCAGAGATGCAGATGAACGAGGTGATAATGATGATGAAGAAGAAGGTGCAGATGAAAGGTCTGCTGCAAGTGCACTGAGTGCTTTGCGCGCAGGGCCTCGTATGACAGCTGTGTCCATGGACATTGATCGAAAGTGACAAACCAGTTGATACGCCAATATACTCTCCTTTCTTTTGAACTCTGTGGATACTCTTACGGTGGGTTTGGCTTCAGATTTTATTCCTTGTCGATATACAACGTATGTCGAGTGTATTATGAGGTCGCTCGGCTCTGGCTCCTTCGACTTTTGTTTTGATTGTTCTTTTCGTTGGCCTCGACTTCATTTTTTCTACTATCTCTTTCTATATATGTATCAGACGATTGCTCTCGGATCCATGTTGGAATATGTATCGACAACCTAATTTCGTGATTATTATTTCTTACATCAGCTGAACTTGGTCTAGACTTTGTGAACTTCCCGCTCGCACTCATTAAACCTTTAATATTGAAGTAACATTGCTGGCGATCCGCTTACAGGTGGTAGACAGGCGCCCACTTGTATGACCATCTCGTCATAGGGAAGGCATGCGATAATCGTAAATTATGTAGGTAGCTTCTTAACCCAATCTGCATGAAAGGGGAGGATGGAATAGACGGTTATAAGGAAAGACACCCCTGCGTGAAAGAAAAGGGGGTGAGGGGAGAGGAGGAAAGAGGTCTGTTTGATGTTGCTCTGACTTCCTTGTCGACAGAAAATACGCATCGCCGATACGACCATGGACAATATACGGAAGATATACAGTACGCATTGAAAGGTTCCCGTTTCTTGGCTCGTCTTATGCCGAAGACGAAGCCACGGTCCTCAGTCATGACTTCTCGAGGTGTCATAGACAAGCTTGTTTAGCATTATTTTGAGATTCTCTGTAGCTGGCTTCGGGGCTATATGACGACCCGTAACGTCCGAACAGGATGTATCGACGATCTATTGAAGTCGAAGAAGCCAATGATCTGAAAGAAGCCGCAGTACCCCTTCACCAACTTATACAACGGAGAATTCATTCGTCCGTTGACTGGTACATCCTTCGCCGAAGACTCGACTCCCAAATTTTTTGGCGCCGGGGACTTGGATTTGAAGCAACCAAGAGCTCTTTTCGTGTGAAGGTAGGATTTGGGGGAAAGGGACAGATGGTAAGGCGGATGCAAACTCTGCATGTCCCTCATATTCCTGCGCGATCGGTATGAGCATATATTTACGTGTTGCAACTGTTTCCCGCAGTTTTCGGCGAGAACCAGGCCTCATGCACGGGATTCGTTGTCGTGAGCCTAAAGACTTCATTGAGAAAGTAGTATGGATGGGGTTGCGTGTACGCCTGTGTGTACACGTACGGGACTTCACGGGCGCAATTTATCCCTACGGGATTCGGAAAGCCACCGCCGAGGATTATCATTGGTTGAAGATTGAAGTGCGCTCTATCACTCACTTTAAAGAGGGAAGAACTTCGATGCTCCCGTGCATCGGCGGTGAAGGATGAAAACGGTATGCATCAAGTGTGGCCTGCTGTTTCTGTCCAGAGTTTGGAAGATTTCAGGTGCAATAATTGAGAAGAGAGGGTCGATGAGAAGCTGTCACCACATACGAAGAGAACCTTCTGAAATACCCAGCTGAAGATGGTTCGCTCTCTGAGCTGGCGGGATTGAAACTGACCGATAAAGCTCACCTCCTAAGATTCGAGGGTACCGCCGCGCCCACGAGGGTGAAAGGCCGAGAACAAGTTCAAATCGAACGAATGGGACCCTCGACCAAAGAGTAGGTGTCCATCAAGACCATATTCCGGGTATGTGTCGCTTTCTATCGTCTCGTCGCGTAAGATAAGGAGGGATAAGCTACATAGGTGCTTGAAATTCAATATCGAAAGGATCCATATGGGCTTTTTTTCACGTCAACGACCATTCGCCGATGGCATGACTCGCCTGGGAGAAAGTTGGTAGAATGAAACTCGGAAATTTCAACTAGCTAGATGTAGTTGCGACACCCTATCTTGCTCACGAAAAGCAACCAACGAATCCTTCAAGACGAATCTCGGTAGGGCGTTGGACCGGCCACAAAGTGACACATTTCGATTGTGAAAATGAGATGCATGCGTTTGTCAAGGGGTAGCCGAGTGTAAGGAGCTTAAAGGGAAGGCGGAATATTCTCCACAAGCAAACAATCTTTCGTCTGGGTGAATTGTGTTCGAAGGGGGAAGAGCATTGGGATGGAGATCATGGTCGTTGAATTCAATTCAATTCAACAAGGTGAGTTGTCAGTTGAGGGTATAGCGACTACTATCAAAAAGGAAATGAAAGCTGCACGTGTTTTGACGCGGAGAGTCCATCATCTTCGCCGCCTCGCGTCCTTGTTCGTCGCGTTTACCGTCAACTACCACGGGCGTTCATGTCTGGTTTCCTCTGCTCTGTATCTCTTATTTGATTGGGATATCTCCTTTAACGTCGCAAACGGTCTGAGAGCCGAATTATCAAACCTCATCGATGATGGCGCAGATTCTAAACCTTGTACCACACCTATATGAAGAAGGCGAATTGGACAACTTTCTTCGATCCGGACAGACAGTGTCCCTCACTATCTCGCCTCGTTCCAATGCATTGGCAGCGTTTGCAACTCCAATAAATGTAAGATTTGAGCAGTTGGTATTGATGCGCTGCTGAGCTTGTTTAGTGTATTCCCAAAGTTCAAGACGGACGTCCGGCCCATGACCAAGATGTTTATATTGCTGCATGGGACAAGCCACCCGCGTCTGAGCGCCGTGTAGTGCGTTGTGTCATCGGCATTCGAATGGAAAAGAACGCTGACAATGCGAATAGTTTATAACGGACACCTCTGTCATCTTCTCTGCATGTCAGCAATTCAAAGACGTGGTCATTACCGACGGACATGAGCTGTAAGTAGTGCAATTAATCGATATATGCACGCGTAATTTAATTCGGGCAAAAAAATATTATTATTGAAGTGTCCGGTCTCCGGAGGTTCTGTCAACTTTTCGGAAACTTGCTAACGACTTTATTGTGCATGCAAAGGATTGTTGGGTATATTCCACAGTAGGTGTTTCCGCCTTTTCAAATCCACTTTTGTCATATCTGAATCTGCTGTTTGTTCCCAGCAATTAATATCAAGCCCCGACGGTCCTCCTCAATTCCCCGGGGACCACTACAAGTCCCTATACACGTCGTTTTCGTTATTCCAGACCTTATACCTCCCTGAAGATGGTGTCGAGGATGTCCCAGTTGGAGACGAGATGCTTGAATGGTTGAATACCCATTTCATTGAGCCATCATCTGACGAAGGAGATCAGTTAAGCGCCCTCGATCGGCCATGGGAAGATGAACTTTTCTGGCCTTATCTTGTTAGGGCGACAATTCGCGGTCTCATGAAGTCCACGACCTTCTTTTTACGTAGTCTCATCAGCCATCCGTCGGAAAATCTCCAGCGTATTGCTGAAAAGTTGATTGACCTCTTGGAAAAACATCCACGACAAAGATACTTCAGTACGGAAAAGGAGTTCTTCACGACATCAAGACGGTGGAAGGATCGCGTAAAAGTTTTACGAATCGAACTTGATCGTGTCCCCGAAGACGACAGGAGCGACGACTTTGAGAACTGGTGGGATAACGTCAGTGACTTGCTGGGAATTCTCGAAGGGAGGTCGGATGTCTTTCAAAGGGTCTGCAGCATTGTTGGAGGGGGCTGGAAAGAGATTGTTTGCGCATATGGTGTGTGGGTAGACGTAGGCTTAAGGAGATCAGACCTTCCGTACGTGTCATGCAAGTTGAACGAATGTCGCGAACTCGTGCTAAAGAAACTCATCTGACACAGGGATGTAGCAGAGAGAATTATGGCAAAGTTCCCTCCCGATCCTTCCGACACAGAGGATTCCTTACATGCAGAGCTTATTCAAGGACGCCCTGTCCAAGCCCTATCTATTGCATACAAAATTGACCCTTGGCTTGCTGCACATCTATCAGATGTCATGGTACCCGTTGGTCTACTTGATGCTGTCGCTGATCACGAGTGCGTATCTTTCTTTCACATCTACGACTGTACATGTAATGTCTTTTAGGTCTGACACTTCGATCCGAGACTACTATGTTCGAAGCTACGCTGAGTATTTGCATTCCGATCCCGGTCTTTGGAGACTGGCGGTCGTCTATTTGTGTTCGTGCGGAGAAACAGGGAGAAGAATAGCAGACGAAGTTCTTCTGCGGGTGCCCCTGAACATAAGCGGTAATCGAGATTCAAAGGCAAAGGTCACGATAAATCAATACGATTCCCAAATGGAAGTGGAAGACGCCATTGACGGTGACGGCGACCTATCCGGCGTGATAAGGGAGATAAACGAGACGTGCTTCGAATTTCGGCGAGAGCGTACTCGTCGTGTTATTTGCCGTGTATGTTAGTTTGTATTTATTTTACCTGCCCGACCCTAATATATTTTCATATTTGCACAGATTGCTTCCCAAAGGCTAGTGGCAAATAGGAAGTACGGACTAGCAATATCGTACTGTAGGTCGGCTGAGGACTGGACGATGCTTGGGCATATAGTGGACAAAGTCATGGATGAATACGTACGGCACGGTAAGGTCTTAGGAGCATTTCAATAAGGCATTGATTCAAGGCGTTCTGAACAGGGCCCGCAATTTACGTCCCTTTGGTTGCCGATATAGCACCTTCAATGCAAGAGCTACGAACGACACCCGGTCCCCATGTTGTGTTTGTACAGAGGCTCATGTTCGCCGTTCGATACGCCGAATTCCACCAACGTGACATGGCGAACGATACGGAGAATGCGGCGTTAGACCTTCTGTCTTTATTTGAGGAGAACCTGGCTCCAAGGGCTTGGTGGGGCGTCTTACTACACGACGCTATACCATTCGTAAAAGATGGTACGTAGTCAATCTCAACTCCCACAAAAGTATGCACTAAGGATGGCGGTTTTATTTTAGAACAACTATACCTGTCTTCAGATGCAGCATCTCTCCTACTCAGGCGGTTGGAGGAGGTGACTTTGCGAACAAGGCAAGGCTCTGGCGATGATTATCTTGGTATTCTCGCCCGCATAGTAGATGTTGATGGGCCCAAGGAAGCACTCAGACGGCTTGACGTTCTCCGATTAGCATTGGCACGATATTTGGCTCGGTGCACTATAGGTGGTAGCCTCTCGGGAAATGCGTCTTCTGCACACGACCTGTAAGGAATAAAGCGCAGTGCTTATCTTTCCCCCGATGTCGATGTAAAAAGCAAGCGAAGCGAAAATCTAAACGTGCAACTGGCGGTTGCCGGTGATCGTTTTCAAGAATACAAACATCTCGAATCTCTCGCGTTCATAAGCTCGCCGTTCGCTTTACTTAAAGGCTCGAACGTTATTCCTTGTTCCGAGTATAGGAGGACAGGAGAACGCGGAAATCACAATTGGTGTTATGGTTTCCGCGCCGTCTCCCGCATCCGACAGTCTCTCGTAAAAGTAAGATGCTGATGCCATTAGGTAGGCATGTGTGTAGTTCTTTTGAATGTAATGCAGCATCGAAGACTGGATTGGAGATTGACTGCGGGTGTGGCAAACTGGCAGTGACAGAGGTCGAAAACCCTCAATCAGAATGAAGCCTCAATCCCAGAAACTGGGCGCAACTCGGACTCCCTGGAATCCGGCGCGACTTCATGAACTGAACTGCCTAGATTTTCTTCCACGGCGAGTCCTGAAACAGCGAGCGAATATTCAAACTAGTGTTCACCTTTCAACTCATGTTTTACTCGTGGATCCTTACACTTTATTTATGCCTATTCAGAAGCGCAAAAGGCAATAGCTACGTTTCTGTAAAACTTTCGTCGGGGATTGCGTTTCGCGCACGGTGAGTCTGCCAGTGGAAACGCTTCTTTCGTCGTCATACTACTTCCATGTAACGCCGATATCCAATGAATCATGAACCTACGGAGGCGTACTCACTCCTGAATCCCCCAAAACTTTATTGTATTACCATTCTCGATCCAGCCTGAGACGTCGGCCTTGCCCTTGTTCTTAACCCTTTGCACCCGATCCGAACTATAGAAAAGTCAACCCCATGCCACCTTAAAAATTCTAACTCGAAGAACTCTATACAGCTTGACCGGACGTCTGCGTTGCGTCAATCCATTGCCCTGGTTCCTCAGGGATTCTCTCCGTCACTGTATCCGCGAATGACGCTGCTACGCACTTGAATGGGTCTGGATCCCAGTACGCTAGCGTAAAGCACTAGTGGGGCGTTTCCGACGGGCAACTTGGACGGCATCGTTGCTTGTCCAATACCTGCCTTTGACGCAACAATGCCTTTTTTGCGTTCAACTTAAATCCGTGCTTTGATTCGAGGTGTCCGAGAATCTATGAGGTAAAGCCCATCCGTTTTCCTTTAAAAAGTTCCCAGTGTCGGCCTTTCATCGAACTGCAAAACACTTCCATCCCATCTCCAGGCTTCCGGTTGAAACAAAAATACACGCAGTTCAAGTGACTATGTTTTTTTACCTGCGACAATTCGGCGATTCTTACCATTGAAACCCCATAGACCATGTGCTTCGACATTGTTCAATATGCCGAGTATTCCGTATGCAAACATAGAGTGCAAGTCGGCCGGCAGAGAGTATGTATCACTTTGGAAGTGTAGCCAAATTTTAACCGCAGCTTCCACAGATGGATTGTAATGACCGGAGATGCGCGTTCAGCCAGCTGCATGGTCGACAGACCCATAATTGTGCCGCAACGTGTAGTCAACAGTGCGTCTATCTCGCTATTCAGGGGAATGATTGTTCAACCTTTGTTTGGCTCAAGGTTAAAACCTTCTAATGGCCTAGTTGTCGAGGACCGCCCTGGGAAGTGTCAGCCAAATTGTTTCTGAGAATGACAAAAACAAAAGTCGAGTTGAAATACCCTTTGATCTCTCTTCTTGCACTATGGGCCGTCCGTCCCCCTTTCTTGTTATCTTGCTGCTGTGTTCCTTTCGTTTGTCGGTGTTCGGTAACCGTACGCACGAACCATATTAGACGATTAAATAAACCCTCCCGGACTCTATTGACTCTTGTAGATATCGCTTTACCGTACCTTGTAATATTGGACTCTGGACATTTCCCTGTTTCCTGATATTAGATAGTATCGCGACTGAATGAATAGGAAAACAGAAGTCATTGACGTTTCTTTCTCCGCTTGAATGTATGTCAATTTGCAACTGATAAGGTCATTGGGTTACTGAGGAACGTAATGGAATGGCTTTATCCATTCGCATACATATATGACAGAATTTCAAGTTCTGCCATCCAACCAAACGAGCCTTCGGACGCGCCGAAATCAAGTCTTCGAATTGAATAGGGTCGAACGTTTGTATTGGTGGGTTAGAATCCGGATGGCGATAGACAGTCGACAATCGCTTTAATACGGATGAACATCCCAGCAGAATCCGCAAGACATGTTTGGGCTATCATTTAGCTTTTCAGGACTGTATGCGCGTAAAAGGTACCGGAGATCAGTGGTAAGAGCACTTTTCCTGATTCATTTCTCATAGCCGAAGTCATGGGGAGATGATGGGGGCCTATCGCCGTGACTCCAACGGTGGATAGGAGGATATAATCAGAATGAAGCTCGCCTTCCCGTACCCGAATGTTCATCTTCACCTCCTCGGAAACGAGGTAAAGACGTGATTCTGGAGTCGGAAACAGAATATCTGGCTCTTGTACGAGGAAATCGATGACGACAAGGAAAAGACCTCCATGTAGTCGTACGAGACGTCCATAAGATGCGATATGGGACTGAATTGAAAAGAAGTTGTTGAAACCAGGGTTCTTGTGACCTTTATGCGTCCCAAGCTAAGTGTAAAGGCAAATGATTAAAGTGAAAACTTTACCTCATTGTTTCCAAGTCTGACAATCTACGCGAGCGGTGGCTGGAAGCAGTTTGAGATACCGCAACCAATCGAAGTCCTCCGGAGGGATGCCATGTGCAAATACGTGAGAAGTATCCAATCACCTACCGATTGCCCTCTACTTTTGTTCAATCTCCGCTGTCGCTTGATGCGCTGTTTCAGGAGAAAAGGCAAGTGAGATCAATTCGTTTTCGAGTGCATGTGGCTGGTGGAATGAGTGGGAAGACAAACAAACAAGCGGAGCGATCCGGTGTCTGCAACAAATGATCGGCACTGGCACGCTAATTACTGACCGGAAATGGTAATAGTGGGTTACGAGCGCGTCGCAGTGTGTGTGTCTACCGTCACTCGTTCACCGACTCTCAACCCCTTTCCCTCACGACGAGCAGCTGGATTCCATCCTTCCTCCACTGGCTCAACTAGATGGCTTCGGCTACGGCAGTGTCTTCCTCTACGTACCAGACACCGGAGGACAACTACAAACCTTCCTCATGGGAATACGTTGACAACGCGCCTGGCTCACCAACTAATAGCCAGGCTTCCCATTCCCAACAGCCAAGACCATCTATCTCCTCGCTACCTTCAGGGAAGAATGACTCTAGTGTTGATTCTTCGACTTTTGCTGGCTCGCCTCCAATCGCACCGACCAAATCCGTTTCGCCGCCACCTCGATCGAGCTCTGACGCCCCACCGAAGTCCTTGGCGCCACCATCGAAATGGAGGGAGAGCATATCTACTCTAGAACGTCGAGATACAGTATCATCAGTCGGCGGTGAACAAATCACAGTTGTTGAACCGACCTTTGATGAAAATGTGCTCAGGGCACTGTGTGATATGGATGTATGTACTGGCTTCATATGCGTCTAGCACGTTACATTGTCGCTAAACCTCTTTGCAGTGTAGCGTCCCTCTTCTTCTCGATAGAATAAAGCAGAGCATGGTGTCATGTCGAGTTAGTATTCGCTTTCTCCAATAAGGAATTTTACTAACTCATTATTGAAATAGGAGGCATCCGTTTTCTTCAAAAAACGTTCGGTGCTGGAAGAGGAGTATGGCAGAAATTTGCAAAAGCTCGCCAAGTCTACCTCAGACGTATACGCTATGAACGACGGCAAAGCAGGGTGCGCAATCCTGTTGCTACAGCAAGGGAGTGACAAGATTTAATTTTTAGTAGGACATTTGTGACGGCTTGGCAGTCAAGTATGAAGATTCACGAAATCATGGCAGACAATCGTATACGGTTCGCTCAACGTTTGAACGAGATGAGTGAGGACTTAGCATCTCTTGCGAAGGAAGTGGACAAGAATCGTAAGCAGGTAAGCATCGAGATCGGTTGCGACTCAAACGACATTCAATGGCTCGTTACAGACGAAAGAGCTGGCAACTCGCTATGAACGAGGTCTTCAAGACTCAGAAGCCACAATGGAAAAGAGCAAGATGAGATTTGACATGACGGCGGAAGAGTTGGAGAGAGTGCTCGTTGCTAAAGAGGGTGAGAATATGAAGGATACTTCGATGCGATCACCTGGGGCTGGCGGCGGGAAAAGGGCCCTCGGAAAAGCCGTCCAAAAGGGAGGTCTCCTTTTGAAGGGTAGAAACCCGCAAAATGTTAGCTTCCATTTCCAAATAAAGCTGCGGTTCATGTCCTTAATATAAATATTTCTCTTCTCTTCCTTAGATACAGCGCCAGGAAGACGATGTCCGAGCACGGATGTCTACTGCTTCAGATGTCTATAGAAAGGCCGTTCTCGATACTCAGTCCATGCGACAAGAATACTTCAATTTTCAGCTTCCGCGTATATTACGGGTAAAGAATTTTTCTTCTGATCTTTGAATGTCTGATCTGAAACTTTAGGTACAGGCTCTCAAAGAATGTGCGGATGAAATTGACTTGGGGACTCAATATCATCTTACACGCTATGCATACCTTTACGAAACAATTGTATTGAGCGATGGGACAACGCTGGCCCCGCCAGCATCGGATGAAGGTAAGGTCTTCTCTTCCATTCTAACCTGTCTTTAATAGTCCTTCGTAGCTTCTGGTCTGAAAGCTACAGTGGAATCCGTTGATAACCGAGCCGACTTCAAAATCTACATGCAAAATTACGCTTATGCGCACGGGGGTCAGGCATATCGAGGACCCAAACGGGATGGTCCTTGGGACGAAGGATACGTGAGTTGGCTGCAGAATGTCTTCTAGCAATCTTCTGTGGCTTTACTCATATCTGATTCGGATATCAGCTTCCGCCTTTGCCCACCTATGGGAACTCAGGAAACCCGGAGAAGGTCTACTCGAATGCAACAGCGAATGTGTCGACAACGTCGGGAACGACCAATCATTCAAATGGTCCGACTCCAGCTCCGGAAAAGAGTCGACCAACATTTGGTATTGATCTCGCGGAGCAGATGGCGCGAGACAATGTTGAGATACCGCAGGTAATGAACAAATGTTGTCAGGCAATTGAAGAGCACGGATTGTCATCAGAAGGACTGTACAGACTGAGTGGGACGGTATCCAAGGTTCTGAAGTTAAAAGAACGACTAGATAAAGGTAAAAATGCATAACAAGAATCCAAGATCGTATCTGACCTTGATTCGACCAATCGCAGATATTAGCACCGTTGACCTGGATACTGAGGCGACATCTGATATAAACAACGTAACAGGTGTTTTGAAGCTTTGGCTAAGGGAATTGCCTGATCCCCTCTTGACTCATACCTTGCACCAAGGTTTCATTGAAGCGGCCAGTTGCGTCTCTTTCTCATAATCTTCCACAAGCATTTCTCAGTAACCTCACGTTCTGCAGGAGTCGAGAATGACAGGCTGAGGCATATCAGACTGCACGAACGTGTCAATGATTTGCCAGATCCTAACTATGCCACACTGAAGTATTTCATGGGGCATTTGCACAAGTACGTGTAACAATTTCATGTGACTTATAGAGATTAACCTTCGCTTGCTCACTGGATATAGAGTGGTACAAAAAGAGGTAGAAAACCACATGTCTATCTCAAATATTGCCATAGTCTTCGGCCCGACGCTGTTCGGGCTTCCTGCCGCCAACCCCGGCCAACCCATGCAAGCGAATGGCATGGCAGACGCAGCACACCAGAACAAGGTTTGTAATCTGTCGTAACAACTCCACGAGTGAACTTCAAAAGTCTAATAAACATATAGGCTATTGAGACAATCTTGGAACACTACACGGATATCTTCATCGATGAGAGCGATGAATCTTGAAGACGAGCATAAGCCCTTTTGTCTCGCATCAGAAACACCTCTACCTTCGCATTTCTTTGCTTCCGAGTTCGATCTAAATGTTATTCGCATTCATACCCCATCCCTACGCCTTACTTAGCGTCGTTGTATCCATTCGAGCAGGCTTTTTTTTTGGTTTGTACCAGTATCTTTCACATTCTTTCGCTTCGCTTCGGACCTCTTTTTAAGTCTCATTCACTTTTCTTCTGTGGAAGTTTTAATTACACTCTTTACCATGGCCCACGTGCCTTTTGCTTGTGGCAGTCAATTCCTCTGTCAGAGACTAAGAGGATACCTTTTTTTGGTGATGACGCCTCAGCAATTCGGTTCTGCTTTCGCTGTTTCTTCGTCTTCACTTTTTATTTGTTTTCGGTCCCTGATTTTTCTTTCCTCTTACATTTTTTATGGAATCAGGTAGCTACCTAGCCATTTCTACTTAATTCTATTTGCCGGGCAGCAGTCCAACGACATCAAGCATGAAAGCTCGGGACTGAATATGACCATCTGTACCCAAACAGTATCGGCGGCCCGCCTCTTCCTTCCCCTCCAACATACGCAAAAACTAGTACCACATCCCCAATCGCAGGACGCACGTTTCAAGCGAATTTATGTAGAATCATTATTGAGTACCTCTACTCTATCGCTCACGGACATTCACCTACTACTCAGCTAGCGGTATCTACCTCCAAACATGTTGCACTCGTTAGGCAGCCTACTTATCCCGTGGGATGAAGCACGAAGGCTCATCACCCAGCGAGCGCCTAGAACTTGAACATATAAATGGCGAAGAAGTGGAAGTATCGGAGCCTCATGTATACAGAGACACACGGTACGTGGTTCTGTGTTGGTATGATTTACGTGTTGCGAAGAGGTGCGGGGTCGCTTCGATTCGATTCGATTGAATTTGGACCTCGGACGAGACGAGAACCGGGCCACGATCTTTCGGGGTCGGAGTCTGAATTCAAGTAGAAGTCGGAAAGTCGAAGAAGTCGGAAGAAACGTTGATAGTACTGCTTTAAGTGGTACTTGCGTGTCCCAGCCTAACCAGAATCGATATTACTGCAATGCTTTTGCCAGTGATACAGGTACGATTGCCAGTGAGCTCGGAACCCACCCGATATCCGAGTCAAAGCCACGGTGTCAAAGAACTCAAACTCGAACAATCGGATAGGTCGGGACCGTGTGCGCGTGCGCGTGCTCGCGCATTCGTCTAATTGTCGGAGGAATGGGATAGGACACATTGAGAGAGGTACACGCAAGGGAGTCTTTATCAATGCGAGGCCAATGACCTATCAAATAGCGAACGATGGGGGGCAGCCTGAGAGGCTGACTGCAAGCTTGGGGTCTGCTGACCTGGGTATAATGCCGAGCATTAATGACACTTTCTATTCAATAAAAAAATCTCGGAAGTTGGTCTCTGGGGTGCGTGCGAAGAGTACGTACATTACATTTTCACATAGTACACATTCAAAGTTGACGCATTGAACACACAGTGATCGGGGGGCTCCTGTCTGTTTTGTGTGGGTGTGGTGTGTACTACATATGTCGAATCGGAGTTCATGTTCGGGTATGTCGGTCAGGGGTGATTCGAGTTGTTTCGGGATATGAACTTCTCAGTTGAAGTCGTTGGCCGGAAGAAGGGCGTTATTGGGCCCGTCCGACGGGGAAGGGGCGGATCTGGCCAATATTAATGACAATGGACATTGGACAGCATACTATGAAGAGTCGCATCGATTGTATGATATTGATATCGGAGACGGGAATGACGTTGGTATTGGAAGTTAGCGATATGGGTTACGTGGTTAGTGAGGGTGATACATTTGTGATACAGGGGAATGTGTTGGTGGGTTGGTTACGAATTACAAGTGCAATGTGTACATGTGTGGCCGTGGGCGTCATGGTGAAGATGAGCGGTGAGTTGAGAGCCTATAAGCACGGCTCGGGTGGATAATGAGAGTCAGTTGATAGATCGTCGAAATGGCAGCGAGAACCCAAGGGAAGGGGGGAAGGGGGAAGGGGAAGCAGGAGAACAAACCCAAAAAATGTAGATAAAAGACCCTGAGAAACTGAGGGAGTCGGAGATTTTGAATGCGCATGTGAATATACATACATGTATGCAATACACAGTCGACTGTGAGATTGTATCTCTGTATCTGCATCATCTGGATCGCAAACATCCGGATGATCAAAGGGCTGAGTGAACAAGGATAGCGTCCAATCGATTGTCGAGAGGTAAAAATAAAAATAGAAATCGTTGTCAGCGTAAAGAGGGCAAATTCCTTGGATTACACTCTGGGTCTGTATGCAGAACAGCAGCCACATCCGGCACAGGAAACCTAGCCAATGTGCAAGGACATATACTTGGAGCTTTGACCGACAATGATAGCTTCCAAGCATCCCATCACTGCTTCTCGACCTTCTCGCGATGTTCTTGCCCAATCCTGTCCCGTCCTGTTCCTCTACGACCTTCTCTCTCGGTCCCGCAACTCAATGGCGTTATACTCTCGTCAAATATCGATATCGTGCATCGATTGAAGCCATCGGACGCGCTGGCAGTGGAAGAAAAGACGTCCCAACTCAACTCCGGGTTGCGTTCTAAGGCCACGTACAAGTCTGCCTGAGCATTGGAGCTCAGTAAGAAGCGTCCGTATCCGTTTGTGTTCGTGAGGGGAGGTAGGCTTTGTCGCGCTCGTGATCATGCCAAGATCATCCTTTTTCTGACCTTTCCCCGTCAATGATTCCGACATTCTTCATCCGGCAGTCGGAGCCTTCCTTCCTTCCTTTCCCTCGTGACCCATTATTCCAGAGATACATTCTCCTCCTTCATCATCTTCGGAGTTCAGTCTTCGTACCTCGTATGACATCAACCTTTCCTTCTCTTCCGCTTCTCGTCCTGCCACATCGACGACCATTGTTCCACTTTGACTTTGGCTTCCGTGCATAGTAAGGTCGGTCCAGAACGTTGGAACCTCCGAATCCTCTTCCTTCCCCTGAGCCAGTTCCTTATACTCCACTCCCAGTCCAGCCTCATCCATAGGCCCATTCCTATTGCTGCACACGAACATGAGGGCAAGCGCACCCGAAGTATCATGGGATGTGTTGAATCAAAATGAAGCTATGTCGTTTCGTACTCGCACGCCTCTGATCTACGAGCTCGGAGAAATCGACCTCGAAGGTGCGAGCGGGAGTGAGAGCTGGGATCCACTAGCTCCTGGACCTGAGGCCAGACCTAAACCTGGAACTGAGCTTCCACCAGCGGCACCGGCATTCGTCATAGGCCGCCACTCGCCATCCAATCCTTCAGATCCGCATTTCGTCCCCTTCCCACTCGCACCAAACACACTTCCGGCCGCGAATACTTCTCTCTCATAGGCATCGCCACCTCTCACCCACTCGATCCCGCTGGGGAATCTGATGCGCTGAAGGGATGGGGCAACAGCGGCCCAAGCAGTACAGAGCGAACGCTCGTCCTGTTCGTTGTGGGTTGTGATGATACCGTCGACGGAAGTTGGAGAGAGGTCGAGGTGTTTGAGAAGGGTGAACGCTCCGAGGACCTGAGTAAGAGCGGAGAGAAGCATCTAGCGTGTCGCAGTAATTGTAGATTGAAAGTCAGCAAAGAACAGTACATCACAGTATTTCGGGTGAGATGGAAGTGAAAATGACGATGAGTAGGCCCCACTCACTATACCTGAGAACGTAAAGTGTAGCGTATGCCTTAACGCCAACCTCATCCTCAGCGTCTCCAACGCCGTCAAATGCTTCGAGATGGTCAACAGTTGCGTAGGCGTTATGCTTAACGCGCTCAAGTCCAATTTGCGTACCGGTCGGCGCCCAAATGCGAGTTTCGTAAGCAACGCAACCGTCGACTCGTATCCACTCAAAACAAGTACGCTCACTGGTCGTCCAGGGATGACGCTCGCGGCACAGCGGATGTCGCCCCGAAATGTATCGAGATTTGGGAGGTCGGTAGGGGAGAGCGCAAGTGTACGATGGTGGTCAGCGAGGTGGAGGTAAGTAAGCGTGGGCTGAGCGCGGAGGAAAGACTCTATATGCGCATCAGGTGCGCCGCCCAGCGCGAGTCGATGAAGCCGGAACGCCGTCCCGTCGAGTAGAACACCAAAGTTGTAGTTCACTGGCAGTCCTGCGAGGTGGAGTTCAAGGATTTCGAGCTGAGATGCGGACTGGATCAGCGAGCGGAGGGTGCCGGTGACGTAGGGTGCGAGAATACATTCTTCCCTGCGCGCTCTGTCGCGTACCCAGCGGATATGGAGTCGACGGATGCATTGGGAGAGGTAAGGGCGTACGAAGACGACGCTGGCGCAAGCGAGGGTTCTGCGCGGGGTGACGATGGCGTCCGGATCACTGTCTACGGAGTCAGTGATGGAGACGTCGGCGTAGAGGAGACGCTCTGATATGTCGCGTAGACGCATGGACACACGCATGAGAGAACTAAGGGATGAAGTGCTGAGAAAGAGAAGGATTGCGGCGAGGGTTTCATTTGGAAGGTCAAGGAAGTGGATGGGCATGACGGGGATGGGGATGTAGGATGAGAACGAGGAAGAAGAAAGCGGTTAAAAGAGGACGTGGGGGATAGAGGCGAAGGGTGCATTAGAACAGGAACAAGCTGGCTGTATGCGGTCTGACTGGGATTGGGATTGGGATTAGGGATGAGAGCAGATGAGAGGAGAAAGCAAAGACGAATCCGAGAGTCGGTCGAGATTTTTCCAGGTTTAATTGAGTCTCGCCGGATATCATCTCACGCGCTCATACTCCCCATTCCTCCCCCTTTTCACGCTGCCGGCAGAGTGACCGTAATTGGGCCAGGGACGCAAGGGGGGGAGGGAAGGACGATGTGGTGGACGTCAGTGGAAGACTTCAGGAAGGGGAGTTTAATCTCGTCGACTCACCCACTCGAAGCGTGGCAATGGCGAGACGAGAACAGGTCTTCGTCTAAACAGTCAATCTTCCAGGAACAACACTCCCACTCCTCTCACTCGGTACTTCTTACACAACTCTCAACACGCTCACAGATATTCCGAACATGAACACGCGCAATGATGCGACTCATACACTCAGAGTTCGAATAGAAGCAAAATGAAATAGGGGCGACGGTAATACACGAATACAATACACACTGTAGAAGAATAAGGAAATACACAATCGAAGAGACCCAAAAGAACAGACATGTTGCAATGAAAAGACAATCATGCCGTCCTCTCGCCACGAAGACGACGGGCGAGAACAAGATCCTTGGGCTGGATAGTCACACGCTTCGCATGGATCGCAGCCAAGTTCGTATCCTCGAACAGCGAAACGAGGTATGCTTCCGACGCTTCCTGAAGAGCCATCACAGCAGATGATTGGAATCGAAGGTCCGTCTAACCGAGCGTGCAAAGCAATTAATGAGCATATGGAAAGAGAAAGGCAAGAGGAACTGACCTTGAAGTCTTGTGCGATCTCACGAACTAAACGTTGGAAAGGGAGCTTGCGGATAAGCAATTCAGTCGACTTTTGGTATCGACGAATTTCACGCAGTGCGACAGTTCCAGGACGGAATCGATGAGGCTTCTTCACTCCACCTGTTGCGGCCTGAACACAAACCGACTTAGTAAAAGTAAAGAGGAAGAACTGTGAATGGATTACTTACAGCGGCAGTCTTACGAGCAGACTTGGCAGCCAGTTGCTTCCTCGGTGCCTTCCCACCAGTCGATTTACGAGCAGTTTGCTTTGTGCGAGCCATTACAATTTACTTTGAGGATCGGTGGTAGTGGACGATACGAGAGTGCTTTGAATGCGTCATGATTGAGTGGATGTAAGAGTCTTTATATACAAAAGCCGGCTGGTATCTCTTCACGTGATCTTGTTTGATATTTGTTGGGTACAACCACTTGAATAGCACAGCCACGGATAAGCCACCGCGAGTCAGTCATATAAAAGGGCAAAGGTAGGCGCGTCTTTCCCATCACTCGTTCTTCAATTGCAACCACCACCACCGTCGTCGTCACCTTTTAGTAACTTCACTCAACAACCCTCAATACAACAATGTCTGGCCGTGGAAAAGGTGGAAAGGGACTCGGAAAGGGCGGTGCTAAGCGTCACCGTAAAATTCTTCGTGACAACATTCAAGGTGAGATGAATTTCTTCAGTTTTGATTCAATGATCGTTGGTTGACTGACTTTGCTCTTTCTTTTTCTCTCACAGGTATCACGAAGCCTGCCATTCGTCGTCTTGCTCGTCGTGGCGGTGTGAAACGTATTTCTGGTCTCATTTACGAAGAGACCCGTGGTGTTCTCAAAGTTTTCCTCGAAAGCGTGAGTCGTCTTTCCAATATCTTTTCCTTTTCCTTTTTTACTGATATGGTTCTTCTGCTTCCAGGTTATCCGTGACTCGGTCACCTACACAGAACACGCGAAGCGCAAGACGGTCACTGCTCTTGACGTCGTCTACGCTCTCAAGCGCTCAGGCAGGACTCTCTACGGTTTCGGTGCTTAATCGCTCGTCTCCATTCCTGTTTTTCGCTCTTCACTTTGTTCGCATCTACTTTTCTTCGCCTGCACTGTACTCTTGTAACATTACTGCATAATATCTTATCCAACATCTGATACTGGCATTTTCTTTGTGTGACCATGAGCCAGAATTATTAAGTACAAAGACAAGTAAATGCAGCTGGGCAAAGGGCGAGAGGGTGTCATTTACTTAGTTCTTCCAGCTGAGTCATCCAGGGAAGCAATGTATCAGCCGTTGGTTGGTCTGAAAATAGGTGGCTTACTCACATTTTGACCATCCGATCCCTTCCTCCGCTCACAATCTTATCAGCCACGAAATCAACGCAATAAACTTCATCTGTATGGCCCGGGAGATCTGTCTTGAGTTTATACGTTTTGAGATCCCATATTTTGAGTGTGCTGTCCTTGCTTGCACTGACAAGGAGACGTGAGTCGGCGGACCAGGTGAGGCGGTAGACGGCACCGACGTGTCCACGGAGGGTTGCGACGAATCTGAGAAAGTGTGAGCGCAATATCGATTAAAAGAGAAAGGGGTTGAAGATCCTCTAAAGGGAGAAAATGATCTGACTACTCACTTTCCTGTCCTCCCATCCCATATCCTCACACTACTATCCCAACCCGCACTCGCCGCCCACCGCCCGTCCGGACTAAAAGCTACGTGTGCAACTTGCCGCTGATGACCCGTCAATCTCGCAATGGGCTTAAGCTTCCCACCTCGAGCAGCTGCAGCGTCTTTTGCTTCTGCTGAGGACGAGGAAGCACCGGTGCGTGAGGGGAAGAGGGACCAGAGGAAGAGGGTGTGGTCGTCTGAGCCAGAGATGAGGAGCTCTGGCGTTGTGGAGAGGACGTCGTTGTAACGTTTTAGAGCGAGAGTTTGGGCTGGAGAACGTTAAGTTAGTAGGAATCGTTATTGCGTATTCCGGACAACATGGATCTGAAAACCAACCTTCGCAATCGGTTGAAGGCCGTTTGGGAGTATGATCGAACGGTCCCGTCCGGAGAGCAAAGTCGGTGTTCAGCGCTAGAGTGTTGACCCAATGAGCATGCTCTTTGAGGGTATGAAGAAGTTTTCCCTGTAGAAACGTGATTAGAAGGTCGAAGCACCGCCGGGAACACCATACAATCACTTACTCCTGATGGGTCCCAAACCTTCACTGTCTGGTCACTCGAGGCCGTATACAGCACACCTCTACCACCCACCCCTCCTCCACCCCACACAACGCAGTTGACGCTCGCTGTATGCCCACCAAGCGTATACTCCAACCTCCTCCTCGATGCATCCCAGACCTTGACCGTCCCATCCTTCGAAGCACTTGCCAATCGCGGATTCCCCGCATTCACATGGATCGGCTCCCAAGCAAGGCCCATTATCCACTTCCCGTGTCCTTTCAATGCATCACCTTGCGCCGCACCCGTCTTGCCATCCCATAAACGGACATGCCCATCGTGCCCTCCTGTCGCAAGTCGCCGTTCACGGCCCTCCCATGCGATACAAAGCACCCAACCTTTATGGCCTGAAAGCGTAGGACCGGGCGTCTCGGTATCCAGATCCCAGAGGCGTGCCGTACAATCTCCGGAGCCAGTTGCGAGTCGAGAGCCGGTAGGAGAAAACGATGCGCATAGAATGGGCGCTGAGTGCCCCGAGAGGGAGGAGGAACAGCGGGAAGCGGGGCGGACACGGAATACGGCTTGTGGTGCACAAACGATAGTGAGGGTGTCTTCGGGGGTGAAACCGTATGAGTCATTTGATAAGACATCGGACGCGATAGATTTGGATATCGTGACACGCGTCGGTGCGGACGGCGGGGCGTCTTTCCGGGGCGGGAGGGCAATGTAAAATGTAAAGGGCGTGGGTTCATCGCTGTCCTAATGCACACACGGCATGCCAAAGCATCTAGTTCATTCGCATGTAGTCTTTGTGAGTGGATAGAATGGGACTCACTTTTTCGTTCAGCTTATTCACCAGCATTTCCAGATCCTCTCTGCTGACATCGGCGGGGAGCTGCACGGCGGGAGCTATGCTCAACCCATCCTCTTCGCTGACAAACTGGACTACAACACTCGGAATAGGTTCTGGAGTCTCCTTCTCGGGTTCTGGGATGCCATGGTAGAGCTTGGTTCGTTTTGGTGGTGGTAAGAGAGCTGCCATTGCTGGTAACTCTGTCCAGAGAAGTATCAGAGTCCACCAGTCCGAGCTCGGGATCAAGGATGAATTTCAGTCAGCGATGAGCAAATTTGTCCCCTTGATGAGGTGATCGGCACCATGAATTTCTAAATATGGGAATTGAGAGTCCACGATGGACCGCGTATGACTTTCCGACGTTTTCGGTCTCGGACTTGCCTCAGACCACGGTGGAGTATAAAATCCAGAACTGGACTTTACCGTTAAAATGCAGAGTCTTGCTTGGATCTTTCTATCATTCACTCATTCGTCGACTTATTGTCGCCCCTCATACTTGCAACTGTGTCTTCAGCTTCGCCGCTTCTTCGTTCTCTCGTCAACTCGGCCCGAACTCGCCTCTATTCGTCTAGCACAGTCCTCAAGAGCCTATCGGACATGGGTGCATCTGAAGTCAAGATCATTCCCCGCTATAGCGTAGATCGAGGGCATGCGAACCGTGGCTGGCTCAAGACATTCCACACCTTCTCGTTCTCCCAGTAAGGCACTCTTCATGCTTCGTCTAATTTTTTGCATTCGCTGACAATAGTTCGAATTCGCAGATACCATGACCCCCAGCATATGCAATTTGAACATCTTCGTGTCATAAATGAAGACAGAGTCCAGCCTCAGACAGGCTTTGAGGAACATTCTCACGCCGAGTTTGAGATATTCTCGTATGTCGTCTCCGGCGAACTCGAACAGTAAGCCCCTACGAACCACTACACGCCAGTATCCATCATTTATAACACATTCGCTTTTCTATAGCAAAGACTCTATGAAAAATGTCGAGATACTTAAACGCGGAGACCTCCAGCTGACTTCTGCTGGCTTTCCTGGCATCTCGCATTCAGAAAAATGCCACGGACTCGAGCACCCTGTGCATTTCCTACAAATCTGGGCCAAGCCCTGGCGCGACCGCCTTCCGTCCAAGTACTTCACGCGTTCATTCTCCGACGAAGAAAAGAAGGACAGGTGGTGCAAAGTTGTCGCGCCTGCAAACTCTGAAGAAGTATCGCTTGAGAGAGAAGGAAAGGGGCCTGCGCCTGTACAAAGTCCGATTACGATGTACGCAAGTCTTTTGAGCCCCGGAACAAAGCTGTCGTCCACTTTCCCGGAGATTGTGGCTCTAGTTGACGAACGACCCGAGCTCAAGAACGAGTCGACGCAAAGGAAGAAGTACGTTCATGTAGTGCAGACCGGCGGGTACAATCCCGGTGCGGCTGACGGCGCAAGCGTGAAGATTGGAGGGAGAAGTGAGGAGCCGGTCATCCTGAGGGAAGGGGACGGGGCGTATATTACTGGTGAGAAGGGCGTTGAGCTCGTTGTTGAGAATGTTGGAGACAAAATTGCGGAAGTCCTGGTGTTTGATGTCGAGTAGACAGACTCTACGATTTGTGTACCTTTACGTAAACGATGCATCAATATATAACGGTCTGGGTAATATTAATATTACCGCTACGGATAGGATATGTGTTCCCCCAATAAACATAATTCACTGCATTTACAGGTCGACCGCTAACGAGCCCATCGCATTACAAACACTGGCCGTCCGCGCATTTCTCTTCGTAGAATTCATAGTAACGCACAAAC
This sequence comes from Hymenochaete sp. R1, assembly GCA_019400425.1. NCBI lineage: Eukaryota > Fungi > Basidiomycota > Agaricomycetes > Hymenochaetales > Hymenochaetaceae > Hymenochaete > Hymenochaete sp. R1. Next base: position 161,591 of record JAFREE010000002.1, read on the forward strand.
TTGTCCTCATTGCTGCGTCCATCCATGTGTGAGCCCTTCTTATCTTTGTCTGATTCACTGAAGTCGAAGTAATAACCAAAACGGTCCGCTGCTGTCTTCCCTCCATTCGGCAACTGCGACAGTTCCTTCTCCAGGTCGTCTTTAGCCTTCTTGAGCTTATGCTCTATATCATCCCCCGCACACTCTGTCGACCTCTTGACCAGACGATTCTCTTTTTGTGACAGAGAAACAACGTCACAGCGCAGTTGGTGGATTCGTAGGACTGAAAGGCCCGCCCGAGCCATAAGAACATGATTGTCGAGTTCCTCCGTGGCATTCTTGATTTGCACCAGAATAGAAGACCCGGTACCTTCCGCTTTCCCCCGGCAAACCGCTGTCATATGGGCGGCATCGCCGTACATCCTCGTCCAGAAGTTGAAGACCCTGTATATGACAAAGATAGACTGATCCGACTTGAAATGCTCGGATGACAATCCACCTTTCCTCGTCTTCCACGGCAAGTTCAATGGGTCGGGAACCTCCCTAAAAGCCATGACGTTAAGCACAGCAAGAGCAACGCAGGCAGCGAATGCTGTTGGGAAGCGATCGCGGTTACCCTGGTCCTTCCAGAAGTTATAGAGGCCCTCCCAGCCGTCAATTAACTCATTGTGTAGGGAGTTAAGCGGTTCTTCGACATCTGGCACATCTGGACTTTCCGGACTGGATGAACGTGCGACGGCAGCTACTGTGGAATGATCACTATTTGAGGTGGCTTGTGTCGGCCGAGTAGTACGTTCGCGCGAGCGTGACATGAGTGGTGAAGCAAATTGAGAGTCTGTGTAAGTACAGTTTGATGAGGCAAGCGCACTGTAGAACTCACTTTGGCTTAATCTGAAAATGAACTTCAGGCCAGAATTTTGCTTTGCAGTTGCAAATTAGAGCATATTTTTCGTTAGGCGCAAACCAGCATCTAAGCTACAAGTGCACTTGCATCTGGTATTACTGGTACCTCCACATTGAAGACTCGTGATCTCTGTGACTCTGAACAAATGATGTCAACCGTAGAAACGATGCACATACTATTCTAGGATAACGGCGTTATATGATTACATGGAGTGGCCCTTTATGCAAGACGTCTCGTAAAACGCATAGTATCGCAGGAACTTATCTTCAGTATTCGGATCTAACCTCTCCTTTCCGAGAGTTGTTTCAGAGGCTTCCTTCCCCACAACTTTGTCTTGATGTGCGAAGTTAAAAAATGCCCCGAACCTCTCACCAGCACTCACTCCATTGTTCGGTAACTAGGACAGTAGAATTTCGAGGTCAGCCTTGGCCTTTTCCAGTCTTTCCTTACGTTCGATATCGGATGCTTCCGTTAGTTCAATTCAAGTTGTCTGACTGATGCGACGATTATCGCGTCGCGTGAGGGCCGCAAATTGCTGCAATGGGTCAAGAGTAAAGCTAAAGCGGGGGAACGAAGTTCAGCGGGGTTTCATCTTCCTGTGCGATGCTCAGCGACGTGCTTTGGAGTTCTACTCAAGTTTGCGCCTGGCCGATCATGCATGCATCCCAGTAATAAGCTTTCGCTCACAGCAAGGCTCGCGCTATATAGAGACATCAATAGATTTTATTCACTTCGCAGGGGGAAGATATTGCGTACGGCTCCGGGTGAAATGGGTTCCATACCTCTGCAATACTCATCAGCGCAACACTTCTCGTAGAAGTCGTAATACTGCAGAAATCTGCCCGTCGCGACGCTCGACGCCAGCTCCCTCTTTCCACCCGCTTTTGAGTATTCTCTGTCCTCATCCTCGTCCAGATGTAAAGTCAAAGAATCTTCCAGATCCGTCAGCCGCAGTCTTTCCCTCGTTCGGTAATTTGAGATAATAGATTTTCGAAGTCAGCCTTATTCTTACGCAGCTTCTCTACTTTGTCGCCCTTCGTAAGTTCGTAAGTCTGGATGGTGAGTTGGTTTGAATGCTGCTCCAGGGAGGCAGTGTCACAGCGGAGCTGGCCGGTGCGACTGATGACACAAGCGAGACGCACTTGTTCAAGAATATCGGTTAACCATTCTTTATACCTGTCATATTTGCTCGCCCGATGAACTTCTCATATCTTCCTCAATTTCTCCGTAGACTTCTCTATCACCTTGTATCCCCAATATCAGCGGACCTCGTCGATAAATGAAACGCGTTTCTTTGCAGAGGACCCGGAGAGGATTGTATTAACGTCAACTTCCCCCTTGGTTTTTGTCCAGGGAAGATCGAGTGGGTCGTCGCCGTCAGGGAATATCATCATGTTTAGCATGTCAAGTGCAACATAAGTGGCTGCGCTTCGGAGAATATCTTGCGATTATCTTTATCTTCCTAAAAGCCGTATTTATCGTCCTAGATTTTATACGAGGCGTTTAACAGATCGTGAAGCGGTCCATCGATCAAATTTTCATTCAGTAAAGATGTCGAGCATGATCGTTTGCTACGTATGTACTTACCCTGGGCCCTTACAGCGCCTTTTCTGGGTGTCAGGCTCGCGGGTCATGGTGGGTCATGGTTACTGTCGCAGTCTTGCAGACGATGGAAGTCCCAACCCTGCTGAGTGTTAGGCACATCACTGAACCATAAGTACGCATGGGGGAATATTAATGCGCGCCAACATGTCCATCGCATACGCTTAATAGTACGATGAAGCAAAGTGAAGGCGCGATGCTGGTCGATTGAAGAAGTTATATTCTCCTGTGGACTCCATGGGCGTAAACGGTGGGATGAAGTCCTTGCAGCAAGCACCTGTGTGAGATTTTGTCTATTGATCCCAAACGTGCAGGGTTACACCCAGCTGCGCCCGCCTGATTGTCTTGGACGATTCAGTCGAGAGAGTTTTATGAGATAAATATCGAAAGTTGAGAGCAGTACACTAAGAAAGCTGCCAGTGAAGGAGAGAGAGAAGCCTGGGCATCCATCTGCCTTTCTTGGAAAAGGTGATCGACGTTCTGCATTCATTCTCGAAATTCTGGTTGCCGTTCTGGCGACAACTTGAACATTCATCCGAGCACACCCTTCCACTCCGATATCTCAACCCATTAATTTCGCTCTCACAACACCTTGTAGTACTTATTTGAGACGCCATGGGTCGTTTACGCCGCTCAAGAGCACACCACGCCCGCAGAGATACTCACAGAGCTGCAAGAACCCGGGTGCGTGCCCAGTCTTACTTCATCTTTTGGGTTTAAATACCCATTTCGATTCATAGGTTCGAACGAAGGACCTCGACCAGATTCAGCTCATCGACTTGGACCCAAAGGTTGGCCTAATCAATCACTTCCTTTCCTGTCCTCGACTTGACTGAGTCTGCCTGTTTTATGGCCTTCTTCGCTCGCAAACGTAGAACCGTGCCGCTCTGGAGAGCCAGCCCCTTGATTACGAAAAGCCTGGCTTAGCCCAACATTACTGTGTAGAATGTGCGAAGTAAGTCGTTTGGTTCTAGTCACTATAAAATAGATTGCTTAAGTCTTGGGCGTCTAAATAGGTATTTCGAGACCGATGTCGCACTGAAGACTCACTGGAATAGCAAAGTACACAAACGCCGATGCAGGTATCTACGAGAGCCAGCGTACACTATTGAGGAATCCGAGAGAGCCGCAGGTCTTGGAAAGGAGGGGAAAAGGCCTGAAGGGACGGCTATGAATGTTGGGTGATCTTGTAGTACCATGAAACTCGGTTGAAGGCCACTTTGTAACGGTTTTTTGAAGTACGTTCATATTGATATTTTATTCTTGAGTATATTTATCAACAAGTTTAAATTTGTCAGTGATTTAGACTTCTTATATTGTCACGACGATGAGCACTAAAGCTGCCCTCTGGCTCCGTAAGAGGTTCAACGACACAAGAATGGCATTGTGAACTTGTATTGGGCCAAAAAAACCCATGGGTAATGATGAGGGAAAGGGGCGATAGCAGAGGATACGCGATATAGCAGGCAATATGCAGTATCAGAAGAAGGAGCCTTCCGGTGGCTGAGGTAGCTTTCTGTTGTCGTAGCTGGCCATTTCTCTGTTACGTTCATGAGTATTTGTAAATGCTGGTTATTGAGCATTCAACCGTAAGAAAATGAAACGACATACTTTCGAATCTCGACGAGGACAGTCTCGATACTCTTGACCCGATTCCAATCACGCAAGACAGAAAGTTCGGCAGCGTTGACCTCTCCGCTCGCCTGGTTGACAAAGGGCAAGTTTACTCGAGAAAGAAAGCGTACAACGGGCGGCTTGTCTGGATAGTCTTCTCCACATACGATCTTGAGACTGTAGATACGATTCTCGTGTACGGTCTGAATGGTTGTATGCACAGTAAGATCCGTCAGGAATCGTCAGAGGCCGATAGCAAAGGAATAACATACACGTCCTGGACCAATGATCGTCCCAGTCCAGTTGCTCATAAGTATGTCGTCGCCGTCTTCAAGGCCATAGGAGCATGAGCCATCGCCGATACCCTTCTCGCCCTTTTCGAGCTCCTCGAGGAGCCGAAAATTCCTTGGAACTACGCAGATACAAATATTAAATCATCTGATAACAGTGCATCAGTAACGTTTTTTGCTTGCCTTTGGCCATGTAGAAGTGGATGTATGCGGAAGGAAGTAGGAAACAGGCTAGGGTTACTTGAGCTTGAGAGACTCAGAGAGGCGCTCTGATCGATCGTCGTCGCGAGCAGGTTTGGACTCACCGCCCCGACTGACTTCACTCCTTACTCTCACCGTCCCCTACGGCTTCTCCTCCTCCCCTCCACTTCCCCCCTTCTAGACACAGTATTTATCGCCCACAGGGACTCAGAAATGTTCAAGGCAGGACAGCCTAATCCCTACGATGAAGCCGTCGGTGCGTAGTTTGCCCAACGGACTCGCTGACGCCATATATTCTTCTCACATGTTTGTCTCCCTCGCCCTAGTGCAAACAACCGACGAGAACCTCACGGGCGAGAACTGGGAGCTTATAATGGTCTTGTGTGACAAAGTGCTCGACGAGGGCGAGAAAGGGTATATGTTTCTCTAATTCATGGGGCGCCAAAGTGTTTCGTCGGCTTGCGTCGTACTCACCTAAGATTCCGCAGCGCTCGTAACGTCATTGCTGCCATTCTCAAACGGCTTGCGCACCGCAATCCTAACGTACAGCTCTATGCACTATCGGTCACAGAGGCACTGTCAAAGAACTGTGGAATAGAAATGCACCGGGAAATTGCATCACGTTCCTTCACTCAGGGACTGGAGCGACTGGTTACCGATCGAGTGCGTCAACTATTCAATACAAGCTGATATATCGAACTCAAAATCTACCCAGACAAGCCATGACAAAGTGAAGAAGAGGGCATTGGAGCTCGTGCATTTGTGGACGGTCGATTTTGAGAAAGACCCGACACTGGGGATCATGGAGGAGTGTTATGAAAATCTCAGATCAAAAGGTTGTTTGATTTATGACAATACCCCACTTAGTCTGACAATTTACCACTAGGATACAAGTTCGAGCAACCGAGGGAGTCTCCGCCGCCTCAAGTGGACGATGAAGCCCGCCGCCGCGAGGAAGAAGAGCTCCAGCGTGTTCTGGAAATGTCCATGCACGACAGAGGCGGAAGGGCTGCTTGGGAATCTTACAATAGCGGGTCTCAAAATCAAGCAGAATCAAGCCATGCTTCAGCATCCTCAAGTTCAGTAGCTCCTGCAGGTCCAAGCAATGCTACTTCGACTTCCGCATATAGCGGCTCCAGCTTCCCGGGAGGCTATTCAGCTGCTCCTACGTCTGCACGGTCGCCCACGCCAAAGACTCAGTCATATCCGTCTCCGGCGCCGACCGCGAACGGTCCGACTTACGCTTCTTCTTCTCCAGTCTTAAACAACAACTCATCCCAAAATTCGCTGCCGCTCACCTCTGTATCCCGTGTACGAGCTCTTCATACATTCGAAGGATCAGAACAGGGCGAGCTTTCATTTGAGAGAGGTGATGTTATCAAGGTGGTTGATCGAAACTATAAGGACTGGTGGAGAGGACAATTGAAGGGGCGGACAGGAATTTTCCCCGTCAATTACGTTGTAAGCGACGAGCGCTTTCTTGACCCTGATGTATAATTTCGCATTGACGTGTCCTGTATCTTGGTTGGCAGGAACTCTTGCCAGACCCAACATCAGAAGAGATTGCGAAGGAGGCAGAACAGGAGGCGACCGTCTTTGCGCAGGCCGCGGATATCGATAAGCTGCTTAGCCTGCTCCGAGGATTAGATCCAGAAAGGGACAGTCTTGCGGACAATGAAGAAATTCAGGTAAGGAAGTCAGATACAGTAATCGGCATTACTTGTATTTAACTGTGTTTGTACAGGAATTGTATCGTCAAAGCATGAGCTTACGACCAAAGATCGTCAAATTGATCGATAAGTACAGCCAGAAGAAAGGTATGAATTTGGACCTTGAGACACTATGATGAGCGTCTAACATTCTAATGCAAAAAGCCGAACTTGTTTCAATGAATGAGAGTTTTGTCAAGGCACGGACGATGTTTGACCGAATGATGGAAGAGAGCCTTGCGCGTCATTCCGGCTGTGAGTGATTAATGTGATTTTGACGAGGCAAACGAAGCGAACTAAAATCCCATCGTCATAGTATACGACTCGCGACCACCATACAGTGCACATGACTATCGAGCCTCATCCTACGGCCCTGGCTACGAGCAACCGTATGCTGGTTTTCCGCAGCCTACACCAGGATATGTAGCGAGCTCTTCTACTCCGGGCCCTCAGCCATATGCAGCGCAAGGATACACGGCACAGCAATCGCAGCCTCACTTCCAGTCGCCATATTCATCTCCGCAGCCTGCTGGTCCGTATACTCCGACTCAACCAATATCTGATCCAAACGTCGCCTACAACAACTATGGTCAGACTCAACATAATGTGGCAAGTCCGGGACAGATTACATCTCAGGCCTATATACAACAGCAACCCACTCGACCACTTTCGGTTGTACACGCACAGCCTCAGTCTGTGCAGGAGAATGTGCAACTGCAATCGCAGCTGCAGCCTCAAATTCAACCATTGACGGCCCAAATCCCCCAACAAGGCCAGGAACCTCCCAAGCGCCAGATCACTGAAGGGCCTCCGTATGCTTTTGACCCGAACGCAATCTACCCCGACGCCAACGCTCAAGCGTGGGCTCAGTACTACGCTGACGGTGGCTCTGACCCTACTGGATCTGTCTACTTTATTTCAGTCCCTGGAATTAAGGAGGCAGCAGGTCCGGCGGGCCCACCGTTCAAGACGGCGCCACAACAGCTTAGCGAGAAGCGGGCGCTGGAACAGCAGATGCAACAGGCGCAGGCTCAATCCCCGAGTGACGAGCCGGTACCATTCTATCAGGCTCAGGATCCCATTCAATCTCGGTCCCTGCCTCAGTCACAGCCGCAGCCGGCGCAACCGACATATGTGCAGCAAGCCTCGTATCCCCAGACACAGGTAGGCAACGGGAGTGCCGTGTCACTCGGCTCAGGGAATGTGCGTCCGGGCTCAGGCTCTCCGACCACACAACGTATGGCAAGTGGACCCACAGGCTTAGGCCAACCCCAGCAGTCGCCTTCGCAGCCTCAATCACAACAATTCGCTTCACAACAACAATCCCAAGCAAACGCTCCCAACTCGCCAACGCACTCCTTGAGCGGAAGCACTGGCGGCGGCAGCAGCGTGCCTTACTACTCCGCGCAACCTCAAACCCAGCCAATCCAATCGATTGCTCAACCAAGCTCTCCAGGCGGGTCCATCAGATCCTTGCATAACCCTCACCAACCACTCCAGCAACAGCAAGAGCCATACCCACCGAATCCGTATCCCCAGCCAAATCACGGGTACGGTCAGCAGTTCGCACAGATGCAGACGCAGTTTGCTGGGATGGACGTTGGGTCTGGTCCGGGTGCAGGCCCGACTGAAGGACATGCACAGCAGCAGCAACATGGAACTGCTGTGCCTGCGGCTCAGATGGCTTTATAAATACGTGCATAACAGAGCCGGTGGGGCGGCGAGTTGGGATTCGGTCGAGGGGCGAAGGTCGGGTTTGTTGTTGGAGTTCGGAAACCAAAGCATCATCCTCGCCTTTTTAGTGACGGCCGAAGGGAGGATGAGAAGAAGAGAAGGGTGAAAGTGGTCTGTGGAAAGCTGAGAGTCGAGGGGGGAGGAAAGGTTTGTAATAACGAAGACTATGACTATCTACAGCCTGCGTGCCTTTTAATTATGCTCCCTTTTCACGTGTATACATCGTTATGATCGATTACGAGTGCGATTCGTGTCGTATATACCTTGTTTGTCTTTGAATCGAATTTCCGAATGTGCACTCGTCCCGTTATCCCAGCGACTAAGACGCGCATGCTCTAAGAGAGTAAACTTTTTATTGTGATTGATTTTTTGAGTCAAAAATGGGTAACAATCGGGGAAGTGAAAGATATCGGTGCCATTTCTACGAGGAAAGGTGAGGAAATGAATGGTAAACCAAGATACGATGGAAATGGATTCGATGCTGTGAGGGGGTTCACATGTACGCGTTGTGAGGACGAAGATGCGAGTTCTTATTTCAACATCTTGTATAGAAGTTGTCGAGAAAGGAGAAAAACCGATCAAAGAAAGGAGCCAAACAAGGAAAGGAGTCGCTGGGGAGAAATAAACCTTTGCAAAGGAGATACGAGAGTGAAAAAAGCAGTCCGTCAAAAAAATCAAGTTACAACCATCCCCTCACGCATCCTTCACATTCTTCCTGATTTCATCCAACCCCTCGTCCCTCGTCCAGAACCCCGTCGCATCACCCAATTCTTCATCCTTCCCAACTCTTGAGCCAAGACCCTTCCCAACCTCCCCTGACCCATCCATCCTCGTCGCAAGTCCCTTCACATCCCCTTCCACATCTCCCACCCCCAAACTCCTCAAAAACCACCGCTTCACGGCCGCCTCCCCACTCTCCACCACCCGCGCCTCTTCCCCACCCCTCCACATCGCGCGCTCCAGCACGTGCCGCATCAGAGTGCGCGCGAGGGAGTACAAATGCGAAGCGCCGAGGGCGACGAGGAGGGCGGGAAGGAGAAGGGAGACGTGGGAGGTGTGTGGGTTTATGTGGAATGTTTGATTTGGGGATGAGGTGGAGGAGAATGGAGAGGTGAGGTCAATGGCGGAGCCGTCGGGGACGGTGGTGGAATCTGGGGAAGAGAAATGGTCGGGACGGAAGAGGTAGACGAGGGCTGCATTTGTGAGTGCTGCAAGCCAAGCTAGAAAGCTCTGAGGAAAAGAAAATGCGCAGTATTAGTGATATTTCCGTGAGCGTGCATGGCAAAAGGAATATGGGAAGACGGACCAGAGTATCCAGCCACGGTCCGATCGTGTCTGTTCGGAAGGGGAGAGGACGTCTACAGTGCGTTGCGATCTTGAAGGCATCGCTACGGAGTTCAAGCCAATTGTTTAGGAGCGCCATCACTGAATGAACACAACGCTTTCCGTCAACAACGATTCGAGAATCGCATCAATTTTTTTTAAAAAAAATACTTACCCGGTGCAAGAGGCCAAATCGTGCTCCAAAGCGCGACATAGCCAAACTGTGTCGCCATCTCACTATAATCCGCAAAGAGCGTGTACTCTGGCAGGCTAGCTTCATGCCGGACGGTTGCAAGGAATTCCCTTTCCTCTCGATCGCCCTTCTCTTCATCTTCAAACATCACACGTTTCCCAGCCGATCCTTTCTTCTCCGATGGTCCCGCTTGTTCAGCTTTCGAGCCACTCGAACCAGACACGGAGCTCGCGTTCCCAAACTTCGACGCCCCAGCACCAGCCTTCTGACCAGATCTAATACTCTCGATCTTCCGCATGATAAAAGGTAGCCCCACTTCATTGAACGTGCCAATAGCCTGCTGTGTTACTGTATACGCGAACATCTGATTCTGCAGACGCGCCGGATCCGTCTTTGCATGGCTCGCCCAGATGTTGAATGTGCTATCGCTCGCATCTGCCAATTTCTCACCTGCGTCCGAGGTCCCGTTGATGAAGTCTGCGGCGCGCGTCGCATGCTCGCTGACAGCTGCGCTTGTCGCGAAGAGGGTCTTGGAGACGTAGTCCATCAGTTGCTCGCCAAAAGGCATGTACACGAATGCGGAGAGGGCGAGGCCTAGATATGCGACGATTGCGGAGAGTGCAAACGTTTTGATTGTTAGCGATGCTTCGTAGGTAGACTGGTGAGCGTGGTTCTCCCACTCCGTCAGGCGGATAGCATATTTACGATATAAGGCAAGGAGCTGAGGTACGAATGCGAGGAACAACAACGTAGGACTGAATCCCTGAAATTCATGAATCAGGTTAATAAGAATATAATGCAGTATGAATCCCAATGGACTCACGATAATCATATGCCCAGGTCCCGCATACAACGCGGTCACGAAAGCCTCAAACAGGAAGATGCCCGTGAGGAGAGCAGCCAAGATGCCCGCAAAGAAGAGAATGACGGGCAAACTCGAGAATATGCGTAAATCACGTTTCCACCACGCGAATTTGGTTCCCTGGTTGTCACCAAACCGATACTGGGCACGCCTTCGCTCGACCCGGAAGGAACCTCGGCAGCCCCACCGCACGGACAGCGCGCGTTCGCGTATGCGCCAGAACTCAACGAAAGTGATGGACCAAAGGACGAGGAGGGAGGAGTAGATGGCGGAGTAGGGCATCCGAAGGAAGAAGAAACCGATGCCTAGCGCGGCTATGTAGACCAAAGACTGAGTATACGAAGAAAGGAAAGCGAAATATAGCGCGACTGATTCGCCGAACTACGGATTCAAGCATCAGTCCTTAGCACTGCGCCGACGTCACCAAGCAAACGTCATATTCGTACCTGTTCCCGAATCTTATCGAGCTCGCCTCGCCCGATCCCGAACCCAACCTGTCTCCGCGTCCAGCTGCGCATCCACAGGTCATTAAACTCCCGATCATGTAACGCAAGCACGCTCTCCACACGAGGCCAGTCGGCACTCCCTGGGACAATGCCTAGCCCACCATCGTGGTCTGTCGATGTGATGAACTCGTATACGATTCGAAGACGGTCTGCGGGTGCAAGCGTGGATGGGTCTGCAATGTCACTTGAAGGCGTTTCGCCGTCTTGAGTGAGGACTTGGGAGGCGGGGAGGCCGCGTAGGAAGTCAGTGTACCTACCCATAAGAATCGGACAGAAAAGGAATAGTGTCAGTGATATGAACCGAATAGCTCGATACCATCTCAAAGGCATCCAACAAACGAAAACTCGCAACGTACCTCTCCCGTTTCACAAGCCTCGTAAGTTTCTCAGCTGGCGTCCAGATAAACACAAGCACCTGTCCGTTCTTATGCCCTCTTTTCCCACTTGCGCGCAGCCCTGCTCTTCTTAGAATCGCAAGCAGCCGAACGTACTCCGCCTCAGCTGCCGCGGCCTCCTTTCTCGATTCTTCTTTCGAAGTCCCGTGGGACTTGGATCCTGCTGGTAATGCTGATCGGAAGACGAGGAGAAGGTCGACTTTAGGGACGTTCGCCTGTGAAGGCGTCATGCTGATGTGTTCAGGTATTCACAAAGTAAAGGATAGTGGTGGTTTAGGGGAAAGAGATGATAGGATGCGATACAAATGGTCAAGTCAAGGCTCAGGCTTAAACTCTGGCTGGATGGCGCCAGTGACGAAGTTAGGCGATTCTGGAGTTCCAAAGCACGCTGCTGACATCATAGGTACACTTTCGGTGAGTTCCGTATTATATAATCGACTATGTTCCCACTCTAAATAATAAATTAAACTTGTCTTGCGTTCTTCAATCACACCAATCACTTCGACAAGGCTCCCTACCAGTACTCCATTTCCATCTCAGTCATTCCTTTCCGCTACAGTCGCGGTCTCAGCACATCTTTCTTTTACGGCAATAGCAACTCATTGCAGTGATTCCAGGTAAAATCATTGAAATAAACACGAGCGCGTACATGCGCCTGATGCACGAGGTCCCAGAGTTCTAACGAAGTGGGAAATGCTCAAAACGAAGAAAAAAAGTGAAGGGGACGGACAAATTCGTGCGTCGATGTCCTTGTCTAGACCGCCCCTAGAATCCTGGAGGTGAATAGCGCGAAAAGGGTGTGTTACTTTGTGCTCACTCAAAGTCGAAGTGATTCACAAGCTTTTAGAGGGTCGGACCCGGTGACCATGGATTGAAGCTATTCGGGGAAAACGCAGGGCTACTACCAGAGCACTTGGACAGTGCAGGGAAACTCCAGAAGGACTCACAGTGTCCTATCGTACTGTAAATTTATCCGGATTGACAAAGTTTGTGGCCCTGCACTCTTACCCTCCCCTCCCACTCCCTCGGTCGTTGTTAGCGTTTGGACCCGATCTACCACTTCGGTAGGTTTAGATGTTCAATAGAAGGTCCCCTTCGAGGCTCGAGCCTGCTTTCGTATCAAATGAGAGGACCGAAAGAAGCACAAAAGAAGCAGCTTCGCTGATGTTTTCCACTCAATCATTGACGTATTCACGAACGGACCCCCTCGAGGCCGTAAGCGACAAATGTAAATGTACGCTTCTATTCGCCCACTCCAGCCACTCCGCCCGCCCGCTGGACATAAAGGTATCTGATCGCCCGACTTGCCCGACCAACGGTGATTCCTACAGCTGCACGAGTCCGAGACGGTGTATTTGTATGTGTATCCTGTTCCGCGTTCCTTTGGCAACACAGCGGTACATGTATGTTTACATAAGGACTTGAGTACATGTACATGATCGATCAGATCAGACCAGCGGGATTAGAGTGCTGCGATTAGCGATAATGCATTGCCCCTGTGCCCCTGTGGTGGTGTGGACTCCGATGTCAGTTTGCACGACGGGAAGCTGCTTGTTTGTGTGACAACTTGACTCGGAATGCGTGAGAGTCCAGAAGCGTATTTGGGAAACACAGGGCGTAAGGCATAGCCACGTTGTCGCGAGTTTTGAGGGTCGGTGGTCAGATGATTTGAGAAAGTCGCAGGAGTATGCGAGAATATAGACAGACAGTGATTAATATTATTTTATTTGAGCGAGCAGATAGTTGTTAAAGCTACACATGTTGGATCTCTTCTTGGTGGAAATCTGGAGATGTGGGGGATGGATTCTGATTGGAAGGTGCAGACTAGTAGGGTCGTAGTGCGAGCAAGGGAAGGAGAATTACGATTTTGATTGAGCTGAGATTGGCTGGCAAAGAAGAGGATAAAGGTGGCAGAGTCGATATGATTATGATATGATATCGGGAGTCGGAGGAGATAAGTCTGACGGGTAGAACGCTTATGTCATGAAACTGCTCTAAAAACGCTCCCGTTGCCAGGGCGCGCCTCGGACCGACCGACTCCGAAGGCCTGAGGAGTTTGCCGTTCCGTCTTCTGTCGATCGGCCGTCGATCAGTTCTCAATCAAGAATTATCTTTGGACTCGACGTTCAAGTTGTTGTGTAAAAAGGACACGTTCTGAGAAGCTTCTGACGAAGCTGAGTGACGACAGTGAGGCTGGAAATGAAATATGATTTGTATTTTTCTAAGAGGGAAAGTGAAGATGAATAAAAGTGGATATTAGTCGACTCGAGAGTTTCATTAAAATATTTTATATTATGTTGTTTGTATTCAAGCAGCAGCCTCCTCGCTTACCGCCTCCCTCAGGCTCCCTCTTCACTCCTCTCCCTAGCCGTCTTCGCTCACTTTTCTCTTCTCCTCCACCATCATCTCCTCCGTCCGTCGTCACAATCTCCGACAAAACTCTCCGCCGCTCTCCTGGAGTTTCTCTCTCACACACGACCACCTCAAGTAACTTTGGTACTTATCCGTTCAATTCTTCCGTCGCTCTCTCCTAACCCCACCTTCGTCTCATTCACTCCCACAGCGCAATCATCCTCCATCCACGTACACGCTTGTCAACGAAGCGACGACAGTCCATCTAAAACGCCTGTATAGTTTTTCCACACGCCGGTGAACGAGGCGCGCAGTAGGTCCGTGCTACCGTCTTTTGCGCGTGTCCGTGTCCACCTGAAACGCGAGGAACGTCTGAGTCCAGCGGTGCTACTCAGTCTTATTTGTACGTCCCTCTCAACGTCTTCCCTCTCCCTCTCCTTTTTCCCTTTTCCCCTCTCCCTTTCTTGACCTTGTCCCAACCTCGACGCATTTTGCTCCTTCCCGAATACGTCGTTACCTCAGACGTGATTAACAGTTTTGCTCACTGGTTATACTTCTTTCCAGTCTAAGCGTCTGTTTATATATTGGCATTATAATATTCGCCGACTTTCTCAATCACGCACGGCTGCTAATTGGACCGAGGGATTGCGCTGGAGTGGGAATTGACGTCTTCGAAATAAAATCTGCGCTAGTTCGCAAGTCAAGTGCGTTTCATCTTCACACATACCCGACCTAGCCGCATCTAAAACCATTCACGTTTCCTCTATATCTATCATCAGAGTCGGCCTAACATAGTTGACCGTCTTATATGGCATTTTTCGGTTCGGCCTCGTACGAGCGCAATTTGAAGCGCTCGTACTCGACCGACCGCCTTCGTCCTGCTCGCCCAGCTGGTGCGCGAGCGCCGCCCAAGTCCCAATCACCCATAGCTGTCTCGGATGTAGATGAACTCGGTTTTGTCGTCGATAGCCAACCAGGTCCCTCCACTTCTTCGCCAAGTTCTGCGCCCGCCGGCCAGGCACGCGCCGATCACGCTGCTCTCATATCTTCCTCCCCTCGGAAGCCCTCTGCATCCGCTTCCCTCAATTCGTCATCACTAAATCCGTCCTCATCTAATGGCGCCGGGCCATCGATGGCCTCAGTTGCTTCAAGCTCGAAAGATACCAGTCGACAAGGTTCTTTGCTAGTCAGTCCAACAGGCTCGAGCCGACGTAGGGCGCCTGACAGCCCAGGTTCCAGTCTCAAGGTACCGGACGACGGATCCATAAACGCGAACACGAAAAGAGTAGACCCGGTCGCTCGCGCGCGGTCCTCGCCAGATTTAAAGGAGCAGCCTCATCGCAACCGCACGAAATCGGGGTCTTCTCGGGACGGGGTGAAGGATAAGGAAAAGGGCGCTTTAAGTTTGGGGACGCAGGAACCTTTAACGAGACATTCGAGTACGACGAGCGTAACTGGCCGGCCGCTGCGCGGTCCACGCCCGCTCATTAGACCACCATCGTCGAGGGGCACAGGTACAGGTGCTCATGCTCACACTCTTTCGTCCGGATCTGCAGCTCCATCAACTCAAACAACGTTCACATCAGCGGCAGCCCCACCGAGATCGCTTCCACTTTCGCCTGCAGATATCATTCAATCTTCAGAAGTACCGTCCCGACTTCGCAATGCATCGCCATCCCCGTCTCCATCGCCTACCCCCGCTTCTTCCAGCCGGCATGACGACAGCCCAACCGGAACCCTCCAATCACCATCGACAACGAACGCTGCAAACCCGAAAAGCGAAAAGAGAGTGCCGCCGACAAGCGGACATGCTTCTGATAGTTCATACGGATCTCCACTGTCTGAGCTCGGTGTCGTCGGAGGGTTTAACGTCAAGCGCCTCCTCGCACGCCCTGCGGGCGGTTCAAACACGACTGGGAGCGGAGTTCGTTCTGACCCAGAAATGGACTATGGGAGCGTGAACAGCAGTCTGCAAGTTGGTAGCGCGAACAACCGTCGTCAGCTGAGGGTTAGCACGTCCCCGATCCCACCACAACCCTCGCCGTCGGTGTACTCGGTGAGCAGTGCTCTTGAACAACAGCAACAACAACACTCTCCCTTGAAAGCGAGCTCGTTGACGAAGCGTTCGGCAGCGATGTCTGAACCGGAGCCCTCAGAGCCATCATATGGGAGCCTTGGGCGGGCTCGCGGTCTCGAATGGGGACACATCCTATCTAAGAACAAGGCACATACTTCCGCCGTGAATCACGTCCGCGAGCAAAGTCACTCGTTCTCGCTTAGCTCACCGTCAGAGGGCACTTCGTACCAGTATCAAATGGCTATAGGTCGGGAGCGGGAGCGGAACCCACACAAGGGCTCCTTGGGGAATCGACCGATCATCCAACTTACGACGAGTGCTGTGAAGCGCCTTTCAGCTCTTGGGATGCGCGAGACGGACCGATCGCAGTCGACGAGTTCTGCCCCGTTGACGTATACGACACGCTCCTCGCAAAACCAGAATCAGGCACTAAAGTCGGAATCGGTAAGCAAATCTGATAATAATGGGAACGTGAGCTCGGAAAGTCGGACGAGGCCTCCACGGGCAGCAAAACCTTCGAAAGCAGATGAGGGGGCAACGGTTGCGCCGAGGGCGGATTCGCCGCCGCCGAAGGGGTTGACGCCGTCGGAGCTTATCATGCATCAGTACAAGCAACAGGAACGGAGACGGCGGGAGCTGGAAAAGGGTGCGACGAGGGATGTGGAGCAGCCTGAGAAGGTGTTGAAGCAGCGGAGCGAGTCGTCTGGTGGCATCCGGGAACGGACCAAAGGCAAGGGCGACAAAGAAAAGGCGAAGAAGTCTGCGCAAGCTGTCGGTGAAAGTGATGAGCTCAATGTCGATGATGCAGGAGAGAACGCTGGGGCATACTACTCCGTGCTTGGAGATTCGAGAGTCGTCGCAATAGGAAACGTACGGGACAGCGCCTTCGGCCTCTTCGAACGCGAGAACGCTGCCCAAAAGGCGCGTGCGACAGAGCGTGCGGTCGTCGCTGAGATGAACGCTGTACCGTCCTCAAGCATGGACCTTACGTTCTCCCTTCCTGGTGACAACGGCGAGGGCCAACAGAAGTCGATTCGCAGGAAGTTGTCGAAGAAGATGTCAGGGAAGTTCAAGAAGGATGGAGGTGCTGTAGCGGGAGCCGGAGCGAGTGAAGATGGAGGTGTACTTTCGGGATCAGACGAGCCGTCTTATGCGTGGGGTCGGCCGAGTGTATCAGCGACGACAACTTCCGCGCCTCCTACGAAGAAGTCGGATGTGGAAAAAGTACAGATGCTATCGAGGCCGGCGAAGATGTCGTTGGACAGTTATGTCGCAGTCCCAGACTTATCGGGGCGGTCGACGTCGATACCGTCCGCTGCGAATGGTCTAGCGAAGCATGGTCCACCGATGAAAATCTTCGACCGATCTGCGAGCGAGTCTGCTGCGTCGAGGCTTCTCGTTCCAAAAGATGGTGGAATGAATGGGGACAGGGATAAGGTGGATAAAGGCAAGCTCTGGGGATTCGTGAAGCGGATAAGCTCGAACACGTTGAAGGACAAGTACAAGCGCTCGTCAGCGGAGATTGTACCGCCCGTCCCTGCCCTTCCTCGCGATCTCACGCTGGAGATCGAGAGGGAGAAAGTGCCTGCCTTGGGTGCAACAGAGGATAAAAAGTCCAGTAAATCTCGGCCCCCGCATCTTCGGAGACCGTCCACGGCTCCGGTCTTATCATCTGAAGGGGGCGGTGGAAGTGGACTGGGAGAAGGGCGTTTCGCAGTGATGCGGAAGAAACCATCGTTGGCGCAGATCCTCCAGGAGCCGCGGTCGTCTTCGCCTTCAAGTGACGATAACGGCTCGTCTTTCAAGTTCAAGATGGATAACAACTCGTCGACGTCCTCCGTCAACGATGCTGCAGGCGGCGGTAAGTCTACGAACAAATCTCCGATCGTGCAGCATATCTTGCCGCCTGAGACGTTACTCATGCTTGAGGAATTTGATGCTCGGTTTCCCGAGACGGGCTCTGGTACGAACGGTAAAGAGACGGATGCGGTAGTTAAGAAAGCGTCGAACTGCAGTTTGTTCTACGGGTTCTCTGCATCCGGTTCTGGTGCCGGTGAAGACGAATCGGGCCATCAAGCGCTCCCTGCTCCGCCTCGTCGAGCGGCAGCTGCAACCCCAGCGTCGTCCCGCTCCGAGTCCCCGACCATCCCTACGTTTTCTGCTGACAACGCCATCAACACGTTCGGGTTCAACAACGGACGCGGTCGCTCCAATACGGGTATGACCAGTTTCACTGGCGGGGACTTTGGGACACGGCGGATCTCTGCGCTGCCGCCTGGCCCCGCATCCGACCCACCGCCGACACCTCCTTCTACTTCTTCTGGCCCGCCACCTCGACCACCTCGGAGCGCACGCCGCGACACGGCAGGAGGCGCTTCCTCAACTATCCTTTCCTCTCGCTCTTCACAATATTCCAACTCGGCCACCCCATCGTATTCAAAGACGACCTTCGACCCGCGCGCGTCGATCGGTGCTGCCAGCCAAGCCTCCACATGTCGTCCAGACTTCTCGGCCTCCTTCCGCACCTCTCACTCCGCCTCTCCTCACTCCGGGTCTGGCTCAGGATCAGGATCAGGCTCAGGATCTGGTTCAGTCTCCGTCTCGGGTGACATCCCCTCCCCACCACCCGAACTCCTCGATAACACCAACACCCTCTCCCCCATCTCTGCCTCCGACTCCGTTAGCAGCGCCATCACCTTCCGGGACCTCTCTCTTCCCGCCTTTTCGTATGCCGGCGCGGGTGAGACAGCAAAGGGAGAAAAGAAGGCGCTCTTGAGCGAGAAGGAAAAGGTAGATAAGTGGAATGATTTGTTGGACCGGAGCGAGAGGGCTGGGGGAACCTTGCACGTGGGCGTTGGTGGGTTGCTTTCGGACCAGATTAGGGAGTCAGCGTTGGAGCCTATTAGGGACTCGTTTGTGTTCTCGGAGTTTTAGACTTTGTTGGATCGGTTAGTGGGGTTGTATGGTTGTTGGAGGGGTTCACTCGAAGTGTTTTCCCGAGCTCTTTTCTTTTCCTTTTTTTCGTTTCGCATGTGTTGCTGTGTTTCTGGAGGATAGTTATTTTGAGATATGTTGGTATATCTGTGGTGGTCAATTTCTATTTCCTTTTTTCTGCTCTGCTTTCCAATCCCCGCTCGCCTTTAAGTGCACTTGTGATCATTCTTTCCCTCCTCTTTTCTGTTCTGCTTGCACGCTCCTCCTTTTTTTCATTTTGCGCACTTCTATCTGCAAGTAATTCTGCCAACACGTCACTCCTTGTTCCAAAACAATATAAAAATTGAACACCCTTCGATTTCCATTGCAGATTTTCATTCGCATTCATCATAACGACTAGCATGTTTCTCAGTGCATTGCGCACGCTTTGTTCTTCTTTTTCCTCTTTTCTGCATCATACTGCGCTATCCTGCAACACGCACGCTCGCTTTTTTGTGTCCCTTTCCCTCCCCCATCTCGCATCTACGTAAACTGGATCTCTTTTTCTTACTCTGTTCACTCTCACCCCCCCTCCTTCTTTCTCCGAATTGGGACTTTTGCAAACTCTTGCTCGCACATACTTCTCGTGCCCGATTGTCCATTGTCCGGTTGTATACTACTTATTACTTATCGTCATCTCCCTCCATTTTCAGACTTTGGATCTCTATTTTCACCCTCCTGTCCAATTGTGTTCATTTGTCTCTTTTTCTCCGCTTCTTTTTCCGTGGAGGTGTTTGACCTTTGTGTTTATATAGTACAACTGAGCTTTGATACCGGAGGGATGCATTGAATCATGCCCTTCCTTTTCCTTCCCCCCCTTTTTTTTTTCTTTCATCCTCTTAATCTAATGTTTACCTGTTTGTTCTTGCAGTCTTTGTGCGCGTATCTTTCTAGAGCAATAATCAATTTGAGTTACCTTCATTTCGAAGCACTAACGGAAATTGATCTTCAGACGGAGGCACACCTTTGTCCTCCAGTACGACCAGTTGACCGACTCAGAGAAGTGAATCAACAATTTGTCTTTCGTTCAATGGTAACCCGTCCGTTCATGAGAACAGAGGCTTATAAGTAGTACACTGAGGTCTGTTGTTTTGACTTGTCCTTACTTCAATCACTCGCGACTTCCGACAGGGGGTCGAAGAGTACATGCGTTATGATTGTGGTAGCAGCGGTCAGAGGTAGGGATTGCACATGCATGGGACATAAGATAACAACAAAAGAAAGACCCCTTTAGATAGTCGAAGGGAACATCATCTATCCAGATAGTCAGCATACGTTCATAATATCTTGAATGGGAGGAAATGACTCACAATGCGACAGGAGGCACCAAAGGCGTGTGGAGGGATGTTGCTCCGAAATTTCGATTTTACGACGCCAGAGTTACCATGCGAGCGAGTGACACGACTACACGAGCAGCACAAAGTTCCGATATTGTCAGCAAAAGCAACATGAGAGGAGAAAAGACGAATTAGACTTACCCCCAGATAACCCGAACGTTTGAGCCGTTGATCTTGCGCTTCGCTCGGTAGACGTACGCTACGCGCTTTCCGAGGTAGTACTGCGCATCCTCCTTGTTTCCAACGCCCTCGATCTGAACGAGAGAAGTGTTCGGTCTGGTGTTGCGCTTCCCGCGTTTGTGACCGAGGATGCGGCCTTTTGAGTACAATCTGTTGGAAGGTCCATAGTCAGCGTCTGTTGGCTCTCGTGTTGTTGATTAATGATTCTGCAGCGCGCGCGTGTCTCTTGCCGTGCATCCACCGACTTTGACCCCAACCCAACACCAACTCAATCCTCAAGCAAACTTCACCCAGTCGACCGCAATTTTTGGACAAAGTTACACACCTTGTAGAACCCATATTTTTTCTGCGAGGCAACAGTCAGTCAAGAAATGCACTTTTTCCCCTCTACCGAAAACGTACCTTCTGTCTTGAAGATGTCGAACGCCGGCCGTGAACGCTTCTTTGATAACTTCCAGGGTGCGAGCGCGGAGCGGTCAGTCTTGGTGCTATAAACTGGCTTCCAAACTGGGCAGATCGCACTCACGGTGTCTGTCACGTGATCTAACTAGCTCCTATTTTCAATATTTTATTCATTCTCGATCTTTTTCTTCGTCTGGAACTTGGTTCGCAATTCAACCAGGATCATTCAATACGACGGCGGGTTGGAAGGCTACGTTCTTTCGCTCCATATAATTTGTTACCGTGTAGGTTGGATAGCGAACACCCAGAGGAATGCAAATGGGGGGCATGGGAATTACTTTCCGAAACTTCTCCGCATCGCCCTTAGCGAAAAAGCGCGCCGGCTTCTCTGCCTTTTCTTCTTCAAGCAGCGATGCAGTCAAAATTGGGCTGCACTCGTGTCGCCGACACCTCTGAACGGTGCATCGAGTAACGGAGCGCTGCCAGAGTGACTCTTTCTGGCCTAGTTTACTTCTCGCCTGTACTTTATAACTCGTCCGTGCAGGTTGGGCTCCGCAGGAAATACATCCACTTCTTTTCCGTCCGATCCTGAGTCATTCTTCGGTATCTCGTCTCGCTCAGTTGTCGCTGATAAACTACTATGTTGTCGACTAGAGTTGCGCGATGGCGCTCGAAGATAGCATATGGCATCTCGGCGTTCTCGTCGACAAGTCGTCCAGCGTCATCATCTGAGGGGTTGACGTTTCAAATGCGGCCTATCCCTCCAAAGGCGCACCTTCATCGGCCCATCCCTGTGGAGAACTTCCCTCGAGGCTATCTACTAGGCGGGTCCCATGTTGGCATCAAGAAGCGTGCAGGCGTCCTCGACTTGGCCCTCATCACTCTGGACCCTTCTCGAAAAGAGCCAGCTGCAGCGGCGGGCGTCTTTACTCGTAACGCCTCGGCTGCCGCCCCCGTGAGCGTCTGCATCGAAGTCCTCGAAAAGACGGGAGGCAAGGTCCGATCTATTGTCGTCAATAGCGGCTGTGCAAACGCTGTTACTGGAGCGCAAGGGCTGAAGGATGCGTGGAGCATGGTTCAATCTACTGATAAGGTCGTGTCGGGCGGACTTCAGCATGACGGTTCAGAAAGCTTAGTGATGAGCACGGGCGTCATCGGTCAGACGTTGCCAATTGACAAAGTCATCAAAGGCATCGAAGCTTTCTCTACAACGACCGCGAACCCAGATGAAGCGTCGAGCGCTTTGGGTCGAACCTTTGCTCACTGGGAACGGGTCGCCCAAGCGTTCATGACTACAGACACGTTTCCCAAACTTCGAGCACGAGTTTTCAAGGTCGGCGACCACACGTACCGTATTGGTGGTATGTCTAAGGGTGCTGGGATGATCCACCCCGACATGGGTCCTCCGAACGCACTGCCTGCGAAGAAGGAACTTCACGCGACCCTCCTTTCCCTTATCCTTACGGACGCTCCGGTCACTACTCGTGCTCTGCAAGAAGCTCTAACATATGCTGGCGACCGTTCGTTCAACTCTATCTCTGTCGATGGTGACATGAGTACGAATGACACGGTTCTGGTTCTGGCAAATGGTGCTGCATCAGGCCAGATGATCGATGTTGGAAGCCCTGGGTTTGAAGCGTTCCAGGATGCATTGACTGCGTTTGCGGCGGAGCTGGCTCAGCTTGTCGTTCGCGACGGGGAAGGAGCCACGAAGTTTGTAACTGTGACA
Organism: Hymenochaete sp. R1; assembly: GCA_019400425.1. Lineage (NCBI taxonomy): Eukaryota > Fungi > Basidiomycota > Agaricomycetes > Hymenochaetales > Hymenochaetaceae > Hymenochaete > Hymenochaete sp. R1. The sequence continues at coordinate 183,953 of JAFREE010000002.1, forward strand.
GTAGACGTGAGTCCCCAAGAGCCATTTGCTCTGAATTCGGACTCTGGCTAATATATACTACGTAGGGCGCAGCAACATACGCAGATGCCCATGTCGTTGCTTCGCGAGTCTCCACTTCCGCGTTGGTAAAAACAGCCATGTACGGCGAAGATGCGAAGTAAGACCTCATGCTTACTTTTCTGCCTCCTAAAGAACATTCGTCTGACAAAATTCATAGCTGGGGACGTATCCTTGCCGCCGCGGGCTCCCTCCCTCCCTCTTCCCTCTCTAAACCCCTCGATCCCACCAAGATCTCCGTGTCTCTCGTCCCAACAGACGACGCCCCGCCTCTACCCTTACTCGTACAAGGCGAGCCTGTGAAAGTGGACGAAGCTCGTGCCAAAACCATTCTAGAGAATGAAGACATCGAGGTTCGTGTCGAGCTTGGTTTAGGAAAGGAACAGGCCCGGTATTGGACGTGCGATTTCAGCTATGTAAGTCAAGTGATTCGTTGCAGGTCTGAGAGATCGATTAAACATCTTCTTTTCGTAGGAGTACGTTCGTATCAACGGTGATTATCGTAGCTGAAGATGTTATATATGTGTACTGCCGTTGCCATCGCATTATAGGAAATCTATATTTTCAACTTACAATGGTCATTTTTCTTCCCTATCGCAATTGCATCGGTATCCAGGGTATCATGAACGAGTCAAACGTTAAGAAAACACATATTTTGTGCCTAATATTTATTGTAATCGTTGAGCGAAGGTGATCCAGATGAATAAAGGCGAGTTAGAATGTTCCAAAAACAACTATACGGTATTGCAGTTTCAGAGATTATAGTAGAATAAAAAAAGCGAAAACTAAATCCACGAGAACTATGCCAATCACCTCACTCCCACACGAGCTTTCCACTCTCACCGACAGCAGCCTGCATGCCACCGCTAACACCCTTCTTCCCGCTAGAAGCATACTGCTCGGCGATGCGAACCTTCTCGAGTTCGCGTTTATGTTGAGCAAGCCTATCGAGCCTTTCCTTCTCCCCAAGCTCCTTCTCCAAGCGAGATGCCTCGCGCTTCTGCGCGTTCTGTCTCTGCTTCTTTGACTGCGCGTCTGATTGGGACTGGGATAAGGACAGGGAGTCTGTGGAGGACGCCATGATGGCTGCGTTGGCGGGACGCGCTCGTTTCTTGCTTTTGACTTCTTCCCAGACGTCATCCTCGTCGGCGTCGGCACCAGCACTCGTGTTGCCTTTGTCCGCGCCAGCATACTCTTCGTAATCACCCCATGAGAAGCCTTTGGCTGGTTTTTCACCCGCAACCGGCTTGACTTTCATGACACGAGCGAGAGTAGGTTGAAGCGGCTCTTCTTCCATACTTTTGTAAGGGCATCATGAGTACATTAAGAACGAGTGAAGGAGAATACGACACGTACTCTTCTACGCCCGTCTTCCGTGGCCGGGGCAACATACGCTCCGCGAACGTCTTTCGAGTGACAGTATCCGATTTCTTCATCCCCGACTCTTCCTCCTCCGTCTCGGTCTCAGTTACTTCAGGGTCCGTCACTCCACTCGTAAGATTCGTATCACTCGTCAGAAGCTCCGCCTCAGTAGACGAAGCCGCCGCCGAGGATGTAGGAGGGACGAGAGGTGCATCTGTGCCTTCAGCTCCAGATGCAGCAGGGCTTTTGGCCTTCTTGCGCGTCGAAACACGTGTCCAGGATGCGTCATCACCTGCATCGCTCATATCGATACTCGCAGCCATCGACTTGTTTTGACTCTGAGAAAGCTTAGCGGGTCCCGACCCTCCTGCTGTGGTCGGCGTAGCCGTTCCACCACCGGCCTTACCCGCCTTCCGTTTCTTGTTTTTCTTCGAGGTTGAGGGCTGGGCGGGAGCCCTTGCTGAGTCCGGTACTGGGGCGTCTAGTGCCTTTTCCGCTATGTGAGAGCCAATCGGGTCCGTTTTTGTCTCGACGACCGGCGTCGAAGCATCCTGCGGGTCGTCACTGGTCACACCACCAACGCTCCCAAGAGCCACTCCGCCCTTCTTCCCTTTCTTTTTTCTGTTTGCCTTCTTCTCCTTGACTTCAGGCTCCGAGGTAGACGCCGGGTTAAATTCGAACGAGCCAGGGAGGACGTCAGGCAGAGCGACGACACGGGCTTTCGCCGACCCTGTCGTTTTCGCCGCAGCCGCTGCAGCGTTCTCCTTGTTGGCGGCCTCGATGAGTCTATCAAACTCAGCATCATCAGAGACCTCCCCAGCCTTCTTCTTCCTCTTGTTGCCCTTCTTCCCACCCAGTTTTGCTTCCGTTCCCGTTCCCGGTAAGCTGGAGCCAGGCCCAGTACTTGACTGGGGGACGTTGTGGTTGCGACTGTACACGCCGTAGGCAGTAATGGAGCCTGCGACGATGGCACCAGCGATGGCAAAATCTGTTGGCACGGAGCTTTGAGCGACGCCCATGGTAGTTGCGTGTGTGGGTGGGTGTTCGTGGAAAGAATATGAAAGCGGGATGGAGACACGTAGCGATAGCGAAGACGCGCTCCGCTAAAGGAGACGCGAGCGAGCGTGTCACGAGATCTCAACTTTCTTTTGATCTCAGACTCAGAGTATCCATCCAGTTATAACTTTAAATAGCTAAAATACAGAGGGTATCAAGTTTAGGCTAAAGTGGAGGGATAGGACGTCGACATTGCGGACAAATATTCTTTACGGTTAACCACTGGTGAAGGAGTGTCATGTCAGCAAAACACCACTTAGACTTTAGTACGAAGGGCACTTACTCTTTCAAGGCATGCCGTATGCTGGAAAGTTATATATTTAGTTCGCCGTGATCCATGTACCATCATTCAATATTCAATCAAAAACTTACGAAAAGGTGATGACAAGGCGCAAGCGCATAGCTTCTTCGCACCCTCCCTCCAATCCCTGAGGTGTTCCCCCTCCGAGCAGCCATCGCTTCGATCCGACCCAAAATATCACGCATACCCTGAAACTGTGCTCCCTGCTCCCTTTCTTTCTCTCTCTCGCGTTCCTTGTTACTGCCACTCCTGCGTCTCGTAAGTGTAGGCTTCTCCGATAAGGACCGTCGGCGAGAAAGGCTGCCGGATTGCACGAGGATGGCGTCCATGCAAATTGCACAGTCGCCAAGGGATGGTTCTGGAGCTTCATCGTCCGGAGGATGAATGTATGGGTGATAGTCATATTGTGATGCTGGAGTATACTGTGCGAATGTCAGAAACGACTTGGATGGGATGAGATTTAACTTACGCTCCGGGGCAAGAAGAAGACGGGTCCTAGCCAGTTTTGTAGGAGAATGACGCCGACTTGGGCAAACATGAACCCAACAAGAACCTTAATCCATGCTAAGAGACTCGAGTTGACGGAGAAGATCGGATACATGGGGAGTAGAGGGACGTACGTGAGTTCTCGATTCCCAATACGTTCTTTGGACATGCAAAGAGATCTTCGAATATGAATTTATTGTCAGCCTCCTCAGAATCCAAGAAATTTGTAAAACTCACATGTCGCGAAGAACGCCCGACATGTAGTCGTTCCCAGTAAGTATTCAGCTCGCAAGCCCGACGTCGTCCCTCTCCGTACCGAACGAATAATCTGTGGCACCCATACGTTGCTGTAAATCGCTGCGATCGTGAGAAGCGCAAGCGAGGGTGAAACCAGGACACGGATGAAAAGAGTCAGCGCTAATATCACAGAGAACACTGCAAGGAAGAAGTGTATAAGTGACAATGAATAATGTATCATCATATGTAAGGCGACAAACAAAGGCGGATTTGAGGACTCTCCCGCATCGACCGCCATAACAATGGGAGTGCAATTCTAATCGAAGACGTTCTTAGAGGAGTGGGTGGGGTAGTTGACTGAGGCGCAGAAGGCGTTGTAGCATCTGAGCTGGTTGATGTGGGTAGTATTGAAGGGGTTTGATTTTGAGCAGCAGATGGTGCGGGTTGTGCGTTAGCTGATACGGGTAAAGGAGGCGGAGAAGGCGTTGTGGCCTCTTCAGGTTGTTGAATCTGGTGAACCAAAACGGAGAATTGCTATTGATTATCGTAAGCATGAGAAACTCAAAAGTAGGTCGAAGACTAACTGCTTCATAGATCAACAACGTAGCTGCAAGGAATGCCGGTACAATCAAGGATAAAGATGGCCTCCCATCAGCCAAAATACCAAATGTTAGATGCTGCTCGTCTGGTAAGTGGAAGGTCACGAGGGAATATCGTAATCACGGTATACTTACCCCGATGAAAGAAATGGAATCGGCGGCGGCCTGCGAAAGAAAGGTCCAGCGTGATACGCGCGAAATACCAGCGGGCGTGCGGCTTATGTCGGCCTGTCTGATGAAGAGTACGAGAAGTATTAGGTATACGATCGCAGCCATTGCAGAATCTAGGACGAAAAATCAGATATAAACGAAGAGACAACGATCGACGAAATACAGCGCAAAATGAAATTCACAAGTCGTCACTTTCCGCCAGAAATGTGGAGCCTTCATCCCCTCTCCCTCGCGCATCTCTATCAATATTCCGCATTCTTTACTTAATAGAATTGCATTCATTTTGAGGACCGGCCTTGAAACAGTTGAAATGCCAGTTGGCTCGTCCATTTCATTCTCGAGCTCGTTCATACTCTCTTTCGATATCATTGTAGGCACGAGTTGCCCGAAAACGATAAATGAGCAATTTGTTTTTGGAGGATCGCCTTGAAACTCGTCAACATCACGATATTCAGCAATTAGTTTAGAGATTCAACTAACCGGTTGAGGATGAGTCGATCTCTATGGTGGCGGAGTCCATCAGCTCTTGTAGACGGTCTATCCTAGACAAAATTACTGCATTGACAGCTTGCGCAGTTGCGTTCATGAATGGCTCGGGCACAAGGGATGGCAGGGCTCTCAAATCAACATGCCGTCTTTGAAATAATCCATCAGAGACCCGACGAAATGTGATTCTAATACATGGAAAGGGAACACACACCCAGAAGGCTCCACAATCCCATACACCGTCCCATTCTCCAGGAAGTGCACCGCCTCCAAATCAAAGTCGAGTTCTTCTTCCGACTCCTTGTCCGTGAGCTCGACCCGACCATGCATCATGCTGATCCCTTCCCAGGCCCTCGCGTCCATTCTCGAGACGTCTTTGCCTGCTTTTGACTTTGGGTCGACGGTCGGGCGTTTCTCGATGACTCGGAAGGCAATCTCAGCGGGGTTTGACCAGGACCACGTGCCAATTTTCTCTTGAGCCAGTGTTGTGTTTATGCCTTTTGTGAATGGCTCTGCTAAGTCAGACCAAGGAAGTTGTAGTTTGTTCTGTGGACTTGTTTCAGGAGGGAGATATGCCCGGTCGAGTGTCACACTACTTGACGCTTCGTTGGATATGTTGGCCGTGAGATTGTATATCTCTACTGGCGCATGGATGAATCCGGTAATGTTGGAGTAGTATGAAGCATATAGCGGATTTAGAGGCACGCCGAACTTCATGGCCGCGTGCGCAAGTATTGTACCCGACTCGTCGGTCTCCGGCTGGGTTGAGCGACATCCTTCAATATGACTAGCCATTCTAAAGAGACTGCAACAAAACTCACAAGCGTAAAGTTAAGAGGGATCTCAGAACTGTTCGCTGCGTTTCCTCCTGCCCAGAGCCATTCGCTGAAGTTGCTTTGCTGACCTTTGAGCGCGCGCAGACTATCATGGTATTGGCTTCGGACAAGCATGTCTTCCTGAATTGACATTCAACAAGGAGCGGATATATGAGATTCTCCAGACTTACACCACTATTATTCGTGAGCATAAATAGAAGAAAAGTCATGACGAGGAAGGAGGATATACTCCCTCTCCCACTATCTGGAGCCCCGAGATCATCCAAGTCTGAGTCATTCTCAGTTGTGTTATCAGTATTACTAGCTGGCGGCGGCCTTTGAGTATTGGCATGCGGAGGTGGAGGGGTTGGGGGAGGTGTCAAGCCCGTCCTCTCTAGTTCTGGCATTAATATTGAAGTGTAAGAATGATGAAGGACGAGACTCGACCTGCCGGGGCGTCAACTTGAAGGACAAGTCGCCTGGCTTGCTCACCTGATCAAATCCCACGCGTCGCGTCGCGTTCGCGCTCGTTAGCCACAACCCCGTTCATCTTCTAACTTGATCTAAGTAGATTCGACCATGTCTACGGCACCCAGTACTACGAGTGCCTCGAAACCGCTCAGTCAGAGTCAGAGCTCAGCCCCGGCGAGTAGACGGTGGACACACTTCCATTCAGCTCTTCAGCTTGCGATTCAACGAGCTTCTCATAAGTGGACGTAAGTAGCTCGGTCCAGGGTTTGAAGCATACACGCGTTTAACTGACATATCTCTTGCTTAGATATGATGACTTTTCTGAATGCTTTGAGCTTTGGTGCAAAGAGGAGCCCGATGGTGCATCGGGTGTCTACAATACCATCTCGGGTCATATGGAACGACTCATAACGGTTGGTACACATGGTTCATCTATAAGTATCCATATTCTGACAAAACTATGTTGCAAAGAATGCTTGCGACGAGCTGTTCATCAAATACGATGCCAAAGAGAATATTGATACCATGCATTCAGTCGTGAACGAAGCAAAGGAACGCGACAAAGCCGGCGTGACTCCTGGATCTGATACATGGCGACCCAATTTGGAACCTCGAACAGCCGTACGGGCGCGCACTATCCCAGTTTTACGCAAAGCGAAAGAGGAGTATGAACAGAAACTAGCAGAGGTGAGCATAGTGGGGTACAACTCGAAACATGATGCTGATTGTAGAATGCAGATGGAACGGGAGAACAGGGAGCTGCAGGCACAGATCCTGAAGAACACGCGTGAGATAAAAGCGAATGAGAAAACGAGAGACCAGATGCTGAGTAACCTGGATGAGGTATGGTCTTGTGGCTTGACTCGTGACTCGTATGGATGCTGATATGAATTGCAGGTGGAAGAAGAGTGGTGGACAACGCTTCCAATGGAGGACATGCTTGAACACGCATTACGGACGGCAGAGAACCTCCCTACAGAAACGATTTCGTAGATTAGTAATGCACTATTCCCTGTGCTTCAGTTTAATTTTGTATCGTACAATGATGCGTGTAAGAGTAATATTTATTTTGTAACCAATGGGAAAGAGAAAGGACGGCTTTTCATTGGGTGGCTATCGGAGGAGTCGGCTGGTCGATGACGCGGAATTGCCCGGACACGCTTAGCCGCTCAGCTTTTTGCTCGCTCCGTCGTCCCCAGACCGTCTCTTCTTTAACTTGCGCTGTCATCTTCGCCCTCCCCTCCTATAGCCCTCCCTAGACACCCTCGTCGCTGGTCGCCTCTGCTGAGCACCAGCCCTTAGACTTTCAACCTACTTTTATTCCTTTTCTTATCGTTAATACCCAATGGCAACTACCAAGTGGGATGCCCGGTCAGTTTTCTCTCCGATCCTTCAACTTTTCGCGTCTTTATCGCCTTGGCTTTTTTCACCTTCAATTGACTTTAATCCTTCTTCGTGCAGCTACCTTAACCCTCAGATCCCTCACGACACCGCCTACTACTCGAAATGCATGCTTGGTGGCATCCTCGCCTGTGGTATCACGCACGCTGGCATCACCCCTCTCGACGTGACAAAATGTAACATGCAGGTCGGTACATGTCTTCCAATTGCTGCTGTTCATGTTTTCAATGATAAGCTCTGGTCGTCCATCACCCGCTTGTTTTTATCATTTTCAACTCTACTGGCTCAATGACACGTCGCCACAGCAAGGTCACTGATATCGTTTCCTTTCATTTAGGTTGACCCCAGCAAATATAAGGGTCTGGTTTCTGGTTTGAAGCTCCTTGTCAAGGAGGAAGGCCAGACTGGTATCTGGAAAGGCTTCGGCCCCACCTTCGTCGGCTACTCGCTCCAGGGCATGTTCAAGTATGGTCTCTACGAAGTCTTCAAAGATTTCTACTCCAACTTGGCCGGTGAAGAGAACGCAAACAAATACAAGCCTGCCATCTGGCTCGCTGGTTCTGCCTCCGCCGAGGTCTTCGCTGACATCGCTCTGTGCCCGCTCGAGATGACCAAGGTCAGGATCCAGACCTCCCCCGTTGGCACCTTCCCTACGGCCTTCGGCCCGGCGCTCAAGGAGATGAGCCGACTCAAGGCCGAGACGCGTTACCCCTTCGGCTCAGTCGTCCCGCTCTGGTCGCGTCAGATCCCGTACACGATGGCCAAGTTCTACTTCTTCGAGAAGATCGTCTCCCTCTTCTACACGCACGTTTTCACGAAGCCCAAGTCTGAGTATGGCAAGGGCACGCAGCTCGGTGTCACCTTCGCTTCCGGTTACCTCGCCGGTGTCGTTTGCGCCATCGTCTCCCACCCCGCCGACTCGCTTGTGTCACAGATGGGTAAGCAGGCAAACAAGGGTAAAAGTGTTGGCCAGATCGCGGGCGAAGTTGGCATTGCCAACCTCGCCACGAAAGGTCTCGGTACGCGTGTAATCATGATCGGTACACTCACTGGCTTCCAATGGTGGATTTACGATAGCTTCAAGTCTGCGATGGGTATGGGCACGACCGGTGGCAAATAGACGACGGACGTCCAGTTTTGTATCTAGTCTGGCATTATTGTCCACACTGCTTGCTCCTTGGAATAGACATATTTTGCATTCCTTGAAATTGACTCGAGTGCGAATTCTTAAGAATGCGATTTAATCACGACGCGATGTGGAAACTTTCCTTTTTCGTAAAGAAATAAACGTGATCTACATCACGTGAGCTGTGTGAATGAGACACTAAATATGGTAGGCAGTTTATAGCACTTGTATACTTGGACTTGGTCATTCTGTGTGCGGCAGACATTCACGGCCGCGAACGACATCCTCAAGATAACAAAATGGTGAGTGCCGTTAGTCGTAAAAACGAGAAGTGCAAGATTTGACTATTGTTTTTCAATAGACGAAAGGCATGCGTCTCTATCGAATCCTAAGAAAAAACTTTTGATCTAACCGTTTCTGTTGGGCTTGGGCATTGAATTTGGCGTGAATAGGTACCTCGTCCTTCGGGTGCGTCCTCGTCTTTCTGGATCACTAGTTCCTAACATGCTGATACGTGCTCGACTTGTGTAGTAAGCGGCACACCAAGTCGCACACCCTCTGCAGACGCTGCGGACATCGTGCGTTCCACAGGCAGCACAAGAGTATGTTCCAAATCCAATCCTATTTCAACAGTTTCCTAACACTGACAATCACGTATTTTACCCCTGTTCACTCGTGTATTCTCCCGTGACTGTTTGGATACTTAGCCTGTGCACAATGCGGGTATCCCTCCGCCAAAATCCGTTCGTTTGAGTGGGGACAGAAGGCAAAGCGCCGTAAGACGACGGGTACGGGACGCATGCGCTACCTCAAGACCGTGTCGCGTCGGTTCAAGAACGGGTTTAGGTGCGTGTGCTAACAAATGCCACTCTGTATGACATAGGCTAAAGATACGTGTTCGTTGTAACTCTAGGGAACACACATCTGCGACGAAGAGGAAGTCAAGCTCGGCCGAGGCATAAACGTGAATCTTTCGTCTCTGTAGTCTACCTCGCACCGCCCACCTTTCCCTTCACTGTTCTCGTTCATATCGTCCGCAGCAAGTCGTTTAAGAGCATGTATGATCTTCTTTTGCACTCCAAAAAATCGTATGATATTGCATATGCACGTGGGTCATTTATTGACTTTTGAGAGGGATGGATTCTTGCAATGACTCGCCTTCGCCCTTGACCATCGAACCAAATCTCGGCTAACCTACAGACAAGCCACCTTCAAATGAAGCTGCTTTATTTTAAGGATGGAACCGGTCAGGCTTGGAATAGCGGATGTCCACATGCCATTATTTTGTATCGAGCCGGTCCTCTTCGACCTGTGTGAATAAAATATGTATGGCGCAATCGGAATCGGCACTTCTCACCCCACGATGCTCGTATAAAATCTACAGACAGTCAGATAGGTTGTGCGAGTACTAGGGAAACGATCCCAAACATCGTACATCGACACCTGTACAGATACAGTAATCCATGAAGTTGTCACTTTCGATTACGCCGGTGCTGGCGCTATCAAGTCTTGTCACCGGTACTGGCATCCAAGTTACTTCCTCGGCAGATACGCCAGCCTACTTCAACGTCAACTCATCTCAAACTACCTTTAATCTTAACTCGTATGATAGTACAGAGTCGGGAGCGAAGTCTCTTTGCCCGCAGGCGGAACCCGTCAAGCTATCTAAGAATCTAGGTCTGAAGGAGTCCTTGGACAAATTGTATAGGGGCGAGGCGTTCCGGCTTCGCGCGTACGAGTCGTTGGGTGGTGTTGTGCGCGTGCCGTGAGTATCTATATTCTTGTATTGTATACTGACAGTGATCGTTTGTACAGCACGGAGACGCAGGATGACGAATTGCCCCCTGAGGATGATCCCGAACGTTGGGCGGTGTTCAAAGAATTGCATGCATACTTGGAATCGAGATTTCCACTCACGTATGTCAACCCTTTTTTTCTATTTTTTTTTTGCAAAGCACCGCTCGGTTATTAACATACCAAAAGACACAGGAATCTCAAAGTGACTAAAGTGCGGGAGTATGCACTTATATTCCACTGGAAAGGATCCGATGAGTCACTGAAACCGATATTATTGACTTCACATCAAGGTATGTCAATGTATTTGTGCGTTCAAATTGCAATACGGCATGCCCGACAATAAATGATGGGATTAGATGTTGTACCAGTCGAGCCACGAACAGTAGACCAATGGATCCAGCCTCCTTACTCGGGTTACTTTGACGGTGAAAACAAGACATCTCAACGACTCCCACGAAATTCCTTAACTCATGAATTCCTTGTAGGGGAATACATTTGGGGGCGGGGAAGCTGTGATGACAAGTCCGGGCTTACCGCGAGTTTGTGAGTTGAGGGTATATTCATCAAAGTATGATTACGGTTCTGATGGTGTGTATTGGTACGAAGGATTGCTGTTGAAACCCTGCTGGGAGCTGGGTTCAAGCCGACCAGGTCCGTCGTCCTTGCTATGGGCATCGACGAGGAACATGGTGGAGCATATGTAAGAACCCTGCTCTTAGGTCCCCGTACGAGTGACTTTTCCCTCTCTTCTGATGCTTGAATGCCTAGGGAGCGACAGCAATCCGAGATTACCTCTTGAGTGAATACGGCCAGGATGCCTTCTCGATCCTCGTGGACGAAGGAGGTGCGCTGGTCTCTTTGGCTCTCCTACTCTTCTACCCCTAAAACCACCGTCTTTGCACAATGTGATATGCATATACTGAATGGAAACGCGTCTGAAGGAGGTTACTCGGACCAATTCGGCGCGATCATCGCCACGCCTGCAGTGGCGGAGAAGGGTAAACTCGATGTTCGGATGGAGGTCGAGACCGCAGGAGGACATTCCAGCGTCCCACCTCCGCACACGGTGAGATAGCGGTGTTATCCTCAATAAGGTATGAACTGATGAGATGCATCGTAAGGGTATCGGAATCCTTTCTCGGCTAGTTGCCAAATTGGAGGACAACCCCCATCCGTTCGATCTAAGGAGGGAAGGCACGTACTACCAGCTCCTTCAATGTCTTGCAGAGCATTCGCCACAAGTACCGCCGAACTTGAAGGAGCTCATTGAAGGCTCTCGAAATGATAATGAGACCTTGGAGAAACTCACAGCCGAGCTCGTCAATATCAATCCCAGGTTCAAAGCGACGACAGGCACCACTCAGGCTGTCGATATCATCCATGGAGGCATAAAGAGCAACGCGCTTCCGGAGCAAGCATATGCGATCATTAATCATCGAATTGCTGACTACAGGCAAGTGAATGCACTGTTCGCAGGTGAATCTAGTCCTGATTAGTTCTTGAAAAAAGTTCTGTGCAGGAACTGGAAGGTCGTTTCGCGACTATAATTTCTTCAACGGCCAAAAAATTCAACTTGTCTTTGGATGCGTTCGAGAACCCCGAGCTTTCCTTTGAGATCGAGGAGGCACGCGGAAAGCTGACCTTATCAGATGCGTACGGCAGCGCTCTTAATCCAGCACCAGTCTCTCCTACCTTTGGAAGTGACCCTTGGGCATTCCTGTCTTCCGTGATTCTGCACACACTCGCAACAAACCAACGCAGAGCATCAACGAACCAAACTTACGTTGTAGCACCAATGTTATCTCTGGGTAAGTATTCATATTTGACATTGGTATAGAAATCACTAACCTGTGCTGCTTCCAGGAAATACTGGTTCGTATGAATTCGCCAAACTATGACCGAGTCAGCATATAACCTTTTGATAGATACCAGATACTATTGGAATCTTACTAGACACATCTTCCGTTATGGTCATTCGGGTGCCTCTGACCACTACAACGGTGCGCACACGATCAACGAAGGTTAGTTTATTCGCTGGGTTTCAATATCAAAAATTCCGTCTATAACGTCCGTTCCGTGCAGCGATACGGGCTGAAGGCTTCGTCGAGCTGATCCGATTCTTCACTAATTTTATCCTATCCGCCGACGAGAGCAGCCTACTTGAGTGAATATGGGGAATCCGATAAATGGGGAAGATAATTTGCGCACCTCGAAGACCGAAATGTAAATCAGAGATGAAGTAGAACCGTCCATTGCTGGTAGCGCAGGTGGTGCAAGCGATATGAGACATGATCGACGTGATGGTATTACAAAATTCACGTTCATGAAGCCCATTCACATCTTGTAAGGCAGGGAAATTCTCGATCTATATTGAGGAGACCACATGGACAAGTACAACGAATAAAAACCGAAGAAATCCACCGCGCATCGACTTTGCTGGCAGAGGACGCACTGACATTGCGCAGCGACTGACCCACTTATCCATGGTATCTCCGTAATATCCAAATTGATGAGATTAGGGGAAATTAGGAAAAAAGCCCGAATCCCTATAAAACTTTGCAACGACATTTGTTAGGTGCCTCATATTTTCTTGCCATGTTCCTTGCAAAGGTATCTTCGTTGTTGGCGCTCTTCGTAGCTGGTGCACTCGCCGCTCGCCCCGAGCCGCGAGCGTCTGGTGGCTACGTCCAGAACACCAGCGGTTCGGCTTCGTTCACCATGTACACTGGGTGCAGTTCTCCAGGTGAGCAAATAGTCTTACGCTATAAGACTCTGAAATGACAGCGTCCTTTCACAGCCTGCGGAGTGGCGGCCAATGGATACACTGCCGCCATAAGCCAGCTTGCTTTCGGGTCCAGTCCAGGACTCGGCCCTGGAGACGCATGCGGAAGGTGCTTCCAAGTTACAGGAACGGCCGACCCGTATTCTCCCTCCTACTCAGGACCATTCAAAAGCATTGTTGTCAAAGTGACGGACTTGTGCCCAGTGTCGGGAAATCAGGAGTTCTGCGGACAGACGACGTCAAATCCTACGAACCAGCACGGAGCGTCCGTACAGTGAGTAAACCTTCCATTTTATCTGACCTCAGGCATTGAAAAGGGTTCGTAGTTTCGACCTTTGCGAAGATACGGGAACATCTGGAGCTTTCTTCCCCTCTGGTACGTATATTCAGATTCTGGGTAATATCTTTGACCTGATCATTTGTAAGGTCACGGAGCGTTGACTGGGACATTCCAGGAAGTGTCTTGCAGCGAATGGTCGGGATCTGATGGTAGTTCTCTTTGGAATGGATCTTGCATTAAAGGGGAATCAGCAGGTCTTTGGCCAAGCACAGGTTGCGGGAACGAAGGTGAATTTGAGTTTCGTCCTTCACGTGAAACTAGCCTGATCCTTGCCTATCCAGGAACTGCTCCGTGAAGAAAGGTATTAGAAGGTTTTTAGCAACTTGATGTGGTGCTCAAGGCGTTGACTTTCGGCTATTTTGAGTAGGGAACGCACACTTATTATACAAATGACCAGCTCAGAAAAAGAATCGAAACCCGTCAACGTTCATTTGCATTGCCGTGTTTAAGAAAGCGCTCGTTGACGCGAGGCCATGTAAACTCGTCCGACCTGATACATGAAGTTAGTATTGGTTGACAAAAATGTCATTAACAAATGTCATTAGAAGGCACCTTATATATCGATGGTTTTGTGCGACTCTTCCAAAGAAAAGTCTCCAGTTCTCCCAAATTCCCAGGTCATATATACTATCTTCCGACTGCAGCTGAATGATCTGCCTTTTCTTATTTCCTTCCTGAGGCACACATATGTAGCGCTCTCCTTTGTTGGACCTTGGAGTTCTGTACGAGTCTAACGTAGTGCGTCCTCCTGATATGTCCCTCACGGTAACGATGGCCATTACCTGACAATGAACGTTCGTAAGATTCCTTAATCCGGAGATCTTCATAGAAGGCTCGCCTACCAGAGAGAAACAGCTCAACAGGATGGCTAAACAAACGACTGACAGTAGCACTAAGCTTGCCTTCTCAATGGAAGACCCTGGAGAGTTTCGACAGTTTTGAATATCCATTTGCTGGAGCTCGCAAAGCCCCAAAGCGGTACCGATTACCCATCTTCCGCCTGGTCCACCGAAGAATATCCAAGAATACCATCTGTTCCACCATTGTTCCTGGATCCATTGTGTTTCATGGGAGGTTTCTAGTGCTGAGGTGATCCTCGCGTAAAGGGGTCGGAAAATGGGATAAATAGCCACCAATGTTACGAACGGGGTAAGAAGCAAGACGCCGAAGAAATATGGCAGGTTCGAGACCGTGATGCAAGCGCCGAGCTATAATAGAAAGTTAGTTTGTACCTCGCATCACAACTCGCATCTATTCTCACCCATGGACAATGATGATCGAAGCCCAATCGACATAGCCCACAAAGAGAGCAGTGATGTGTCCTAGGCGGTTTCCATTTTCCATTGCAAAGTGCGTCCGCTTTTGTGCAATAAGCCAGTTCTCCCTGTTCGTTGAGACACTCATACGGGACACGAATGTGATCAATGTCGGGAGCTTTGAGGCTCAAGGTTGACGAGTTGTCCCATGACCGAAATCTTGAGAGGATCACCCGCAACAGACAGAGCAGAAGGAGGGCAAATGCAACACCCGTCACAAGAACATATACAGCTATGGCAACGTTAGTACATAGAACTCACGACTTTACTAAGTACTGACTTGCTGCAAGCACTCTGCCTTCCCGCTTTAATAGATAAGCACCTGTTCATTGCTTAGCAAACGTCATACACATGCCGCAGTCATTCAGTGACTCACACCCAACCTCGGTCAAACTTATCGTCCATCCATAACTTCTCAATCCAATTTGAGATCCTTTTGGCGCAGATAGCAAACTAGCGACTTACATCAATAGACAGATTAGCAGTTCCGGAAGTAGCAAGTCAATGAACTTTCGTACTGCTGCGACCCTCGACCGTCGTGTTTCTGACTGTGATTTTTTGATGGCAGGATTATCAGATGTCTCATGTGGTTTTGCCTGCTTAGCTCCTTCGCCTTGATTATTAGCGTTCACTCCTTGCTTTTTTAAATTCTCGGAAGTCCCGACCGGAAACTCGGAGGACATTCAGATGGGAAGAGAAAGCTTAAGGTAAACCAGGTGAACTTCAAGTTAGCGCAGGAAGAAACCACGAAATATCACATGACGAATATGAAGAGTACTAGTGGAAATTAACAATATTAATATTAATATTAATGCTTTGACTAGATTCGTGGTGAAATCTACAATTTCCGACAGAGCTGTGGCCCGCCGATGCATTGCATGATATTCTAGCAGTATAAGTTAGTAAAATAAATAATGGTATCTTCTGGATTGATTGTATGGAAAGTTGTGAAGGGCCGCCAAAGCAAGCAAAAAAAGTCCCAGAAATTCACAGTCTGGGATGTCCTCCCTGGCCCGAAGGGAATCGGGTTGTGTCTTCTCTTAAGGTCATCGTAGCCACGTCCGGGGTTCCCAGAGCCCACTTTCACTTCAAACAAAGATTCGCCATGCATCGATTGAGACCTATACTTTCTTCTGAGTCCTGCTCCGCCGTTTCTCGACTGATTTGGAACAAATAGTCCTTATCTTAAAGCCACCTTTCTGAGCAGAGAACGCCGAAGAGCATCCGATATCACGAATGTTTGAAAGGTGTTTATAGGACATATACGCGCAGAAAAAAAGAATAAACATGTCCCTGTCTATCTTTAGCATATGAATGTCATATTATAGATTTAGATTCGCACCTTTTCGGGAGTTGAGGACATTGGACTCAAAAGAAATGCGTAACACTTGAACGCGAAGAAGAAAAGCAGGCTCTATCTGGAAGTAACTGGAAGTTCCGTTTACCAGTTGGGTTCTTGGTTATCTGGAGAACATGAACTGGGACCCGGAACGTTAAGATTCCGATTCAGCTGGTTTCCCACCCATACGCCAAATGACGCCTTCACCAATTCCGTTCAGCCATGGAAGGCCCTTTAATCGCCATGTCCATCGGGATGGGCACAGCAAAGGACCATTCAAACTGAACAACCCTGGCGTCTATTTTTACGAAACGTGAGTAGCTACACCGGTCAGATTTTGAATTGCAAATTATAAGCACTTAGTAGTACTGGCTCTTTCGCCGCCCGCCTGAGAAAAATAGGAACGTCTGTCAAGCTGGAACCTTTCCGCCCCTAGAGCGGCTTCTGCGCTTCATACTTTGTACACACAATATCAGACGGAGTGTTTTCTTCTCTGTGCGGAGACCTAGACCAAATTTCGGATCCCACACGTCCCGTCTCGTGAGTTTATGTGTGCCAGTGCAATACGTAAGTCACAGATCACACAAGCGCCGCCGACCTTCCGGCGGGAAGCTTGTATCAATGCGTGTCAAGCTGAGAACCAAAGAAGCCTAGGTTGGGACAGAGCTGTGAGGGTTGTTTCTGTGTTTCTATTAACGTAGAAACGCACCAGTTCTCATCGTATCATCCTTGGCTTTTGGGAAAGTCACAGGTGCTATCAGAGCGGGCTTGGATCGTGGTTTTGTTAGCTGCCTTTTCAGCGATACAATCGGTGCTCGATCTACAGGGGTCCAGATTTACAACAGAGGAAAATCTGAAGAAATCTGTTAAGAAATGAAGGGCTAATACTTACGCAGCGCATATGAGACTACAAGTGTACGTGGGTCGACAAAATCTTCATCTTAAGCTTCATCTATCCAATGCTGGTTATGATGAGTGACCAACGTCAATTAAACTACCAGCTCAAGAGTGTGCCGTCGTGTGAGGTATTATTAAGGCAGATTTCCATGCATAGCGGCGAGTGACTGGCGAGGAAGCAGGCAGAGGATGCAACAGTGGGCAAGTGAAAGCATCATTCGCAGTACTGAGGTCCTTTCGTAGCTGAACTGGCTTCAAGTGAAGGCCGTCAAAGTTGAAGCCTGAAGAGACAACCCCCGGGCAAAGATCAACTATCTGTTACGTAATCAAAAAGTCCTTGTGTATTGGACGCGGCGACAGCGTCTCTCTAGACGTGCGTGCAATCGACTTTCGTTGTCAACTTAATTTGCAAGTGAACCACCATCACGACACCGAGCAAGATGCCCATAAAGCACTTGGACAGTACGTTCTTACTCATATTAATATAGAGCTTCAAGTTGCTGACCTGGTGCATAAGACTACTTGACAGAGCGCAAGCACCTTCAGACTTTGCCGCTCTCGGTCCTCTCTGATTCACGCCTCGGCATCGACGCGACTTATTACTTGCATACATTGTTGGACCTTCCCCCTTCAAGGGAACCTCTACTAGCCGCCACTGGCGGCCCTCCTCTAGCCCTCGTCCAGCGCGTCGAGTCTGACCTACGTGTCCTCGAAAAGCTACGCATTAAACCGGTCTTCGTGTTCACCGGGCTCACACCGAACAAGAAAAGGCACAACCTACACCAAGAAAATGCAGATGCCGTGCGCGACCGCCAGAATGCCTGGGGAAAGTATGAAAATGGCCAGGAGGATGCGGCGTTTAAGCTTTTCGAGGGGAGGGCGAATACAATACAGTGGGATATTTGGCGAATGGTTCTTCGTATTTTCCGACACCGAAATGTCGAATACCTAGTCGCACCGTATGTATCATGGGCTCAGGTACGTCCTCGATGGTAAATATACGAGCTACGACAGTTACTGACGAACCATGCCATATACATGCTTATTCTGTGACAGTTGATCTATCTCCAACGACATTCGAAGAGCTATATTCATGCCATTTACGGCCCCACGGAGACTCTGCTCTATCCGGGGGTAGATAAGCTTATTACGGCCATTGACCTATCTGCCTCATCTCCGACATTCAATTTCACTTCCAAACGGTCGTTCCTTCCCGAGCTCGGATTAACGGAAGAGCAATTCCTCGATACGGGTATAATGGTTGGATGTGAACACAGCCAGCCATTTCCACCCACAGCACACGACGGAGCGTTTAAAGCGACTGTGGAAATGGTCAAATACTACAAGAATGGCAATGCAGCCATCAGCGCATTTGCAGAGCATCCTGGGGTGAAGCATGTGGGATACCATGAACACTTCGCCAGAACCCGCAGCATGATCAGGTATTCTTTGATTCTTAACTCGGAAGGAACGGTGCAACCGCTACCCATAGCTGTCCCGAATCCCCCTACCAGCGGTCCTCCCCACCATCAATTAACTCCGGCCGACATTCCGTCAGATCTCCATGAAATCTTCTCGAACCGACTCCCAGACGAAGTCTATTTTTACCTGTCTAGGGGCTTACTGAGCCCACAACCTCTTATGTGGTTGACCTCAGGCCAAATCTTGGAGCCACCCCCGTTGGATAATGGGGAGACGACTGAGTATCGCCGATTCGTGAAGGAAGTAGTAACGGATGGGCAGACAGGTCCCCGTGCGACCGCAATTGCCCTCATCAGCAATGTTGCGAACAGCTTCTGGTCATCTAGGCGTGTGCAAGGGTGCTTCTGGTTCGACCCTCCATCGAATGTGCAAGGCGGCCCGAGCAATCACCACAAGTCTATCAATCACAATTCACCACAGACTGCACAATTGGCAGAACGCGTAGCAGGCTGGCTCGTGCCTTACGCAGTCGTGGAAGAAGAACTGCGTCGTCAAAATGTGAGAACGGATGTTGAATTGCCTGAATAGCTCGTTTTACTGAAGTTCTCATGACAGTCTGCGACTATTGACTTCGCCCTTTGCTTAGGCGCTACGGCGACTGAAAAACTAGCCGCGAGGACGCGGATTCGGAAGGACAAAGGCATCCATGGACCAGATCAAGCATCGTTGGAAAAGAAAGACGAGGCTGTTGCTAATGTTATCTGGCGTTTCCTCGAACTGCGCGGGTCCGTGTTCACGTATGCACCGATATTGGCGTGTTAACTGACACTCTACATATTTGGGCTGTGCCTGTTGCATCTCCGAAATCGTGATTTATCCTTTAGATTCCTCCTTAACTCTCACACTCATGGACCGCTCGCGAGAGCCATGCACGCCGCGATCAAGCTGGCTCGACTCGTGGACAAGTTCCAGGACCCATTGTATTTGTTCCTCGAGCTTGTCAGGGCTGGGGTAATGCATGGACATTTGTGGTCGAACCGACCTTTCAGCGGCGGACCTAGCTTCGGAACCGGTGAGTTTCCATCCGTTCGTTCGCCGTGTGCCCAATCTAATTTTACATTTTCTCTCTTTAGATGATGAGAAGCAGTGTATGTTATTGGTGATGAGAGTGTTGAGTATAGTACCACTAAATTCCAGAGTAAGCCAGTTCCGCCGTGTCATGGGAGAATCTTGCTGTTTCCCCCGGAGTTATCGCTACGTATGCTAACTGAACCGTTCTTTTCTTGGATGTCGGCCCCGCTGTGCGCCTTCTGCGTTCCGTTCCGTCTATCCCGTTGACACTCACAACTGTTGAACTCAGCCACAAGCCTGGTCCGCTCCATTGTCACGAGAGTTGCTTGTGTTCAACTCGTTCGTGAAATCACTCACACGGGCGCTTCGTACGTTACTAGAAGTAACGTCTCTCAACATGTTCCTACGCGGGGACTCAAAGCGAAGCCGGGACGATCTGCTAGACATTGCATTGTCTCTGCCGTTCCAAGCCGATGTAAACACGGGCTTTGGTATCCTCGCAAAAGTTTATTTGGACGCTCTCACGCATATCAACAACCGACAATGCGTGCGGGACGCTAATGCAGAAGGTGTACGCGAAGCAAAGCAGTTGGCCCTCGAGATCTGCGAGGAAACGTTCCCTGGGGTGAAGAACCCGAAGGGAGAAGTGGAACGCGGGTTCCGGTTCTGGGACTGCGTGAGTGTTTTTCACAGTCTAATTTCCAAGAAAAGCAGGTGATCTGATCTGTCGTGTTCTTCCCGTCGTTCTTCCGCGTTGACCCCATGTTTGGGTACGTATTTTCTCATGGGACCCGCACTTCCCTTGGGTCCGGTATTTGGTTCTATTTTATCGTCGTGACCACGTTCCCGGCTGGATGATTGCTGTTTTCAGGCGCTTGCTGCAATGAGGCTGATGCACAGCGAAAAGGCAGTTTTGCCTGAGCTTAGTGAACAGTTTGAAGCAGCAGAAGCGTGGCTGCGGCCGATGAGGCCATGAGGAAGGGGAAAGCATAGCAGGGGCTGGGTCCGTGAGTGGGATTCTGAGTGTGCACATATCGAATGGATCCCTGTCAACCAGGGGTGGCATCCGGGTTGCTTGCAAAGAAGGGGATATTGTTAGGTCATTGCATTTCTGAAACTGAATGGGTCCGATGTTCGTGCGTCCCGACGGCGCAGGAGGGTACGGAAGGGGGATGAAGTTACGTGTGGGGTGGCGTTGTCGTTACTTGCTTTCGTGTTCTCCTTTTTTCTTTTTACTTCCATTACTTTTCTTGTGGTCTGGCCGAAGCCAGCTGTTGTTTGCGTATCGAATTGTTGTTGAACGATTAATTTGGACGCGGGAGGAATTCGGAGAAAAGGAGGTGAGCAGCAGGGCTCATGGGATGTGAGAGATTGGAGGATGAGCTGGCTTGGCTTGAGAGAGAGGACTTTGCTTTGACTGAAATTGCAGGGACAGAGAAATGGAAATGGGACTGGAACTGAGCTGCGGGACCGACTTGAGTCCCAAGGTCCCAGGAGAGACCGAGACCATCGCGAGAGACTGGATGAAATTTCCGACCAGAAAAGGGAATATTGCAGAGTGGGCGGAAGTTCCGAGCGAAAAGGGAAATGAATTGATCGGCAACCCAAGGCGAACGCGCTAACCTAACCTGACGAGAAAGAGTTTTCGTTTTTAAGGAGCCTCACTTCAACTCGCCTCGCTCCCGCTCCCTCCCTACGTTCATCCCCCACTTCCGCGCAGCTCTTCTCCGTCGTCCATCCACCCCGCCATCTTCTCTTGCGGACAACACAACACCTCTTCATGTTCAACAACGATTCAAATACGTCTCTCGTCATGGTTGGCAGCAGCTCCTTCCACCCCCCGCACAACGCACAGGGCGCATATAAGCCGTCCCCAAGCGCCTCGCATTCCCCGTACAGCTCCGGGTTCCAATCGGCGCCTCAACATGATTGTTATCTATACCAACAAAGAAAGATCGAGATTATCGAGCTCGTCGAGGTACCCCCACCCTCACGGAAACTTGGCTCGATCCCTTGTTCGAGCACCGCGTCCTCCAGCTACGCGTCGACGTCCTCATCCTCCGAAGACGAGGAACTCGAATCCTACTGCTCTTCCGAAGAAGACTCTGAAGAAGAACAACCCGTCATGAAACAAGTTATCACAAACTCGTTTAGCGCACGCATGCGTAGAATAGAACACTGGCGGGATGCCTACGCGAAGGCCGTTGGCGCAGAATTTGGTACGCACTCTTTTCTCGCACTTGTACGCGTTCGTGTCAGCTCATCACTTGAACCACGTTTGTGTTTTTTCACGTCGCAACCGAAAATAGCGCCCTCACCTGCCCGCCTAAAGCGCAAAAGTGAAGAAGGGAGCGACGAAGAGGATGACACGGTATGTCAATTTTTAGCTTGTTCCCTCTCTTGAACAACCTCCCGCGTCTTGCATCCCCATCTCGCCCGAACATGAGCTCCTGCCGCCGCTTGCTCCCATGCTAAATTTACTCATCTGCTGCCACGCTCTGCCATCTCATCACATCCCTTCATCTTCTTGTTCTTCTGCTTTGCTTCCTTTTCATGTCCCCTGTTCATCTCCAACGTGTGAACCAAGCTAACCTGTCCTTCTCTTCGCCTCTCCTCAACATAGGCCTCCAGATCCTCCAAGCGTTCACGACACAGCTCGCTCTCCATCCCCACCTCGACGTCTACCGCTACCTCGGTCCGCTCCGTACATAGCTGCTCTGCGTGCGACACCTGCTTCCCCGATCGTGGAAGCCTTCGCAAGCACGGCTTTGACCCTCACACGAACGAGGCGTGCAGAGCGGCTGTCGAATACGACCTTGAGCAATGATCTCCTGTCTATGTGGAAACCTTATCTTCCATTTCCCTCGACTCCGCTGCTGTGTATCCTTGGCATGGGCCAGTCCGCGAGCGACCAAGAGAAAATAGCAACTGGTACTTCTTGCGCTTTGGCTCTTCGTTCATCGCGTTGCGTAACGGAGCAGGCCGTTCTCACACTAGCCCATCGCGGTGATTAGCATCCGGCTTTGCGTTCTGTCCATCCAGTTGCTCAAATGCTCTCGCCACGTCCAAAAGCCGCACTATTGAGAATTTTTTTCGATCGTTCCGCCACTCGCGGCCGGGAATCTTGATGACCTCCGAGAGACCTCACCAGGCGACTACATCTCCCGATGTTCACTCTCATCATTTGTTGCTTTGGACCGTGTGAACGAGTCGGGACCACCAGAACGAAAAATTCATACGAATCGATGCAAACTGCGCAAGTGGAGAGCCACAACTCGATGCGACGCTATCTCGCCGAATTCACGGCTGATCGGACCCAAAGAATATATTTTGACTTCCCTCCGAACGGAGAACAGTTGCGTCAGCATCGCTCCTTGCCTATTTGTTTTCCACGCGAGGATGGGATCAAGTCTTATTGGAATTTCATTTCCCTTCTGAGATGCTCGTCATCAGTGATGGTGGCTACTAGGAAGAATGGGGGAAGGAGAAATGGTCAGCGAGGAGTGTGGGATGCGGACGTTCGCAACGGTCGATGCCTTCTTTTTCCCGCCCGCGCATTCACCCATCTTTGGTACTTTTTGTCGGGACGGCAACAACTGCTACTGCTACTCCTGGACTTGTATCGAGGGGGGACGGGGCGCTCGCACTATGGGCGCACAAAGAAAGAAAAGAGTCTTCTCTTTCACCCACGATGGAGCCGGCGTTACGCAAAATAACAATTTATTAAAATTTTATGTGCTCTGGTGGGAGCGTAATGGTGGTGGTAGCCTCTCCTCTTCTCTAGAGGGGACACACCCTTCCTCGTGTACTACGCATGACATGCTTTCTTATAATTTTGCTACAGCATCTTTTTTTGTAATCGTTCGCCACCCTTCCCCTACGCGTGTTCCCTGCACATGGTTTTCACAGCACGACGCCGTCTTTTGTATTTCACTTCTTCTTACAAGGGCTCCAGAGCCTCATTCCCCGCTTGCTCATACTTCCTTTTTTCATTTGCAATTTTTACTGAATTGCGCCGTTCTCACCATCTATTTCATTTCAGAGCACTGCACCGTTCTTTTTAACCTCTCAGTCACTCCATTTCAGACAGTTTGAGAATTTCAACATCCATTGTACGAGAAACCCGAATGTATTATCATCTCATCATCACGATCACTGACGATTCATCCCTCTCTTCTTCCCCTTTTTCGCCCAGCGCTCCACCACATGACCGTACTGTGAGAATGCGCACCATCTAACTACTTACTTCTTACTAGTACATACTACAAATAAATCACCTTATTATCTACATTCGTCATACTCTACACCATCGTACATGTAATTACAATGTCAATCGGACCGTTCGTGCGCCCTATATTACGCCGCTCTTCAAATCAAGCGTTATAGATTGTTCTTAGTACTCTACGATTTATGAATCTGAGCACGCCTATCGATGGAGCAAACTTGTAGACTTGGCCTCTATTGTGCCACCGGGACAATGCGCCACCGTACCGCCATACTGCCTTATGGCGAGCGACACTTCGGAAGGCGTGAGAGATCTGGGACACTAAGGCAGACGTTCCCTCGTGAAAGGGCTTGAACTTGGATGCGGTTCTACGCGCATCATCATAGATAGAGTGGCACAAGATGGCATATGCACTTCCTGATGCGCAAGGCCTTTGAGAAATTTTTAGAGGCACCATGATGATGATACGGGCCATACGAGCACTGGCATGCGAGGGTTGCCAGAAGCTTTCGTTTCTCTTCTTGTCTTCATCTTTCCGTCATTAGCAGCAGTACGTACTGTGTTACAAGATAGCGGTATCCGTGTACTTGATGCTGTGGACACGTATACGCAGATGTCCCACCGACTCGGGGTAGCATGCGTTCGTGTCATTGATACGCCTTTCCTGCCTTGCGATTCATGCATATGCTTTGAGGCTTCAAGTTTATGGATAGGCGAGGCTGGTCTTCTCCCGCGCTCCCAGCCTCAGGCAAGACAAGAACCTCGATCATCCTTGCATCTTCGATGAATTGGGCCTTCTTACGCGTCGAGGCCTCCCATACCGAAATTATCTCCCCATCAATTACCATTACGAGACGTCTTATTCGAGATATAGAGACGCGAGGGTCGACAATCGTTGATCTTATTCAAGGTATTGATGCAAATGTAAGTGAAGATGCCCGCTTTCTTCGCTGGCGAAGCTCGGAATCTTATGGGACTGAGTGGGTATGGATGATGCGAGGCAAGGAGTTGATATGAAGTTGGATGGATGGAGGTTGGACGCGTCCCACGAAACTATCGGTTCGACGGGTGCTTCAGGTGCTTCATCCCGAGTCGGCGCGCTTGTCCGCATACTCCGCACTTGCAAGATTGCGCAGCTCGAACCTTCAGCTCCTCGTCAGATGTAGATGTACATGATGTGATGGATGTGTCCAGCCACCACCACACATCACATTCAGAGTTTCGTTTGTTATAACAAGCTCTATATGACGCGTAGTCGTGGCGTAACTCATGTTTGTCCACGTCTGCACTTTCCGTCGTATTTTTACACGCCAAGACGCGTACTGTGCGGACAAAGGGACACAAGGCGCACGAAATCCGCCGCTTTCGACCTGCTTTTCGCAAAACAAAGGGTACCGGCGGGTGACTGCGCTGCACAGTCAACATCCGAGGTTCCGAGATCCGGATCCCGAGACGTGATGGTCCAACAGCTGGGGTATGAAATGAACCCAATTTGTCTTGAGACCAAACGGAAAAATCCTGGTTTTCTCGACTGCGACGAAGAAATTCCCTTTTTTTGGCTCAAAAAAAAGTCTCGGTTCCGAATGAACCTCGCCAGGAATTTTGGAAAAGTGTAGTGCCGCGAGGGGGTCTGATATCGATATCGTATGAACCAGATCTCGTGCTCTCCCCCTCGACGATTCGAGATCCAGACCAACCTTGCCCTGATTCAGGCTTGTCTCAAACTTCATGTTCAATATTGCCACCTTCCCCTCTCCACCTTCAATGGTCTGAAGGCTTTCAATAAGCCAGGTAGGCCGCCGCCGCCGTCATGAAGATCATAGATATTCATTTGCAACAGCCGTCTAACGACCGGTCATTGCACTCTGAAACAAGGTGAGTTTGGCGTCAATTCGTTATTTCATCTGAATGAATGTATATTGACCTTGGGCTTGTTCAATCATAAATTACGACAGTGTCAAATTGCTAGCCGATTCCGATTCAAAGAGAAGCCTGAGGGGGGGGGGGGGGAGAGCAAAGGCGGCCGTTACGCTCGGTTCTCGGAGCCAAACTGCGTCTTACCTTTGTTCAGCTCCTTTTGCGTGAGAGTGAAAGTCAACAGGCCAAGCAAGGGCCAAGTCTTTCGAGCGCCGCAGGACCGCAACACGATGAATAAGAATGACGAAAACGGGTCGAGAGGCAGCAACAATGAAAAAGCAAGGTCCGGTGGGGCGCGATGGCGATGGCAATCCCCGAACATACTTCTTCCGCACCCGACCTCTAACTCCTAATCGACATATGAGCGAACGTCAAAGATACAAAGAAATTGAAAGAAAAACACGCTACCGACCGAGCGTCCCCCAGCTCTCTCACACGACGGACCGGAAGCTTGCCCTAATGCGGTTTAAACTTGTCTCTGGTGGGAAAGCAACGGCGACTTGCGGCGGGCATGCCTTTGATGTCTTTCCTCCTCCCTGTCCTCCTGCTCGTGGTTAGCCAGGGTTCACCTAACGTCAATTCAGTCGGTGAATTGCGTTGGTGTTGATATTTCTTATTCATACCCTTCTCACCTTAAGCGCTTAGCGCTTAGTGATATCCTCCATTCACCTCCATCTCCGTCGGGTTCCTTCGTCGTAGGGTAGGGGTGGCGCAGGCGCCCGCCGTCTTCACGAGTTCCATCTAGACAGTTGCGACACTTATCACTCGCCCTCTCTCTCACGCTCGAGGGCGCCGTTCGGATAAGTGCGGTACCGTCCTATTACTTGTCTCATTGCTTTCGGGACCTTGAGCTC
Organism: Hymenochaete sp. R1; assembly: GCA_019400425.1. Taxonomy (NCBI): domain Eukaryota; kingdom Fungi; phylum Basidiomycota; class Agaricomycetes; order Hymenochaetales; family Hymenochaetaceae; genus Hymenochaete; species Hymenochaete sp. R1. The sequence goes on from JAFREE010000002.1 coordinate 210,481, forward strand.
GTGATCACGTCTCCATTGTACAGTCAAGAAAGTTGTTTGCCAAGGATCCTTGGGTTGATACTTTCAGGCAGCGCGTGACTATTTTCAGGAAGATTGGTGGTTTCTAGGTGATGCTCGTTCTCACAGTGCGAAGCCAGAAAACAAGTCGAATCAAGGATAAGCCTATACGTACGAGGTTGGTTCTACTTGTCTTCACGAACGAAAGGAAGTGACAAAAGCTGCTTGACATGGGCCAATCCTAAAAAAAATTCGACCAATGAAGTGGTAGTGGTTCTAGTCATAGAGGGGGAAGGTGCGGATGAACTTCGCAGTTTCGCCGTCATCAGAGCGAAGTACCCACGCAAATCGTGACGCTTCTCAAATCAACCTCTGTAGAAATCCCGACTGTCTTTTCCACTTCGTCGTTATCGGTTGACGTCTGCGACGAAAGCTCATTCTAAGCAACCTCCGGGCTGCTGACAAGGCGACCTGGCACCCCACCATGTCAATTTCAACTTGTTCTCACCCAACTTCACCAATTCTATTGTACTGCTTCTCATCTAGCAACAATATCCAACCTCGAAAGCATACGATGCCGGCGAGTGCGGAGAGTTCGCAACTCTGAATGCTCTCCGGAGTGTGCTTGCTTGCAGGACCGAGCCCCGAACTCCGTTAATACGAATCGAGGGAATGCCGGAGTTGTCGACGGACTTCACACACCCGTACACACTCAGAAGCTCACAAGCTTGGGCCTTGGCTGGTATTCTACTTCTGCACACCGAGACGCCACAGGAAGGCGCCTCGGCTGGTATCGTAATGGCCGAAATGTTGCTCAAGATAAGTATAGACCACCGGGATATTTTGGGGGATTTAGGGCGTATCGGTGTAGTGAGTAAATGGGTTCTAGGTCTCACGCCGTCCCAAAACCAAGGCACATTACTGTGCGTCTCGCCGCACAAGGTAGCTTGTGCAATGCAGCTTGAATTTAAAAGGCTGCGGACTTTCTTGTGTAGTATATGTCAAATGAATGTACCAGTCAAGCCACACGGCAACTTTACTGTCGGTGCGTGGTGTAGTGCGCCCAAGGCGGTGAAATGTGGATAAAAGAGAGAACCTTCGTCCAGTGAGAAGAAAAAGCAAGGTACGATTTAATTTTTGAAATGGGCGACTCTAGGTTAAGAGTGGCGGTTTACCTGTTCAGGAAACAGACATGGAGCTGAATACCTGAGCTTGAGTTGAGAGACCAGAGGCTCGGTTGTCCGGGCTTCCGAGAACAACTCGATCTCTCAAATTTTGGACGAAGTCGGAAAAGAGGATCTTACTATATCAGTTACTCATCGTGCTGAGAAAAGGATAGAACACAGCGAGGTAAACCAGGTCGTTCATCGCGAGACCGTCACCAGCATCGCCGGTGAGTTATCGGTGGCTAGGCCACGAGCCACGAGCTGTTGTACTCGCCTGTTGAGGAGCAACGCCAAATCTGATCCATCTTCCTCATGAAGTCGCGATGCGCAGCCCGTGAGTGTGTGAAAGATGGAGTGTAGATGGAAACTGATGCTTTACTGGGAACAGGACTTGATGTTTCTCCGTAGTTGTCCACGATCGACTGATCAAGCTGATTGCGTGGACTTGTGGATGTTACTTTGTACTCAGATCGCATGGCCATGAGAACGCATCTTGATATCAAAAGCAACGTGAGCATGCTGTTCAAGAGACATCAGAATGCCACGATCTGAAATTACAAACGAAGAAGAGGAAATGTCGTTGCACATATGCTTATTAAACTTACTATGAAGTAAACAATAGTGCAAGCAATGCATGAGAGGCTGCTATGGCGGACGTTGCCAGTACACCGTTGAGCGCGGAGGACTATAGCTCAGAAGCTGACCCGCTCGTGTGAGTATTGTACTAATAGTGTAGTAATGAAATTAATCACCCAGAAGATACCTTAGTCCGTTTGCTTCACTGGCAAGACACGCGCCACAGCCAAGGGAAGCGCTAGAGTAATATGAGAATCACTCACATTCGCATAGGGAGACTTCGTGACGAGCAGCCGAAGTAACCACGCTAGGTGAGTAATTGCGGTGAAACGCAGAACATTGCGTACGGACTTAGACTCAGTGGAAAGAAAAACGATGTTACTATTCCTGTGGATACCGTGGGTACACTCGAACCTTGTCTGCACCGCTGAGGCAGGATGAACAGATGCCGTGCAACACACTTGATTGCAGTAAAACAGCATCGAACCCAAGTCGGACCGAGAATCTTCTCCCCGGATTTGACCCCCGCCTCGCGAATGCTTTCATATCTCGGCGTTGTTTATAGGACTCCGGTGGGACATGAGAGTTCGCGCTCAGTTCCTCCACTTCGGCCCTGTATTCCGAACACCCATAATTTAGACCATGTTTATCCATCTATGGGGCGCTTCCGGGAAGTTGATGCTTCTGCAAATCCATGGGTATCGGAGGACCAAAACCGGCATGCGGAAATAAGAGTAAACCGATATGAGCCTATTCACAAGCTTCGCCGATGATGACGTTGTTCGTGCAAAGAGGTAGAGTCCATCCTGTACGAGAATCCGTTCGAATCTCCAGGTCAAGCTCGAAATACACTAGACAGCGGGACCGACTGAGCCAGCTTTGTCGCCAAAATAGAGACTGTCGCTATCGCAGATCAAATGCTACTTACAGTTCGTTTAATTACGGTAGTTTTTGTCTCTTTCCACTAAAATAAAAATTGGCAGCAGCAACTTCACCTTGACATCGGTTCAGTCAAAATTAAATTGACCACACCTTTAAAATCCCTACGGAAAATATTTGGGAAGCAAACGAGCTTAGGGTAGAACTGATGCAGTCCTAGTAATGACGGACCCCTCGAAAGACCTAACTAACGATCACTTTCGCCTTTGTCGGAGAAAAGCCATCGAATGCATCATCTACAAGGCGAAAAGGAAGTTTGACTGGTCCGATACGTCGTGGTCGCCAGATCTGTTTGCAGAGGTATGAAATGAATAGCAATCAACTATCTGATAGCGGGTATTTTATAAGCTGTAAGAACGCGAGAAGACGAAGAGTACGAACTCACTGCAGCTAAACCTAGTTCCTTGTTTCTGGCACCAAATAATATTAATGCCTAAGAGGCCAAACAGAGGCTCGGTCATCCCACATTCTTCTAAGCAAATTGGTACAGTCAAAGTCAATTCTATAACTTTCGTTACTAGGACTTTTCAATATCGTGCGCGGTGCCAGAACACCTGTTCATTTTGACTTTTTCTTCAGACTAGTGGCGACTTGTGACTTTCGTGAGAGCCTGAGGACTCTTGAATCATATGTTATGCTGACGTCGACAAAGAATCCGGCCGCCTGAACCACCAATTTAAAGACGAGAGTCCGCGAAGACAATCTTGGCTTCTCCCGTGAGAGCTCAGAGGCGTTTCGTGCTTCGGAGGCAAATAAACTTGTCATAAGCCATATCGAGGCATCAATCCTACCGGACCAATATGTGGGGCCGTCCGAGGCATCGTGAGACCACTTGCTCTTCAGCAATCCGATAGGAATTGAAGTCACCGTGAAACAAGGTTACGTTGCAGCACGACTCACTCGGTATCGATCAGATGCGACAATGCAGGCAAAAGATTTAAGGATACCGCTCTTGGGGCTGGTATGTCGAGACGAGAAATGCTGGCGGCCGAGCTGCGCGAGAAATTTCCTTGTAAAGTTATTGCTGAACTTCAAACATCGAACACCCTCCATCAACCCGGATATTCTACCAAATTTTCCTCATAATCCACCCGAGCGTAAAGCATACGGACTGATCTGGCCGGAAAGTCGAACACGGGATGATGATGGATGTAAGAAAGCAAGAATGTTCATTCCGGGAATCTGGGAACGGCGGTCTCTCTGATTGACGCGACCGAGATACACACGGACAAACACCGACGCGCTCATCTAGTAGCTCCTCATTCCTCCTTCAAGTATCTCTCGCATCTCCACCGCAATGTCGACGCGAAGAGGAGCATTCATCGTCATAGAGGGCCTCGACAGGTCGGGAAAAAGCACGCAGGCTTCAATTCTCGTTGAGCGATTACAAGCAGCGAGCGTTCCCGCCAAACTCATGAAGTTCCCTGGTTAGGCGCATATCTGAACCGTTTGTCTCCAGTCCTGGCGTTTCTGATCAATTGCATGCTTCTACTCTCCCCAACAACAATTGCCTCATGAACCGATGTGACAATCGTCTTAACGATAACAAGACAGAACTACCGCTATTGGAAAAATGATAGATGCTTACCTCCGTTCTGAATCGGAAATCGATGACCACGCAATCCATCTTCTCTTCTCAGCCAATCGCTGGGAGCTAGCGTGAGTTGGTGTCGTCCCTCTCTCCGAATGCGATACTCATTGTCTTCCTCCATATCGATCCGGAATGGTCGTGCGCCTGAACTACCCATGCCTCCGCTATTGTCCCGTTGAAAATAGCTCTTCTATTGAAAAAACTCTCAACGAAGGCGTCACAATCGTATGTGACCGCTACGCTTTCTCGGGCGTATCCTTCTCTGCATCAAAGGGACTACCATTCGAGTGGTGTCGCGTACCTGATATAGGTCTCCCTGCTCCAGATCTGACGCTCTTCCTTAACATCAGTCCAGAAAAAGCGAAAGAGAGAGGTGGATATGGAGCTGAACGGTACGAGAAGGAGGAGATGCAGCGGAGCGTCGGCAGAATCTTTGCATCTTTTGCGGAGGAGGCGCGAGAACGCGGAGATTTGAAATGGGTGACGTTAGACGCTGGTGAATCTATCGATGTCGTAACGGAAAACACATGGAAAGAAGTCGACAAGTGTCTTGAGGAACCGTTGTCATCGAGTCTCCAACGTCTGTGGGTCTCCCATTTGCGAACCTGAAGTTGGCTCCTTGTAAACGCCATACGGTATTTGGAGGCCAGAAACTACTCCACGACAAGTAAACTTTATTTCTTTAGGTGCATACTAAAACTTTGATATTGGAACAAACGTGTTACAGATAATATAGTGGGACATATGAGAAAAGCAAAGGAATGAAAGCAGGGTAGTTAGGACGGAGAAGGGGGAAAAGATCGCAATACGGTCCGTTAAAGAACGATCGCACTACATGCAGGAAAGCGATGTTACATGTGCACCACGGACATCTATGGGGCGCTCGATCCCAGAGAAAAGGAAAAGAATGGAAGTAGGGGAAAACAGAGAAAATCAAGGAATGTCGTATCATCATAAGGCAAAAAATCATTCAAGAATTACCAGTTATGCGGCTTGAAATCGCCCAAGCAACAGCAAAGAATACACCCCAATACCACTTCTGCCACATCATCTGACCCCAAGAGCAAGCGCCGTCACCCTGGACGCCCACATGAGGTTGAATTTTGGCGGCTTTGCCTTCAATGATCTTCTTTGGGACTTCATTTATAGGTGTACCGACCGGGGTTGCAGCGACTAATGCAGAAGCCACAGGAGTAGACATACCAGAGTTAGGAATACTGACGCCTGACTCAGATGGTGTGAGGGACGGTCTTCGAGCCAGCTCCTTCTGCGCCATATTCGGCAAATCCTTCGGCATCGGTCCGCAATACTGTGAGAAGACATGTTTAGATCTTTTCTTGTATGTAAATTAGATGCAAACGAGAACTCACGTCAGGAAAAGCATCTTTGAACTTCTTGTGCTGTATGTTCCAGGCATGAGATCGGGCAGCATAGGCCCGTTTGTCATTATCTGAGGTCGTAACGGAGCCCGTCGTCATCTCATCCGCGAGCATGAAGGAGAGAAGGCCTGTAAGACTGCAACTCGGCGGTCAGTAAAAGCATAGAAACCCATGCCCCGAACAAGTAGAACACACATAGTCGCCACACTCCATGCTGGATTCCAAGAACCTGGATGGAAATCCGACATTGAGAAACAAATCTTCTTGTCGGGTTGGAAGCGACCCGACGGCGTCATCATCTTGATCCCCGGCGGCTTAAACGGGTATTCTGACGGGAACATAATGACGCCGTAGAATTCTCCTCCGGCATAAGGACTGTCTGGTGGTCCACGCTGTGGGGACACGGTCGTTAGATTGATATTGGCGCTTAAAACAACGGGAAAAGATGAGGGCATGACACGTACGATAATGTAGTTCCCTAGCCGAGAAGAGTCAGTACATGCATGCGGGCTCAAGGCTTAATTGATACGTACAGTTAAGAATGTTCTTCTCGTCTGGACAAGCCCAGATAAATGGCGGAGGGTCCCGCTGCATTGTTGCATATTCCTTTGTCAACTGCGGTGAGACAGAAAGGCGGTGTCAGTTGATTGATGACTGGACACAGGACGGGCAATCCCTGCGACAAAGGGTAAAGCGTCCACTCACACGTTTGAAGGCAGCTTTGGAGGCCATTGGGGATGAAGAGACGAGACGATGCGAGGAGGCAAAGGAGGGGTGAACGACGAGACGGTAGAGAAGGAACAGCGACAAACGACAGCGGGAGTCCGTGGCACGCGCAAAGCGCCGACTCAATTTAGGAAATTGATCTGCGTCCGTTCTGGGCCTAGCCACACTTGCGCACGAACAATACACAACCTCCTTATAAGAGATACAAATCCACTTTCAACGTGCAAGTGATTATAAAAATCACTGTAAGATAGCATGCATACAGCAACCGCCTTCACGCGTGTATCAGTCCATCGTCCTATTCCGTCTTTGATTCACAGGTACGGAACAATTTACTACCTACGGCCGGAACGAAATAGCGATGCCCAGCTCATTGCGTGCCCAACTCGAATACCGTATCTATCGCCGATGACTACGTCCGCCTCCACCTCTGGGTTTCGCGTGTCGTTTACGATCTCGCTCGTCTTGCTTTGCCTGAGCGCTGCGGGCTCTTGGATCAATAACCTCGTAGTCCCTCTCCGCTTTGCCCACTTCCTTTTCGTTACTTTTAGGAAATGATAATACGTGATTAAGGAAATCCACGTCGTCATCAATCTCCATACCCTCGTCTTCTTCACCAGCTCCCTTTGTTGCTATGTCATCGGGGCGTTTCGTCGATTGCTCGTCTTCTTCGCCATATTGCAAGATACCTAACTTGCTCCTAAACGCCGACATCTTCGCAAGAACATCGTCTTCATTTTTTGTCCGCCTCCCACCTTTCTTCGCCTTCAAACCTCTGCCTTTCTCATACTTCGCCAGTTCTTCGTCCAAGAATGAACGTTTCACTTTCTTCTTCCTATCTTCGTCGGAATCGGATTCTGCACCAACACGCTTAGCGTCCAATCGTCGAATATCCTTTTCGAGCTTTGATATCTCTTTTTGACGTTCGGACCTTTGGTCTAAAATGAAACTTACAATAGGGTCGAATAAGTTGAAAATACTTACTCGGTGGCACCTAATTCCTTCACATGCTTTTCACGAAGTCCAACAATATCAACCGATTCCTATTTCTTTGTAAATTACAAGGTTGCACTTGAGATGAGAATTACACGCCTTGATCTTCCTTTGCTTTACTTCCTCGGTTCGCTTCTCGGGCTCATTTCGTCGCTGAGATGTCTTGTTGTCAGAGGGTAGCGAGATAATCTTCGGGTTTAGTGTAACTGAGTGTTGTGCGCTATCATCGATTACTAATGATGGATCCGTCAAAAATGCTTGGGGGTCAAATTAGTCTCCTCTTACGGTCAGGCCTCGCAACCGTTTTCTTTTTGAAAACGACAGATTCTTCCCCTTCATCATCGTCCTGGAAGCTCAATAGCTTTGTGTCCCTTTAAAGCAGAATAAGCGAAATCTTAACGAGCTGAAGATGTCGCACTTTTTGGCCCCCTTCTTTCGAATCTCTTCCTCCCGCTCACGTTGAGCTTGTTCTTTGGCTCTTTGCTGAGCTCGCTTCTCAGCCGCAGTTATTCGAGGGACGATGTCATCAAAAGGATTCTCTATTATTCGTATCGATTTGATCTTCGGCGGACTGCATTATTATGAGATCCACGCACACAATGATGGCTTTTTTTTAGAAAAAAGGTTGTACTTACTATAAGGGACGTTCACCATCCAGCTCTTGTAGTAATAGCTACTCAGAGCTTCTTTTCACCCAGATCGGATTGCAAGACCAAGCTTACCCAGTTCTCCTATCTTCAAAACGTCTAAAAACATAATATGAGCGGGGAGGTTTGAAAGCAATAATAATTAAAGAGGCGATAAAGGACATACTGAATATTGTATCGCCAATGCAGCGACCAAAGAGTGTGTGCTTTCCTTGTAGTTCATCCGCTCGGTCTGTACAGAAATTTTAAATCGAGCACAATGCACGACAATATTCGTACAAACCAAGAGTTATGAAAAACTGCGAGTCGTTCGAGTCTTTCGTTCCATTATTCGCCATACCTACAAGTCCTCGATGGGCATACCGAAGTCTTGGATGAAATTCATCTTCAAAAGGCTCTAAGAGTCAAGCGTCGCATTTAGTGAAAGAAGAAAGTATACGTCGAGCCTACTCTCACCTCCGTAAAATGATTCACCACCGCCTCCCGTACCCGTCCGGTCGCCAGTCTGGACAAGAAAGTCCGGTACGACACTAGCTAGCATTCAAGTCAACATTTCAGAACAAAAACAATGCCACACATACCGGTGGAAAATGACACCATCGTAGTATCCTATAGCATAAGATGGTTAAGTCGCAACTTTTGAGTTTCGACGACGTTCAGTCGTCTAAGATCATCTAAGCTAACCTTCCATGGCGAGAGCAATGAAGTTGCGACATGTTTTGGGCGTTTCCTACGGACCATCACATCTACCTTTATCTGAGCAGCACAGTCAGAATCACACACCTTTGACCAAAGCTCAATGTCGAGCTCCCCGACCGTTGTTTCGATTACAACCCGCCCTTTCGTCGGTAGCGCCATGATGAGCAGAGGACAAGTGAAATGACGGAAAGCTTCTCACGTGCTGCGCGTCACGACGCGCTTCGAAATTCGGATTTCAAAGGCGCCTTCTCCCCTTTGTCCTTTGTATTCGACCATGACCTTCATACATCGAGACCTTGATACTTGAAATAACAGAGTCCCAGATATACACCGATACATGCGAGCGAGGAACCCGTTGTATGACTATGCTATCGCGAGACGTGGTACCCAAGCGCGAACGGTCTCCCAGCCCGACGTTGCCTCTCAATGGCCCCAAAGCCCAAACATCAGGCGTTAAACTACTTCCCTTGCCTGTTACTTGTCGTCGGAACAATCCAAAATACGAACAAAATAGGAGGCGCCTGATAGATCCTGAACTGAAAAGGCTGAAGTCCAAAGGAGTGACGGTGACGAAGGTCCTTATACGGTGTGTGTTTTTATGCCGTCGCGTTCCTGAACCGTCAGTCATTGTATTTTCTTAGTGATGATGGCATGTGCATAGAATGGTAAAGTCCGTACTCATATTATTGACTAGGATTACTAGCTCATTAAATTTTGGGGCTCACCGGATCTCTTTTACTTAGGCAAAGTACATTTCCCGTCGACCCGGATACGTTTGAGCGCGTCGAAATCAAACAAAGGCCCGAACCACCTTTTCCTCCCAAACTCGAGGAAGACGAAGAACCTACCCAAACACTCGCAAAGCTCATCGAAGAAGAAAGACTAGAGAAAGAAGCCTCAGAACTAGAATGCATGGCCGTGGATTTCTTAAAAGAGTATGAGTAATGTCCGTAATCTGTTCTGGAGCTCCAATAACAGAGGCCATTGAACCCGTAGATTCGTCAGTGCGTTCGACACGAACCGAAAGAGTTTGATTGGCGCGTACGCTCCGGATGCACTCTTCTCCTACACCGTCCATAATCCAAGCATTGTGCCCTCGAACTCTGTCGCAGCCGTTTTCCAAAACCCCGCCGTCTACAGGTTTGCACCCAAGAATGCCTCGAGAAACTTACGTACGTATCGTTATCCTGTCCTTCTAAATCCTCGACAGGCAATTAAAGACGTATTCTGATTTTCTGTGGACTCCACGTAATACCGTTCACATTTTCTCCATACCCCCTCTCCGCGCGAACCCGAACTTGTGCCTGTCCATTTGCAAACTGCGACTACGCGCTCATAGTAACGACACTATCGCACTCAAGCAACATATTCCGAGGGCCCGACGAGATTGTGCGCGCACTCTGTACCCTCGGTCCGCACGAATTTTGTTCGACAGTCCCTATCGAGCTCGAGTGGAACGTTCTAGCGCTTCGGATAGGCCGAGTCAACGAGGGGAGCTCCAAAGGAACGACGCCACAACTTGAGGACGCGCCGCTACCAGCTGCACAAACGTGTGTTTTCGTCTCATGTCGTGGCTCGCTGTTCGAGCACAAACACGGTAGACCACTTAGCGCGGGCGGAGACTACCGTCTTTCTTTTGACCAATACTTCGTGCTTCGCCGGCCGAGCCCATCTGATAACGAAAGGTAAGAGAGAACCTTTTCGATCCACCTTAGCAAGTTTCAGACAATTTCCGCCCTTCATACTGAATTCTTTGCTAATTTCTTGTGAAACTTCTTTTCCGACTAACTCCGAAAGAGATTGCTGACGACAAATTGTACAGGATATCCAAGGGAATTTGGCCTCTGGTTGCTATCAATCACCAAATGACAGTTCGAGACCTTTCGTTGCGGCCTTTACCGTAGTCCAAGCTCCGTGTTGAGGCTTGAAGGCTGTTGGACATTTTTTCATTTAATTTCACTTCTTGCTTTGCTTTACCATGGTGCCGTCGAACGGCCGCGCATCAAACAATACCCCGATATATGCGATATTATCGAAACGGGAGAGGAAAGATTAACAGGGCTGACAATGTTAAATACAAGATAATTGTAGCTTAGATATGCAACGGGTCAAAGCGTGGATCTAAAGTGCATGGAGGAAAGGGGATTGTATTGAATTGGACAGGTGAAAGTATTATGTAGAATTGCAACAAGACAAGAAACAAAATGAAAAAAAAGTAACAGACAGACAATTTCGATCAGCGCCAGTTCCTTCATTACGCCCCCCCCCCCCCCACCGTCCTACAAAACAGAGCAACAGGTGGATCATAGAAAAACAGGACATATTATACTTGGATCGTCCGAGAGAAAGGGTGTGAAGAGATGGGATAATGGAGAAAGAAAACATCATTCAAGTCGTGCAAAATTCATTCAAGGTGGAAAGTACTGCTGCTGGTAACCATCCATCCATCCATCCAGCCAGCATCAAAGAAAGAGGAATGGGAAATATTAGCGCCTGCGCCGCAAGGCTTGTTGCAGAAGCCAAAAAACATTAAAACTTTTTTGCTGAGAGGTCGAACTTTTCCCTCCAAACTCCGCGCAAAGACAGAAGGGAAGAGGAGCTGTTGCATCCGACATGCATCCAGCATTTACGGCCGGTCCCTACCCATTTCACCGATACCCCGACCCCGAGCCAGAACTGGAGCGTGAGTTCGGGTTCGGACCCTGCTGCCCACCGCCAGAGCGCCGGGCACGAACGGCCTGCCAGTACGGTTTTTGCTTGTCGCGCAGGCCGACGAGGAGCCGTGCGATGATTGTGCGGACTTGGGGCATGAGGTAGTTGACGTTTCGCGGGGTAGGCTCTTCGCTGAGACATTCCTCGAGGAGGGCGCGAAGGTCGTTTAGGAAGTTGGAGATTTCGCTGTTTGCAATCCGACCGATGGTAGTGATAAATATCATCATACGTGTATCGATGCGACCGTGAAGAATAAAAGTAAATGGAGTAACGAAGATATAGTCAGATGGTATTGTTGAGGAAAGAGAAGAGGATTTGACGCACTTCATATCGATGCTGTATACACTAAACGCAGCGAGCATCTCATGGTACGCATTTCCCACCTCCACGAACACATCACTCACGCTGTCTTCGGTGATTTCTAGTGCAGACCACCTGCGAAGAGATTCCTCCAGACGGCGCGTTGCATCGAGGAGCGTGGAGATCGCAGCTGGCACGTCGGGTACCGTAGGAGTGCGTTGCTGTGGATAGTTTGACAGTTCAATAGTTTCGTCCAAGATAGTAGCATGAGTGTGGAGTTTTCAGATTGTGTTCAGCACGAGGATGACTTTCGCGTGTGTATGAGATCACTCACCAAAGGAGGTGGAGGAGGGGGCTGGGCGTATGCAGCGTTGCCGCCGGCCGAGTTTGAAGTAGGAGGGTGTGGTCTGTATGCCATCTGTCACGAGTACAATGATGATTCGGATAGCAGCACGTCGAATGGAGGTGGTGGTAGTGGCAGATTGAGTGAGAGCGGTAAGCGCTCTGGACGCAATAGACGAAGAGGATCCGGAGGCAGTAAAGGGAGAGAAGTGGATGGATGGGAGCTGGATAAGGCTGCTGAGGGAAGGAGAATTGAGAATGCAGCGGCGTGCGGACTGCGTGGTTATTATATATATACGAATAATACGTATATACGGGAGGGGGCGAGCACACAACCTCGGGGGTCTTTGGCCTGGCGCGTTCAGGGTTTTGTCTAACTTTAGTCGTGTTATCCGATCCCGGTCGAGATATATTTTGAAATTATAAGAAAGAACGAGATACAGAAGGAGAAGGAGACGAAGAGAGCACTTTGTGGACAGGTCAGAGGGTAGACCTGTGCATTATGAAGGAGTGCAACGGGTGGACGACGAGAGGGAAAGGAAGGAAGAGAGATTGAGATGGCACAGCACTGAGCAATCATCATCCCATCCATCATCACAGCTGCTCAGCATCAACGAACATCCCAGGCGACCCGACTCAGGCTCTACAGACTCTACCAGCTCTACCAGTCCTACCCAGCAAGGGACGCGTTTCATTCATCCGTTTATCCAAATCTATATCATTTTATCATCATCCCTAGAGTTTATTACACGTGTCCGTTCCATCTCTCTTGCCTATCTGCATTTAAGTCCGGACAACTGCAGGGTCGTCTCTCCAGCTTCTCGTAACTCACCCGCCACCACAGCCCATTCCGAAGAACGGTTCGCTCGGCTCACCCAACAATACTACTTGCGGAGCCTCGGGTCTCTCGTCTCGTTGCTCTTCACAAATTTGCTGATAAGATTACGGAAGTCTTCCTGCGTTGCGTTGGAGTTTTTCAAGTGAGACATCATCTCGCGTCAGCCAGCGTTTCACTTCTTCGTGTTTGAGACTGAGATCAACCGGCACCACTCACGTTCGCTTTATATTCATTGATCAGTGGCATCGTCTGGATCCATGTCCACCCGTGCGCGTTCTCCATCGTTTTCTGCCTCGAGCTGTCTGCTTCTAGAAAGCGAGCAAACAACAGCTGGTGTTCCTTGTACTCCGCGGGCATGTTTCGGTATTCATCCAAAGTTTGCGGAAACCGTGACCGCCTCTCGTTGAATGCCTTTTCCTTCTCCATCTTCCTCGCATCTTTCAATCGTTGATACAAAGGAACAAGCTCGCGCATGCACTCCAACCGGACTTCATTTATCGCAGTGCGAAGTTCTCGTAGTTGTCGTTTGTCGCTATCTTTGAAGAAGCGCTTTGTATCAAAGAATCAAAGAAGCAGAAACACAAGGACGACGTTGGGTTGTCAAGTTTCAGCGAGGGGCCTCGGGGAACAGAAAAACTTGATCTCAGGGTCGAAAGTGCCCGCTCACCTCGAGCCGTGCATAGTGATCCCCCCACAAACGATCGGTTGTCGGTTCCGACGGGTCGTAGTCATTGAAGTACTTGAGGTCATCAGTCATGAAATATCGATCCAAGGCTTCGTCGGAAGCATTTTGGATATGATATCGGACGAGCTTTGAAATGATGTTTGTGTGGGCTTGTTTCACTTCTTTTATGCGGACGTTTAGGGCTGCAGTGGATTCGGCGTATGTGGGGTCGGTTTCCTTCTGCATGTCCTCGAGGCTAAGTTACCGAAATGAAATCCGGCACAAGGGCTAAGAATAAGCTTTGATGAAGGCGGTGCGAGAAGCCGAAGGGTACTTACGAGGGGAAGAAAGAGCCCAATTCTCGCAAGACGAACCTCGCAGCATCCTGTATTTCGGCGTTTTCTTTGTCTTTGCGAGTTGGTACATTCATCGCAATTAAACAGACAAAAATGCTAATTGGGCAAGCTTCCTGCTTTTAAGAGATTTTCAATTGTTTGGGTGGATGCGTTGGATTTGGAGGTGATGGGCTGTGTGCAAGAGTTGTTGATGAAGTCTCTTTGACCCTGCAGCGCTGCAGACGAAACTGCTCACGTGATTTTACATGCCATTAATATTCTTGCCAACCGGAAACGCTCTCGACGCGTTGTCGATTGTGCTCATCGTCGACGGTCATCGTGCCCCTCGCCTTCATTGTTCAACATCATTCTCGAGCCTTGCTCTTACTCATCTATGCTGTCCAATCGATCCTGAAATTTGTCTCTTTGCTCTGCTGTATCTCGCCAATCTCACCATCTGTCATCTAAGAGGACTTTAGTGCAACCCCATACATGTCCGCATCAAGAGGCAGTACTCCTCCCAAGAGCCTGCGTTCCAGCTCTCCCTCGCCGGCACATGGCACCGGTCGCCTCCATCATACTCCATCTCATGAGCTTCTCACCGCACACCCACTCTTGTCCCCGGATAGCCCACCTTCGTCTCTGAACGTCTCAACAACATCACTCGAACCGCAGCTCGGCAACGAGCCCGCAATCACCGCGTCGCCTTTGCAGCAGCAGCGGCAAGATTCACCTCGCACGAGCCCAGCAGTCCCCATCCCGATTTCTTCGCTTTCACCGGCCTCGTCTCAAGTTCATTCGGGAACGAACACGGGAGCAAATCAACCTGCTATCTCCGCTCCGAAGTATCTCCCGTACACACCACGTCATGCTCGTGTTCCCGCAGGAGCAGCAACCACTGGCACTGCGAGCTCGCCCGTTTCAGTGTCGCCGCTACAACAGCAACCGCAGTTGCACACAAGTGCGACGAGTCGGTTGCAACTCCAGAACCTGAAGGCCGTTGCGCAGAGCAATGGCCTCGATTCCGGTAGTGTCGGTTGGGCTATGCTAGAGGAGCTTGTGGGTGGTTCCGAGCATAATGCTGCTTGGTCTGATGTATGGAATACTGTATCTACGGGAAAGGTGAGTGCATTCGTTTACATGAGTTTTCATCTGTCAATAGAAAGTGATGAAGATGCTATGGGGTTCGCTAGGTTACTATGCTCTTACCTACGGATCAAGGGTTTCGGGAACCCATCACGCCTGAATTCGTCAAGGATCATGTCATTTATTGCAATGGTTCATCAAGAAATAATGCACCCTTTGTCACGCTCTCTGGATTTAGAGGGCTTATAAAGTAAGTAGCAAAGTTTGATCTGTCGCAGAGTGTTGTGAAAGACACTGTACAATTCTGTGTCGTTTACAGTTAGACCGTCTTTGCTAATACTGAATTCATCAGTGAGAATGAAGTGTCAATCCGGTCGGTACTACCAAATGCATCCAAGAACTTTCTTGCCTTGGGGGAACCGGCCAAACGAACCGCGACTCTTCAGTCTTTGCCCCCTCTGCCGCAATTCTCCAATCCTTTGACACAGTTTCCGACATTTTCTTCCCCTTCGTTCGTCTCATCTCTCCCATTACCTCCACGTCCTCCACCACCCTCCAGACCACCACTCCCACCTCGACCCGGAACAAAAGCAGGTCCGACTTCCAATGTCTCGCGTTTATCGAATCCATTCGCTTCACTCTTCTCCAAATCATCTGCACCAAGTAGTCCGGCCACGACTCCGCAACCTCTTCCTCAAGACCCAACCCCAAGCGACCAGGTCATAGAAATATCGGCTTTTATCATCGATCGACCACTCATCCGGAAAAGCGTGTCGAAAAGTCTCGCGAAATGTATGAAGTCGGAGCTCAAAGACCTTCTGGGCGGCTTACCGTCTTGGGTCATTGAGCGCGTCCAGACATTTGCATCTGACCTCCTTCCCTTTCCGAAACCGAGCAAGAAGGTGCGAGAAGACGCGGTTGAGGTTCATTCCGGATCGACTTCGGAAGAAAAACCGGCTGTATTCACGGTATCAGGGATGGACGAACATGCGGAGGAGATCTCGAATCGCTTTCAGGATTTCTATGATAGTTTATCAGAGGAGATGAGGGTAGATGGTTCTCCATCCAC
Organism: Hymenochaete sp. R1; assembly: GCA_019400425.1. Taxonomy (NCBI): domain Eukaryota; kingdom Fungi; phylum Basidiomycota; class Agaricomycetes; order Hymenochaetales; family Hymenochaetaceae; genus Hymenochaete; species Hymenochaete sp. R1. The sequence goes on from JAFREE010000002.1 coordinate 226,540, forward strand.
GTTACGGCGAAGAGAGGGGAAGATGAATGAGGAGGAGAGGGAAAAACAGCGGGACGAACTGGATGCTAAATTGCAGAATGCACTCGAAAAAGTTGAGAGGGTGATCACGTCTACCTTCTATGACCGGTGAGTAGATGACTGGTTGGAACCATGAAAAATATTTGACCTATTCTTACAGTCTATTTCGACCGTCCAATTCAGATGATGCATCCCATGACGAAGCTCTGTCAAGTCGGATAGCGGCGTTGAACATGTTGGATCTTACGTTGGACCACCTAGGCGTGGATACAGGATCATCCGTCGAGGACGTTAATAGAATTGTGGAAGCATGTGGCGAAAGTATGTAATTAAGAATTTCATTCAAAGCACATCACGCTCAGACAATATCTAGCTATTTCCCAGCTTGAAGTCGCCCGCTGTCCAGCAGACAAGGCAGCGATACTCGTAGCTTCTCATAGAATACTAGTCGGTAGGCTTCTACACTCAGCTTCTTCACGTGTCCAGTAGCTAAACAATGTTCCAAGACGGCTTATCAAGACTCCCTCCCTTACAGCTCAAGTCCGACGAAACTGCAGAAGACGAAAAAACGCCCCAAGCTCCCAATTTCAAGCAAGATGAGCTTCCGTCATCGGAGATAAACGCACCTAAACCAGGAAACAGCACCAGCCCACCAACAGTGACTCTCTCGCCCGATTCGCTACCTCAGCCAGACGAGCGAGCGGAATCAGCGGAGGAAAGCATCGCGAAAGATACTATGAAGGTACCGAAGGAGAAAGATGACGCATCATCTGTCCACTCTGTTCCTTCCTTCACACTGTCTCCTGCGGATGAGAAGGAAACACCTCTGCTGACGATGTCACCGCCAAAGACGCCGACGCCGGTCTCTGGGGATATACTACTCCCTTTAATCATATTTTCCGTGGTGAAGGCGAATCCGCCTCAACTTGTTTCGCACTTGTTGTATACGCAACGATTACGGAATCAGTCGGTTGGCGGTGAAGAAAGTTATTGTTTGATCAATCTTATGGCAGTGGTGGAATTCTTAGAAAATGTTGATCTTGGTGCTCTGGGACTCAAGGAGAGCGAGAAAAAAGTTCTGAGGTGCGTTGGATGTTCCCTGTTCGCTTTTAATAGACACCAACGATAAAATTTGCAGTACCGCGGAACTCTCCCCGATACCCCTCGCACTCGCCAAAGAGAAATCACCTGCAGGGACTCCCGGAGCCCTCCAAGCAGGCCTTCGCGGACGTGTCGAGCAACAGGTCGACGCCATCGCTGGTTCAGCGAATAAGGTTCTCTCCGGCGTTGTCGACTCAGGCTTCGGTGTCCTGCGCTCCCTTCTTCCCTCGAGCCAAGCTGAGAGGACAGCTGATGGGGCCACCGATGTTCCACCTGAAAGTGCACCGTGGAATAATGTCAGACCCGGTTTTGGCCTGTTACGAAGAGAGAGCGGATTTTCTATCGCGAGCTTGGCGGCCTCGCTGCCTGGGAGGGAACGAGGCAGGTCTATTGCGTCTACTCACCGTCCTGACGAAGAAGGCCAGGAGATGGTGGAGAGCCGGCCTGGGTCGGTGCGTAGTATGGTTATACATGACGAACCGGAGGAAGAATCGGGCGAAAGCGAGGATGGTGAGGACGAGGAAGAAAGCGAGGGTGAGGGCGAAGAGGAGGATGAGGCTGAGGAAGGAGGCTTGGCGGGAGGGCCGAGGCAGGATACAAGGAGCATCCGCAGCTTCGAAAGCATGATGAGCCAGACAGGTAAGAGTCGTCCAAAGCAGAAGTCGGCGCCTGCTTTGCTGGATACAAGGGACAAAGAGGCGAAGGGGAAGGAACGGATGAGCATTGGCGATCGCCTTGCGCATATGTCGAGGCTGACGAAAGGCGCAACGGCGCAAGAACCCACCACACACTATGTACGTTTCCCGCTATGATCTCTTAAATAAAACTGAAATTGACTGAAATTTTGAAAAACTGAAGGGCTCACCCCCAGCACGTTCGTCGAGTCTTCTGGCCGCCAAAGAAGCTGCACGCTTCGACACGCCCCTCTCTTCCCGGAACTCATCTCCGTTAAGAGGAAGCCGCATCCCGCCCCCGAACCGGCGTTTCTTAGAATGTTCTGTTGCGGACCTCAAATTGTCAGAAGTCCCCGAATTACTACTTGAATATCGACGGCTCGTCGAGAGCATCAAGTTAATGGGGGCGTATGATGACTAGATTGGGAGCCTATGCTTTTAAATTTGCTATGTAGAACATGTTCCGTCGGATAATTGCATGCAAGGCTTGATTACGGCCTTCGTAGTACCAATTTTAGAGAGGCATAAATGATACCAAGTAACACAATATGTCATTATCGTCCATGATTAGTGGGGTATCATTAACTATGGGTACATTCGAAACTCGTCAAACAAAAAATGAATTAGTCTCATCGCAATAACAAAATGATCGGAGTGAAGAACACCGGGTATAATATCATAGGAATGAATGTTGCCGCTCTTGAAGCTGAGCTAACGGACGGAGATGTTCCGTTATTCTCAGACGCGGATATTCCACCGATATACTGTTCGCCAAGAGGTGTGATCTTTCCACCAGAGTCCATCATAGCGTTATCCTACAGAGCGTGATTGTTTGTTTGCAGGTGATCGGTATGATCGAGGCAACGAAACTTACTGTGTCAACACCCTGAAGGTTCTCCATCGTCCCAAACCATGAGTACCGCTCAACCCAGTCTGTCTCGTCCATGAAATGCTGAGTTTGGTTGAGGAATGAAACGACTTCGCTATATGAAGGCTGGGAGCCGCCATTGAAATTCTGGGGCAAAATAGAGTCAATAAGAGAGATACGCATGTGGGGGGATGCGAACTCACTTGATCTGCCAGTTCCGTAACCCAGATGGGCAATTGGAAGGTGTTGTGAAAATCTTCCAGATAAGTCTGAAAGATTGTCGCATTCACATCATAATAGTCTATTCGACGATTGTCTGTATTAATGGCTATTAAATATATTAATCCGAAGGCACTCACGTAGAGCAACAAAGTCGGGATTACAGCTTCCGTTGCACGCAGAAAGCCAATCTTGTATCCACGTCTTCCCATTCGGATTACTAGATGGCGCCGGCGTTCCGAGACGGATACCTTGACTTTTCAGAGGTTCGATGTATTGTATCCAAAGACTGGCTCCATCCTGCGGTGATATATTTGACTGACCACTTTCTTGAGGCCTGCAAGTGTTGCCCCGTAATGAGTATAAGGAAGCGAACAAATACAATCATTTTCTTAACTCGTTGAATCCCAGAACTGCGGTGACATCGCCGCTGGCTATCGTATCGTTGATTGTCTTGGAAAACACATCCACTTGATCCTTCCCCCAGAGTTGCGGTACAAACTCGAGGTCTGAACTTATGGGGCTCGGAGACCAGGTGTAATACCTAGTGAGTGGCTTCAAATCATCGCTGTCATAATTATGAAATATATACAACTTACCAGGATACCTTTCCCGTTGAAGTGTATTGATTGATGTCATCCGCGTTGCCGTTTGGCCAGGCTAACCCTGCCTTCGTATTCTCTGTCACACCTCTTCTACCGTACGGTATCCCGGCTGCACCACTCGCGATTGCGAGAAGCGCCGTTCCTTCAAGCAACATTACGATATTTGGGACTTATAGGCAGTATAAGCAGACAAAAAGATGGGGGTGCGTTCGTTCAAGTCGAAAAACCATACACGTCGGGAATGAATATCAATGCGCGAGATTCCAAGAAGTCCTCTACCAAAGAGATTCCAGCTTATATATGTTAAACATAGGACTATGTGTGCGGTGCCTGGGAATGAGGCGCCCTTGGCTCCACTTGTAGGCGATATTAATGTCCAATGAAGGTGACGTAGAGTAGACGACACGAGGTGGCTCAGCATATGAAAGATAATCTTGGCTTTCGGACCATAGTCGCCCGTGTTACTTCGCGTGCATAGCAAAGCTTGAAGTCCACAGCGTGAGGGGCGCGAAAGACATGATGGAGGTTGGGAGAGAGATAGAAAGTCCAGGTCTTGAAATCAGTAGGCGCGGAGGCAGAACTGAAGCGGAATCTCCCGGCCGCAGGTCGCGTGACCCGACTTCTTCCATTTTCGTTTTATCACCCTTTCCTCTCGAACCAACCCCCTCTTTGAAGCCTCACAATCTCTACTGGTGGTTTCTCTTTTGGCAGATGTCGCACTAAGCCAAGCATGTGAACGATGATGACTTTGAGGTCATCAATTTGTTCTTGAATCTCTGCTCCCCATTACGTATGAAATGAAACCCCGGTTCATAATGTGTTCAACTTGATGGCAAGTCAGAAATGCACCAGGTCCTCTGAACGCATGTTGCATATGATTTGCGGTCAAAATCCTCTATGAGATGGCTGTCTGGCTCCGACTCCGATAAACAGGCAGCTGGACGTAAGCTTGAAGTATCATGAACGAGTTTGCGTGTTCGGATGAAGGCAGAGGGTCGCCTTTTCATCGTTGCCATTCATTGGTGGGTTCTCGCCGTATATTGGTGACTCCATTCAGCTTCTTTCAGAATTAACTTGCTCCATTCATTGTGGCCTAGGTTAAACAATATTTTTCATCCAGCAGTGCGAGTTTTCAGGAGAAAGCGCGGTATCGAACTAGCGCCGGTCCTTGTTCCTGGATGCTTCAAATGCGGATGTTTTGTGGTCGTCTTCTGCGATGAACTTCTTCGCCTGGATATATCTTGAACGATACCTTTTTGACGTCGGCGTGCAGAGAGGCACACACCGACGAAAGGAATGACTACGAGGCAGTACTAAAATCAGCAGGCGAACTTTCTTTCGGACTAATCGTCGGACGCTGTGCCTTGGAGGCCTGACTTTGCTTCCGACAGGGCGTTGGTAGCGCCAGTCTGGAAGTTGCTGAAGTTGCTCTGTCTTCCGCCTGAGGTGTAGACTAGGTCTCATCCCAGAGAGTCGTTGCCATTATCGGGTCTCCTTCCTTGACCTGCACCTGCGCGTTCTCGAACAAAAGCGACTTGATGAAGGTATATAAGACGTCTTCGGTGATGAAGGTAGCAACAAAGGACTGGCGATCAACTCTCAGCATCCTCTTCTCTTCTCATATACGATGAACCACTCGACCCAGAAGCACGACTTCTCCGACTATCTCTCTGATGAGCAAGCCAAGTTTCTTCAGATCTCGGCGTTCGCTGCATTCAGAGATCACGTCGGACCAACCCCGCTCAGCAACGCGACTCCCCTCGAGTCGAACGTTACAGATACTCTCTTAAAGGACTTTGCTACAAAGATTCGTGTCGGGGTACGTGCTTCACGCTGATATGTCATCGCCTTAGCTGCTCACAGGTGTTGCCCGTAGAATGAGACGGTCATCCAAAAATGTGAAAAGAATCAAGATAAGGCAAATTTGAAGATCAAGGATTGGTTCTCGAAGGATCAAAAGCTCGCCATAGTAAGTCACGAGAATCATGAATGGATCTGTGATACCAACAATTTAATGAATCATCTGCAAAGCTCACTTATGACACTGTTGCCGAAGGCGTCTCGGGGTCAGACTTTGCGTTCTTGTCGAAGGGCGACAGCACGCGCGACCCTCTGATTCTTTTCATCCAAGGTTCGTCCCCGTAACTTGTACGAGCTCAAGTACGACATTTATTCCCTCATAGTGAAGCTCGGACCCGTTCCCAATATCCAGTACAAGTACGTCAATGGAATCTGTTATACAAGACACTTGCACACGATTTACTCAACCTATTCTTTTCTAATCCCAACAGAGGTTCGCCCTTTTATAATTCACCAGTTCTTTCAGCGACTGACAAGTTTATACTCAGATTTCAAACAAGTAAAGAGTCTTTGCCAAAGCATTTATGGGGCGGATAAACTCAAGTTGAAGTATAACAATAAGTTGGTGAGGTCCGCCGGAGGGTACGTGTTACTTTTACTTTTTCTCGAATCAATTGCGCCTGTCCTGACTCATCGACGCCTATGCCTCATTTTATTCAGTGTCCTCGTCCTAGAGAAACAAGACGTCCCAAAGTTCTTCGAAATCACCGACGTGCTGGACAAAGCCGACGCAATCTGCGACGACTTCGCCAACCAGAGACTGAACATGGCTGAATTCCGGCGTCAACTCTGGAACGAACTCAAGCTGCTGTACATGGCGAGCCAGATGCCCAGCGGTGGCGCCGACGGCGACGGTGTTGATGAGGATTTTGAGCCAAAGGAGGCTAAGAAGCTGAATAAGGGGAATGTGTACGTTTCGAATGATCCCTGGAATAAGGACGTTTTCCAAGTGAAGGACAAGCCTGGGAACACTGTGTACGTTTCAAACGATCCTTCGAACAAAGACGTTTTCCAAGTGAAGGGCAAGTCTGGTAATACTAATTAATACTAATGAATCTTGATTTGGTGGCGTGTACTGTATCACAGTTCTTGTATTAGTTTCCGAGACAATTCTATTTCACGGGTCACTCTGAGTTTATCTATCACTAGTACTTGTCTCGGGAATTACGAGGTTCAACTTTTTTTTTGTCTCAAGTTGTCTGTCCAGCTGATCGCAAGAGGGGATGCCGGGAGACCGGCTGCCTGCCAACGTGCTGCAACGTCGTCGCATGTGTATCTAAATGCAATCTAATCTTTATCCACTTTTGGTTATATCGATTTCGTTGGAATCAACCGTTGTGCAGAGTACCCGGACGTCTGATACTTTCTTTTCTGACAGGAGGTGTAGGTGTGCCCGTCAATGACACGCTCCAGCGTTGAGCCTTCAGCCTTTTTCCGAACGAACGGTCTTAATTAGTTAATATAAATGAAAAGAAAGAAAGAAAGAAAGAAAAATTCTGACTGAAGCAAGGTCGCGTAAATCTACAACATGTTTCTTTCTAGTAGTCTTTACTATTTGTCCAGTGCGAAACCCAAAGCATCGGTGAACCCCCGCTCTCTCAGCTACATCATGCAGAGATTCGGATCTGGTTCCATCTTATCAGTTTAACAGTTTGACCAATCTAAGCGTACCGGCGTTGTAGGTCTACCTGTTTACCTTCACAACCGGACTTTGCGCGTGTATGGTTTAATGCGTCTATTGGCATTAATATTGACATTGACATGATGACATTATTGGGCAGGTCATGCATGCAAATCTTGATTAATTTCGATTTCTCATCATACGATACGAGGGGGATCTATATTAATATTGGATCGCTCGGCAAAGGAGGGAGATCTGCGATCTTCAAACTTTCAGAGACACGCAAATCGCCGAGACCTCAGACCATAGGCGAGTCAGACGAACGAACGAACGAACGAACGAACGACGACGAACGTTTGTCGTTCAGGAGTTCGGACTGGTGGCCGGAGCTTCCGCGTTTCGGGCCGGTGGGCCTTCACTTTGACTTTCGCTTCCCGAGTCCGGCTGCTCGTCACGGTTTAGAGGACAACAACCAACTCCATCCCTTGCAAGTCTTTGCAAGGCTCTCTTTTTACCAACGATCCGTTGTCCATGGAGACAGCTGCGCTAAGGCAAGCGTCAAAGGCTAAGAGCGTACCCGAGCTATGTTCGTGTATTACTATTACTATTAGATCCCGACTCTGTAGACAAAAGGCGATTCGGCGGACCTGCTTTACAAGTAGTGGCGAACTCTTGGCGTCGGTCAAGATCGTCCAATGACCGTCGTTTACCGTCCTCGAGCTTGTTTCAACGGAGTCAGCGGCGTTTGTAGATCCTTCAAACCAACCGAACCAAACAAAACCCGTTGAATTGCGAAGCTTAAGCGCCGCGGGAAGGGAAGGGAACGTCGTAGGCATTCTACACGCTCGCGCGCGTATCTGTAACACGTATCTTGAGTGCATCCGTGTTCGATTAAGTTGAGTTGAGAAAGCCTGGCGGGATTGCGTATAGCAGCGAAGCTGCTGCTGGTATGTCGACTGTCGTTCACCGTGCCCGTCCGTTCGACCTATAATAACGCACTTTAGAAGCGATCAGTCTTCTACGAAATGATTGCGATTGCGGCGCTCGCGAAATCATAATTTGTATCGTATAGGTGCAACTGACTTATCCTTTCCTTTCGTACGCGCGCACCATGCGTGCGTGTAGATGTCAAAGATGTCGGATTGGATTTTCTTTTGTTGGACTAGTACTCGGAGAAGCTGGGCCGCGCTGTCCAAGAAGACGAAGGCGTGCCCCGTTTGAACGTGATCTATGGTGGTCAGCGAGGGGGTTTATTCAAAAGCAAGATTCTAGTGTGCCGACTAAGCAAAAAGCAAAAAGCAAGAGCTAAGATCGCAAAATTTCCAGCTTAGCCGATCTCGGCAAGAGATATTTCTATAAATGGGTCCGACTTATTACCTTTTTTTTCGGTGCCGATCACCCATGCATACACCCTCGGTCTTAGTGCTGAGAGGGCCAATTCATAGAAATACTGCTAATTCCGGAAGTTTCTTCTTCCAGAATGAAATAAAAACTACTATGGAGACTACCAGAAAGCTTTATGACCCATTTATTTGACTGGCATTGGGTCAGGATCAATACTAGAGCCCGGGAGACTCATGCATGGGGTGTATGCATGGGTGATCGGCACCGGAAAAAAATGTAATAAGTCGGACCCATTTATAGAAATATCTCTTGCCGAGATCGGCTAAGCTGGAAATTTTGCGATCTTAGCTCTTGCTTTTTGCTTTTTGCTTAGTCGGCACACTAGAATCTTGCTTTTGAATAAACCCCCTCGCTGACCACCATAGTGATCCGTGAAAGTTGAGCTGAGAAGGCGTGTTCTGAGTTGTTCATCACGCCGTAGGTGAGACGATCTAGGTCGACAAACGACAGACGGTGATATCTGTCGCTCACCAACACGTTGTTTGATGTGCGCTCGTAGCAGTGCGGGCAGCAGTGCCCATGAGGGTTTGACAATGACCGCGTGTTCCAATTGTTTTCCATTTGGCGCCACCCTCTCGCCAGAGCTAGAGAGTAGGAGAGAGAGAGAAAGAGAAAACATACGAGTAAGCGAAGGCAACATGAGTTCATACCGGATAGAGCGTGCTCCGTTGACGGAGAAACGGAGAGTCGGACGCGTCAAAGAAGCGCGGGTTGGATAGATACGCGGTTACGCGCGCAAAGGCAAATGGAACCCGTCTAAACTAAAGCAGTCATTAATTCTGACAACGAAACGTGAGGTTAGGTTGAGAAGCTGGCTGGCGGAGAGGATCCATCATTGTATGATCGTGCTCCGATGATGAAGGAGGGAAGGCGGCGACAAAGCAACAGCAACAGGCTGGACTCTGGAGCAAGACAGTTGCATTGCCAACATTAATGTAGTTACGCTAAGCTTGGTGGCTGAGATGGTTTCGGTTTCATCACCACTATCAACTGATTCGGAGGAAGTCTATAAAAGGCATAAACCGGCGTGGACGGGCGGCAGCAAATCCTCAAAGTGATTAGAAAAATGAAATATGAGGAATGAGTTGGAAAAAGAAAGGGAAGAAACGGATCATATGGATGATGCAGGGAAAGCAGAATAAGAGAACACATCAGACGACTCTGAGACGAGATCGTAGGATCTCTGGAGAGTCCGAATCATCAAAAGAGGAATAATTAGTATTAGTTAGTTAGTATGAGGGCGGCGTCAACGATGACCGACGACGGTGTGTGGGGTGGGAGTGGATGATGGGCCGGCGAAAAGGAGAATACGGAGGAGGGTCGTTATCAGCCTCGAGGCCTTCTCTGTCCTCTGTCTTCTTTCTTTTCTTTTCTTTTGTCACACGTCACGGAGCCGAACTTGAGGCACGTGTGACTCATCGTGTGCGTCTTTTTATGAGCACTATGGCTGTGCATTTTCCGTAAACGTCTTAGCAGCACGCGACTTGCCGGTCCTTTCCCTGCATCTCGTCCGGAACGGCCGGCACGAAGCCGAATACACAATGATCACACTCACTTCTCCGCCGCGTAGTATAAAACTCTCTTGCCCGCCTTTCCATCCATCTCTGCACGCTCAGGTTGCCCCCGTCTCCCGACCCGACCCTCTTCTCTCCCGCCCGTTTGCTCTGTGCGCCCGTTGTCGCTCAGCAATGTACGCCTCGTACTCAAACCTCTTCCAGAGCGGTCTCCTCTCTGAGGAAGTCACTTCTCACCCAGCTCCAGCAGCCCCGTGGTCATTGGAATCCCTGGGTCCAAGGCGTGGAAGTTTACCCAGCACCATACATTCTATCTCGACTTTCGACACGTCTTACCACAATCCATCCTCGAGCATCTCGACAAGGGAAATGGTCGTCGAGTCTTCTGACGCAACAGAATCCTCCTTTTATTTCACGTTCAAGAAACGGAGCCATGCGAAGGAACATCTCTCTTTCCTCTCACTCGACCTCGCAGAATCCCAGTCCCTCCGGTCTAACAGCATAAGGGGGAAGAGGACCGTTTCCCCGCCCTCGCAACGTTTGAACCTACGTACAGGTCCGTCGATGACATCGCCGGTTGGCAAGGACTCGTGAGTTTCATTTTCCTTATACTCCGTATGGACAGGGTCTCACCGTCATGGAACTTCATCAAGCTTCGTTCCCGCTTTCTCTCCTCCGCCGACCTTCTCTCCTCCCGCCAGCCCTTTGACAGCACGCAGCGACCCTGATCCCAGTATCGCAAGCCTGCTTCATCCTTCTTCACCTTCGTCCGAGAAGACTACATTCCTCGCGCCCATACCTTTACCTCCGCGGTCGTCAACTTATCCCTCCACGAGGCTCTCAATCACCCCCAAGAGCAAGAGGGATCTTTCACCTATGCGTTTCGCTCCACCTTCTCCACCACCTCTCGCCCCTCTTCCTCCCAGACCGACCGAACATCGCACATCTCCTTCAAAGGCCTCGGATGTCTTGAGCCGGACGTCCACCGTTTCTTCAACTTACCGTAGAGCTCAACGCGGCGATGCTCTGAAGCGCCTCGAAGGTCGGACTGCGGACGGCGCCGTTGGCCGTTTGAAACCTCGTCTTTCTCAGAACTTCATGCACCTTTCCGATGACGAGGATGAAGAGGAGAACTGGGCAGACAGGGGTATGAATGTCATTGTGGAAGATATCTCGGAAGTCAATGAGGGAAAGCGATCAAGGCCGCGTTCGAGGAAGTCATCTCGTTCGAGCCGCAACCTTTCCATCTCTGTCAACGGTCAACCATGGCTTAGCCTCACGCCGCGCCAAAACGCTTGGGGCGTGCTCTTCAATGGCGAGGAAGACGGTGACATTGACGTCGAAGTCGACAAGATCTTTGGCCTTGACACTGCGCCTACTAAATCGCGCGTCTCCGCCGATTTATCCTCCTCAGACGACGCTTGTTCGTCCCCGAACCCCAAACGCTCCAAACTCTCCATCAGCCCCCGAAAGAACACGTTCGCGTTTACGGCGCCCTTGGTGAAACAACAACAAAAGCAACAAAGGCAAAAGCATCCAGAGCCGATGGCGCAATTTACCTTCCCAGCGCGTCCGTCGTCGCATAGTAGGACGTCGTCTCGCTCCAACTCTCGTGTGCGTCCGCGGACCGTGTCGGACTACGGCATCAGTAACCCCCGTGCTCTCGTCGGCGTTAAGAAGAGTCCTTCGCAGCAGCAGCAACAACAACAACAACGGGAAACGCGCCTGCCTCACCCCACTTCGCGGATGGACGCGCAGTTTCGCGAAGAACCGAGTTTTATTGACATGCGCGATGATTGTCTCGAATTCGACACTCGCTCGGATGGTTGGCACTCGCTCTTTGAGGTGGCTTGCGCTTCGTGATCTCTCTTCTTGCTTCTTTTCTCCGACGGTTCGATTGTTGTTCGTTTCATTTCCTCCTCTTTTTTCTTTCGCGCTCACGGCTTCTTCCACTCATTACATTCGCTTTCTCTCTCGCTGTCTTTCTCAACGTCTTTCGTTCGTCCATGTTGCATTGTCTTGTCCTTCCCATCTACGTTATTCCGTTTGATCGTCATCTTCACACAACCACCTTCACCTTCTCCCTGCATTGACTCTTGTCTCTGATTGATTTACTCTCCCTTATTCCTATCCAACCAAAAGTGGAGTCTAATAGGCTACTACACTAATCGCAATCGCTGACTCGAGTCTGAGAATTTCCTCGTTATCCCCTACCCACACATCACCTGTTTTACATACATACGTCTATCCCTATTCCCTTCCTTTGTCTTGCATGGCATGTAACGCACACCCTACCAATTAGCAATCTACCCCCGAGCCCCAGTATCCCCTCGGTTCTTTTCTTGAACACAAACAAACAAACGGACGAACAAAAAAAAAAAAAAAAGAACGAAACAGCTTTCTCACAGCAGGGTTGACGAGGGTGTTCGATGATGACAACAGCGACAACAGCGACAACAGACACAACAACAATAACAACAATAAGCGCATGCGGTGGTGCTTCGATGCTTCGATGCTTCTGTGTTTCAGGCCGTGCAATGCAATGCCATCGTCGCTTAGCTTCTTTCTCAAACTCTAATTGATTCCAGTAGTAACCGTGACCGTTTCGGTCGTTCGTTCGTTCGTTCGTTCGTTCGTATCCCTTTTTCGACAACTCTTTCCCTCGCCCTTCCCCTTCAAGTTGTTTCATTTTCATGGGAACAGTTACAGTCTCCGTTGCGCCGCGCCGCGCCTTCGCTGTCTGTGAGTCTGTGCTGTGAGTCTGTGTCTGTGTCTGTCTATTCAAGTTTTCGCGTGGTGTACAACTTTGAAACAGATTGCATTTGAGGGTTACCTTCAAGTTATTACTAGTAGTATACGCTAAGAGTTTTTAACAGATCTAGAGACAGGAGCAGGAGCCGCCGGTCGGATATAATCTTCAGTTTTCAGTTTTCAGTATTCAGTAAACACGTCACCTTACTGGTAAATTGGTAAATTGGTAATACTAGTACTAGTACACGTCGTATCGCGCAGTGTCTTCGCATCAGTACTAGTACTGACAGACAAAAACGATCTTCGATCTTCAAGCTGAGAAGTGAGAAGTGAGAAGTGAGAAGCTCGAGTTCTCCCGCTACGTCACGGTCAGCCGCTTTCCGTCCAGACAGACAGGTACTTCGAATTTATTAACGCGGAGTACGTATAACGTGTCAAGTCAAACGGTTGGTATTCTATTACTATTACTAGTACTATTACTATTAGCCGTCGAAGCCCCCGGTTGGACGTGTGAACACGTCATCTGAAGTTGGTGTTAAGGTCGGAGGTCCGGGGTCCGCCAAAGTCAGAACCAGAATCAGACGGTGTCGACGGTCAGAGGGGCTACTGCCAGACGCCGAAGACAAAAAACGGAAGAGATCCCGCTGCCTTTACCGTCCATCTACCTGGTGGAGTGTATTTATTGATATTATGTGTGCGTCTAATGCTTGTTGATAGAATGATAGTAGCAGCGTGGACTAGAGTATTTGTCAAAAAAGACTTCGAGTTGACCAGGCTAAACGCACCGTAAACGGGGTCCGGGTCTCCGAAGCCGAAGCCGCGACCGAGGCCGCGACGTGACGTCGACTGTCCGACGTCCATTAGGGTGCGGGTGCCATCAACTTTTGAAGAAAGGGACTGGGATTGAAGAAGGGAATATTAACTCTTGATTCGTGATGCGGAAAATCTGGAAGACAAAGGCGAAGGGAGACAGGAGTGAAAAATGCTTCCACGCCCACGCCTGCGTCCGCGTCCGCGTCTCGAGTGACTAGAGTGCGACCGGCGAGCGTAGCTAGTGAGGTCAACGAGGCCTTTTTCTTTCTCGCGGTCATATCATGCTTGTTCAGAGAAGGGTATTCAAAACAAACAAGACGATATTAATGCGAGTTTTGGATGGCTATAGCCCTATAAACCCCATTCCCAAGGACACCCCGAGTCCGAGTCCGAGTCGCACTGGCACTCCTTCCCGGACCACGGCGCATCGAGACAACAAGTACCGATACGAGCACTACGAAGAGAGTTGATGGGCTGAAATGAACGAATGTGAACGTGCACGGGCGGAGGGAAAGAACAAGGTAGCGACGTGCCATTTGAGTTCAAGTTCGAGGCTTCTTCAAGTTCCCTCGACGGAATTTGAAATCTGTCCAGATCCGAGTCCCTTCGTTCGTTGTAGTATGGTATGCTTCTTCGAATTAATTGATGATATTGATTGCCCTTCGGTGTTAACTAGCAGGCAGGCGTCTCGAGGACTTCTCGAGGCCCTTGTTCGGTCTTGTATTCGATGACGGGTGACCCAGACTCCTGTGGTAGGCTTCGAAGGGTATTGCCATTACGGGTGGGGAAGCTGAAGCTCCGTGATAGTTGGAAACTGGTACCCTTTAGGATTCAACTTGGACTACCATTTCTAGATCTAGAGTTGGAAAAGAGCTAAGCACCGCCAGTGGCACGCGAGGAGATCTTGCGCTTCGACGAATTCTCGCTGAGTCATCGGCGGGTTTGTAACCCGTCTGGCTTTAATCGGGCCGCTGCCTGTCAGAAATCGAATTGAAGTAAGTCACATTGATCCAGGGTCAGAGTCACTGCCTGCTAAAGAGTACAAATCTAAATCCATCCTCAACGGAGACTTCGGCCGCTGAGAAATGACGTACCAAAAGATGAAAGAATTGTCGCGCGACCTCGCCTTGATATCAATAAGGTCCTACCTTGTTTTTTCTTCCTCTGAATTCCAACTCCTATCCCTGGCCGTGTTGTTACATTAGTACTGTCACAATGGCAGAAAGCCTGAGTTTAAACCACATACATGATATGAAAGGCGGAGATCCAGCGGCGCCACGGACGGACGGGCGCGTGGTGATAGCGTGCACGTTTCCCCGTCGCGTGGTCCCGAATGATCATTGATGGGGAAGGTTGAACGCACCGGTGTCCAGAATAGAAAGAAAGAAGAGAATCCTAAATGACGGACGCGTACAAGAATAGCGCAAGAAGTATCTTGATGGGCTGATGGGGGTTCGCTGATAGTGAGAGTCTTTTCTCCGGTCAGGCGGTGTATGCTGTGGCCGGGGGTAAGAGAAGAGAAGAGATTCCGCCGTCATCGCCGTGATCTTGTAGGAAACTAAGGTTTTCAAGTACCACGGAAGTTTAACCATTGGTAGTGAAGCACCGTTGGTACTCCTCACATCAAGCAGTAGTGAACTGCTACTAGTAGAAATGAATGCAAGTGTGCCGCAAAGGCGATGCATCAGTTCGTCTCCCGACTGTTAAGACTAGAAGGCGTCCGGAACGTCCAAACACTGGATTGCGCAGCGAACTCTGACGCACAGCGTCTATTCTGTCACGCATCTAACATTCACGTAAGTTCGTTAGCGAGAACACAATCGCAAGGGACGAGATGTTGGTCGAGCCGTCTGCTATCGTTGCTGGGTGATCCTAAGCTTCGACCTATGTGTGGAATCATGATGGCGAAACCATTGAATCTTGCTCCAGCAGCCGAAAAGTTTCCAATGATGATGATGAGAATGATTATGATGAAAGTAGGCACACGCTGCATCTACTCGATGGCCCTAGGAGGCACGCACCAGGAAATGAAGCATCTCTTGAGTTTGATAGATGGCCACGCTTCGAAATGAGTCGCGCAGTTGGGCTGGGACTCTTGTCTCTGTTTATGGAAAGACTCAGAACACAAGTTTGCCTCCTTGACGGCAGTCTTGCGAGAGTAATAGAAATGGTGCAAGGAGGTTTTATTCCAAGTGGTGCAGTCCGTGAAGCATGGTAAGTACAATGAAGCGAAAGTCGATACTCACATTTAATGATTACAATATAGATGGTGCGAAATGAGGCGAAGGTGAAAACCAAGGAATGGTAAACGCGGCAACATAAACGAACTAGAGTCTTTTGGCCGCGAGAAGCTTGGGTGTAAGGATCTCGATCGGAACACGGAGCTGACCATCGATCACCAATTGCGTGATCTGAGCTTGCTAACGAGGCTATCCACAAGGGTGTTTGGACTGGACGACCGGCGTGGATCCGTAGGGGGTGGGGGTACAGGAGGTGGACCCAAGAACGCGCCGTACGCTGAAACGGGCCTTTGATTGTAAGCGGTGGACGGATAAGTCTGATTTGGTATGCTTAAGCCGCCAGGTATTCGAGGGGAAGATGAGGTACGTTGATGGGAGGAGATGGTCGACGGTGTCGAGAACGTGGGTGGCCTTGTAGAGTGATTCGGCGACGGCCTCGAAAGAGGAGTAGCGTAGGTCATTATATTGTTACTGTGCGATGGAGATGACAGAGGTTGTCCCTTGTAGAGCGGTATTGGTGAGGGAGAAGGCTTTTTGCTTAGCTTCCCGTCAAGTTTGTCTTCGTTGGGTGTACCAGCTTTCTGCTTCTTCCCTCGCTTCGCCTGTTCTTTTTCCTCCTCCTTCTCTTGCCGTTTTCGCTCCCTTTCCTCTTCTTTTTCTCGACTTTTACGGTCTTTATCGCTTTCCTTGATGTTAGATTCCTTCACTTTCGCCTTCGGCTGTAGCTCTGGCATAGGGATTTTGCTCAGATGCACGGTCAAGTTTTCTGGGGGTTTGTATTTGTCTGTATCGGCGTCTAATTTTATGACTCGTGGGCCCTTTTTTCCAGAGGGACCCACAGGAGAGTCTTTATCGTATTGCACGTATTGATTGAGCTCCTCATCAAGTCCTTCCTTGTGGCGAATACGTTTCGTCTGATGGACTACTTCAAGGACTTTCGGAACCGTTCCCGGAGATGACGAGCGAAGAACGATGAAAAGCATGTTGTCTCCCTGTGTCCATACGTCAAGTGGGCACCTTTTTTTCAAATTCGGGAAGAAAACCCTACCTCAAGCAGATTCGCACAGTACTGGGCGTAATCACGCACGTTGCCTTCTTCCGTAACCAGAACCTCGCCGAGTTCACCTTTTTGCATTTCATCGATGAGTTCAGCCCCAGTCTTCTTGGGCTTGGGAGGTAACGGAGGGGGTGGCGTGTCCGACGCTTTAGAAGCCTGAGCTGTACCTTCTGGCTGCGGGCTGGACGACGCGCTGTCATTTTGTTTTTCCTCGGCATAATCTTGAAAGGATAATAGAGCGGATAGAATGACAATGTCGAGGCCCTTACGGTCGTGGATGTCGAAACTGAAGATTGCATTAGTGCCGAGTATTTAGTAAGACAACGTACAACGCCGAAGCTCACCGATGAAGATTGTAATCCAGAATTTGGACGGCTTTCGTCTTCAGCTTGCCTGGGGGCTCTTTGGCGATCGCCACCAGCACAGGAGGGTCGGGCTTCCTGATGAGCATGCATTCTTCCCGTTTCCATTCAAACTCGTGTCTGGAAGATTGTCAGTCAGTTGAGCCCACACCACAAAGCATGCCGTACGCACCCTTCCCATTGAAACGACCAGCGGAAAAAGCTGGGAGGCATGAGTCAAATTTAGAGACGTATACATACAATTCTGAGGACTTACATCGTCCCAGAATATTTCAATTCGACAGGTACGGACGGGTTGTGAAGTTCGATTGTTTTGTGCTTGCTCGAGGCATTAGCTCCAGAAACTGTTGCAAGCATAGACTCCGAGAGGGGATCTTGAGAGCAGACAATTTCAACAACAGCCGACGAGTAGAACAATGAATAGGCTCACCGAATACTTCGAATTTATACAATCCATCCTTTCCCTCCGAACGCTCTTTCCGGTAGTGTACTGTTCCTTGTGGGTCGACGAGTTCAACGATTAGAGGTGACCCAGGCCGTGGTCTCACACTCAACGTAAACAGGTTCTTATCGAGACTCATACGCACTCAAGTTTCGGGACCGAAAGGTGAGAGCAAAGATGAAGTCGATTTTCGACGTGGATGCATTATAAAGAGATAAAGATGCCATCCTGAATGCCGCTGAAGGGCGGTGTGGCGACTGCATGCTGTGCTCAGTTACCAGCGCTTGGCTTCTTCTGCTGGGCCTAACCGACGTCCCGCAGTAGATCAAATTTGATGGTCGCAGCTTTACACGAAAATTTGTCCACTTATCCAAGGCGTTCACAATCCGCAGTGGGAACCAAAGTATGTAATTAAGTGCTGTAAATGTCTACGTGTGCTCTACTCTATGAAGTTTGACTAGCCAATAATCCACCATGAACAAAAGCCCGTGCATTCCCAGACGACTCGCTGAGTTTCGAAAGGAATAACTCATCACTGGTTCCTGAAAAAAATACGAAAACGTCATTAATCAAAAACTCTAGATCGTCTTATCAAAAGAGTAAAAGTAAATTTAAACGTACTCGTATGTAAAGCCCGGTCCTTAGCCCAGACTTCGAACAAAGAAGCCGCTTCGTGGTATTCCAGCTTCTCCGGTACAGGGAAAGCTCGAATTCCTTTGGCGTATTCAACCATTCCCGGAAGTAGTTTTGTATAGGGTTGCAACGCTTTGCTTCGATCAAAAGCCTTCTGAAGCTCAGGCGCCATCGGATAATGCGATAAACTGGATGCTACAGCTCCCAAAACGGCTCCTCGTTTCTATGACCCTTCAGTAAAACATCCCGCGTGGCTTTATATATTGAAAAACTCACGAAGGACCTTTGACCGCTTGCATATTCCATCAACAGTCTCGGTAGAGAGAGATGGTAAGACTTGATGAGTTCATAATGCTGATTGCGGTATTGCGTCTTGCTGTAAAGAGCCTGAAGTTCGTCTACTGCAAGTAGGACTGGGAATCTAGAGAACAAGGTGAGCTTATTCTCAGAGACAGTACGCATTCCCTTACTTGTCCTGTTTACTGAGTTCCTCTAACACAGATGAAAGAATTCGCGGAGCCAGATGCTGCTCGGCCGCTGCTATGTCAAAAAGAGCTCTCAGCCGCTCACCAGAGGCGACAGGCTTCCTCTTCTCGAATTTAACTTCCGAAGTGACTTTGAGAGAGTCCAAGCTCTTCTTGTTGACCGTCCACATTTGTTCCAATACTTGATTTGAAGCTGCCGGTTGCAGATACATCTGCGTCTGCGCATCGTAGAAATAGGCGGTCGAGGAATCGACGAGATTATGAGCTGCAAATGGCATTTTTAGCTGCGACAAGAACGACAAGAGATGGTACGCCCTACCTCGCGGGATATAATATACGATCCAGTTATTCAAGTGACAGTAGTCGACCGCTTGCAGTAACGTATAACTTTTACCGCATCCGGCCGAACCAGCTGCGTACATTTAAATATCTTCCACGTGTGATAGAAGAGTATAAAGACTCACTCAGAACATCAGCTCCTTTCTCCCCCTCTCCTTTTGCAGCCGTGTCCAAATGACTTATCAATGTCCGTGTCACATTTCGGGGAACCACTACTGGAGCAGATAGTAGCCGGAACTAAATGACTAGTCAGAAACGGACTGGCCGGGACGCAAGCATAGCTCACGTCGACAAGTATATTCCTGGGCAAGCCATACGAACTTGCAATTGTGCTATGACTGGGTGGTAACCGAACGGCGGTCCCTTCTAGCTTGGAAGGATAATTGCCCTTATTATATATTCGTTAGAACATAATATACGCAGTTTGACTAGGTACCTTCTTACCTTTTGCCATTCCGGAAGGTCCTTTAGCGGTGACTCTCCAGCCCCTCCAAATGCTTCAACCTGGTTTGCAGGTAGTGGAAGGAAAGCCTGGTCGAGATATAATTAGATTTTTCGAGTAAACAGGGCCCAGAACCTGACGCACCCCAGGAACTACGTCTCGCTTTGGCTTCTCCTTTTGTTTCTTCGTAACGCCTGAGTTCGAGAAAGCTGATAATCCGTTTAGATTAGGTGACATGTACACGCATGAGAAAACGCTAAACACCTTTCTGTACGGAAGCGTGTCGAACTTGACGGGAGATGCTGGATTTGAGGCTTTGGCTTAAAGACGCAGAGCTACTCCCGCTGGCAAGCAGTGGCCTTCCTACTGAGGCGAACATATTGACGGCGTCGTAATGACCTGTGACGTTGGTGAGGAACGGACTCCAGAAAGAGAGGGTGGCAGAGCGGAGAAAAAGCGCTGAAAATCATGTGACTTTTCGACTTCAGCCCGCCCGACGCGACAGACGCGACGCCGTGTCTCTCATCCGCCACCACGATTGTGAACGCATTCAACCCGCAAGTAGATGAGGTTATTGACATGGAATATTGTGAGCACTCTTTCTTAGTCTTTATTGAGCTTGAACCACTAATATAGGTCAATAAGAATGGAATCAGAACGCTTCCTCAATATCATCCGTAGGTTATCTCTACCAATTTCTGTCTCCGTACTAAGAACAACGTATCAGATGGAACGAATTGAAGACAGGCGAGAAAATACTAAAGGAGCTCGAAGCAGATATAATATGCTTTCAAGGTGTGTCCTTTATTCTGATACTATACTCCGTTCTGAGTTCATTTGGATTAGAGATCAAATCAACTCGACAGGATCTTGAGAAGAGTTTCGCACTACCGGATTCATTCGACGCATTTTACTCGTTGCCGACAATTAAGGGAGGCTACAGTGGTGTCGCTGTCTTCACTAAACGCTCATGCGCTATCCCTCTCAAGGCTGAGGAAGGTCTTACAAGCACCCTGCAATCGGGATTGAAGCCCCCTCCAACTCCAAATGAACGTGTCTCATCGTATAAAGTTGCTACTGATGGAGTGGATTTGGTAGAAGATGAAGCAACGAAGACACATACGGATCTAACCCTTCTCGATAAAGAAGGAAGAGCTCTTGTGCTGGACTTTGGGCTTTTTATACTCATCAATCTCTACTGTCCGAACGAGACGTCGGAATCCCGACTTCCTTACAAGATGAACTTTCATTTGCTCCTCGCTGAGCGAGTACGTCAACTCATCGAAGTCGAGAAACGAGAAGTCATTGTCACGGGAGATATCAACATTTGCGCCGAACCTATCGATCATTGCGACGGACATTTAGCCAGTATTGCAAAGGAATTCTGGGCTCATCCCGCTCGAAAGTGGTTTCATGAATGGCTTTCTCCAAGGGGGCCAATGGTGGATGTCGTAAGGCAGCAATGGCCGGATAGAAAGGGAATGTATACATGTGAGTATATGATTGGTAATGCATTACTTGGCCTTATTCAATTGTGATATGTCAGGTTGGAATCAGAAGATTGGAGCACGGGCGACAAACTATGGTACCCGTATCGACCACTTCTTGCTTACGAAGGGCCTTCTCCCTTGGTTCAAACACGGTGACATTCAACCGTCTATCAGAGGCTCAGATCATTGTCCAGTATTCATCGAGTTATTGGACGAGATAGTCGATGAGAATGGCAACAAAGTCTTGCTTCGGGAAAAGATGAAAATGGATGAATTAAAAAGGGAACCTCCTCGTATAGCAACGAAATTCTGGTCCGAGTTCTCAGGGGCGCAAAAACTGTTATCAACTTTCTTTGGAAAAAATGCCGCCAAACTTCGAGTGGACTCGCGAAGTTCATCAGGCAGCCCTGCCCCGTCAAAAGTAGATCCACTCTTTACGGCCACACCGCCTGATCCCAGTTTATCGGAAAGCATAATTGAAGTCAACGGTATTCTTAAGGATCAAGTTCTCGCCGGCCCAACTTCTTCACTTTCGTCAGAACCAAATCTCGCAACGATGTCTTCTAGCTCGTCCCGACCTGAACAGGATAACGAGCAATCGCAATCTCAAAACCCATTGCGTAAACGAAAATCACAAGTAGATAGTAATTATCCCGGTCCTTCAAACAAGAAGAATAGGCAAAAGAAAGGAAAGCCTTTGTCTCAAGACCCTCAACCTAAAATATCCGCTTTTTTCTCGTCAAATACCAAGGACAAGTCGTTAGATTCTGATGGCCATACCAACGACCCAAAACGCGAGATAATCAACGTGGATGGAGTTAACGACACAATCGACGGTACGTCGTGTTTCATTCCACTCTCATCACCAATCTCTGTACCTGGAACATCCCAGGATGGAAAGAACGGGAATAGTTCCATTTCTTGGTCAAACGTCTTTGCGCGTGTCGAGCCACCTCCGTGCACTGCACATAATGAACCTGCAAAAGAGCTCACTGTAAAGAAGCCTGGCCTCAATAAGGGCAGGGCATTTTATATTTGTTCGAGGTATGTATTTACGAGTTACAATGAACATCCCACTAATAGAAAGCTGAATATCGTATCTCTGCAAGACCTGTTGGGCCAGGTTACGATGCGGGTAGGGAGAAGCGTCTGCGTGAAGATGTCGATCCTCAGTATCGTTGTGACTTCTTCGAGTGGAAAAGCGATGTGAAGAAGAAGGCTTCTGCTAACCGGTGAAGAATATGTTGGACTTTGGTTTGCACTTGCTCTGATTGTTTTCATGTGTATTTATTGAATCATTGTATTATCCCCATGAGTTGGGCGACCGCGGAACCGTACTCAATGAAAGCTAATATCTTCGAAGGCGATCACGACTTCTTGTCGTAATCGAGGGCTTTTCCGCGGAAATGGTCGCGACAGGTCCAGGAACTACGAAGACAACGAATCAAAGCGCGTGGAAAGGATACCACGCGTCTTAAACGCTGGAAATGGTGTATGTGTTTTGTCTTTCGGCGCTTCAACACAGCGACCAGAGCGCATCGTAACCCACGGTCTATCGGGATTGGAGATATAAGGCTTGATCCTGCATACGCCGTTGGATTAGGCCACTACAGGTCGTGGGACGAAAGCTGTGCTGTGAGGCCTATCTTAGCGAATTACCATGTTCTCAGCAAGGTGATGGATGTCTGATGCTTCTCCTATTCAGTGGCTGGAGTCTTACATTGCGATAGCGCAGAACTAATCTCAGCACGTAAACCATCTTAAATTAGGTGAACCAAAGATAGGATGTCGTTGGAGTGCAAATGGAACTAATTCATGGCGTTTGAAGGGAGTCTTCAGCTTACCAGTATGCCTGGCATCGTAAGCACCAATGAATCAGATGTTACTTTTAACTTTACAAATTTCAAGTACGATGGTAAGCACAAGGCCACCTTCCTAGCAGTGGCTTCCCGCAAAATTATCATTCAAATTGACGATTGTAATCTGTTCGCGAATGAATAGGTGTGATGAAATCATGTGATTTCCCCGTAGAGACTCGCGAGTCGCGAAACGCGAAGTCTGCTTGATCGTGTGCCATCATCATCATGCCGCCGAAGACGCGTCGCAGGTCGACGACGCCTGACAGAACATTGGATTACTTGCATCATCCGAGCCTCAACAAAGGGCAAAGAGACTTCTCGAGGAGTGCAGGAATCTGGCGGTCCTTGAGAATACCGGGATCGCCGTTAAGAAGCCCAGAAGAGCTTGTTCGTTCTCATGGCCTACATTTCGGAAGTTCTTCTACTCCCCTGTCCCTGCCATCTGCTGTCTGCTCTTAAGTTAGTGCTTATCGTTCGGCATGCCTTGCCTTCTCGCTTTCTTCCACCACTTGCCTTGCCCTTCCCTCACACTCTTCCCAGTTGCGTTTACTCGACGAACCATCGTAGTTGCCTGTCGCCATTGGTCTCTGCTTCACTGTTCCCTGGGAATAAGATAACAGGGAAATCTGTCACTGGATATTAGACCGCACGGTTCTAGCGCTGGCTTCGTAGTCTCGTTCAGAGGACAAACCTAACTCTTGGAACGAACCACCATGATGTACATCCATAGGTTGAGGGAGACGTCAGTATTTTTCTCCAAATGCGTTGATCTATTGCATTTACCCTAGTCATCTCCGATTTACAGCTCGAGTCGGCAGACTAGATCGTCTTCGGAGAAACAGCGGGCTTCCGATACAGACTTGTCCGTGATAGATATCAAAGCGGATGAAGGCGGTTTGGATCTATCGAATGAGCAGAAACTCAGGCCGGAGCCGTCATTTTCGCAAAGTATCGATCAGATGGAGACGGTGCGGGGTATTCATACTTCTTTCTATTCGGTTGCTCACAAGTCTCAAAGAATATGGAGGGGCACGAGTACGAGGATGATTTATATGACGATCCAAATTTTGAAGGCGCAGCAGATCAAATAGAGGATGACTCGTGCGCGCTGTCCACTCTAAGATTTATGTGTCGTACACACTAACATGTATCAAGGCCATTTCCGGAAGTCCGCTGTGCAGTATCCAATACCGACGATCCAGATATGCCGGCCAGGTAAGTAAGTGAAGCTTTTGTCGTTTATTGACACCAACAACATTATTGGGCACAGTACACTGCGAGCTTGGACAATGGGCCTGGTCTGTGCTATAGTGTTTCCAGGCGTCAATCAGTTCATGGCTTTGCGATGGCCAACTGTTGCAGTAACAAATGTGAGTTCTCTGAATTGCGCTCATTAGGAACTCTACTCAAGGCTATTTAGCTCGTTGCTGTCCTCCTAGCATATCCCATTGGCAGATTGTGGGCTCGCGTCGTGCCTGAGAAGAAGATATTTGGCATTCCTTTGAACCCTGGTCCCTTCAACTTGAAAGAGCATGTTCTAATTACGATTATGGCCTCCGTTGGCGGGAGATCAGCTTATGCTGTGAGTGTTTACAGCTTCCATCCGAGCAGTTATTTAACGGACGCTCTCTGAAGACTGAGGTTATAGCTGTCCAGCGTCATTATTATGGCCAAACTTTCAACTTTATTTATCAATGGATGCTTGTCATGTCCACTCAAATGATTGGATTCGCGCTTGGAGGCGTGTCCAGGCGTGTACTGGTTTTGCCTGCTTCAATGAGTATGTTCCTTTGAGGTAATAGTAGTTACCCCAGTGCTGATCTCATTTCTTAGTCTGGCCAGCCAACCTAGTCAACTGCGCTTTGTTCAACACTTTGCATTCACAAGAGTACGTCGGCATGGGTACTCGTGGCGGATGGTCAAGAGAGAAATTTTTCATCGTGACTTTAGCCGTGGGCACAGCATACTGTAAGTTCAAAGACAATGTGGAAAATCCGACTCGGATTCGCGCTATGACTGAGTCAGACTGACACACGATCCACTAGACTTCTTTCCTGGCTATATTTTTACCGCTCTTTCAATGTTCTCGTGGGTCTGTTGGATCGTACCAGATAACCGTAAGCCACTTATCCGGATACATACTAAAGTCGCTCAACGTCGTATCTTTCCCCACGGATTGAAGTGGTGAGATGGATTTAGAAGCATCACATCCGCCGTGTCTAATCTTGTCGCAGGCTGTCAAGCAGATGTTTGGTTACGCTAGTGGTATGGGGTAAGCGCACCGAAAATTTCGGGGTCAGCTTATTTCTTATCAGAGACTAGCATGTCCGTACTCACGTTCGATTGGGCGCAGATCGCGTATATCGGTAGTCCGTGAGTACCATATTGGCTGAACTCTATTTATTACTAAAAAGGCTATAAATCGTAGGCTGGCAACGCCCTGTAGGGCTTCTCTGAATACATACATAGTGATAAGGCTTACCTTCCTATGTCTAGGGTGGGCTGTGGCAAACATATTTGGCAGCTTCGTGTTTTTCTATTGTAAGCAGTCGGATCATTATACCGAAAACAATTGATTCGAGTGTATTTTAGGGATCTTGACGCCTATCCTCTATGTATGTATATTGTTCCTCAATGTGCACGTAGCTCAAAATTTGAGTCATAGTATACAAACGTTTGGAATAGCCAATACATGCCGTATGTTCTGAATAAACTTTGGGCTTAAGTAAACTTCATAATTTTGACAGGATTATGTCTCGAAACTCCTACGATAACACGGGCAATATGTACAACGTAACAAGGATTCTGAATTCGAGGTCGATGCTGGACGTGGATGAGTACAAAGCGTACAGTCCACTTTTCCTTCCGTGAGTGAGAATCTCAGAAGAAAGACTAGCAAGACTGATACTCTCGTAGGACCGCGTTTGCTGTGTCTTACGGTCTTAGTTTCGCCAGTATCACAGCAACGATTGTGCACACCTTTTTGTATCTTCGGAAATCCATTGTTTCGAGGGTGAAAGGAGGCATGAGCGAGAAGCCCGACATTCATGCGAGACTCATGGCATCCTATGCGCAAGGTTTATAATCTTTTATCTTGCCCGAGTCATTTCTCATAAAATCTTAGTACCCGAGTACTACTATGTCATTATCTTTCGTAAGTCCAGTACCTTATCCAGAAAGGTACACTTCAATATCATCTCCTTCAGTGTCCATGTTTGCACTCGGGATTGTGTGCAATGAAGTATGGTCGACTGATTTTCCAGTATGGGCCTTCGTCATAGCATTGTTATTAGGTTCGTGCATTTGATTCCTAACCACCGATGCTACTAAAATTTTCGTAGCCATAGTTTATACTGTACCTGTCGGTATTATACAAGCCATTACAAACCAGCAAATCGCCGTCAACGTCATTGCAGAACTCATTGCTGGCTATGCCGTTCCTGGAAGGCCAATAGCGATGATGGTTAGTGACGACTTAATCCCCGAGACAATAGGATGATATTTATCTTTTCCGTGTAGCTTTTCAAGGTGCTCGCAGTCCAAAGTCTTCTCGAGACTTGACTTACCGTTTTCTGTAAAGACCTATGGGTACATTGGTGTTACTCAAGCTCTGCGTTTCACGGCAGACTTCAAGCTGGGCCACTACATGAAAATTCCTCCTCGACCAATGTTCTGGTGTCAGATAGTAGCAACAGTTGTAGCAGGCACGGTTAATCTGGCTGTGCAGGACTGGATGTTTTCAAACATTCGTGAGCCTAGTCTTTTCAGTTGATGTACTCTTATCTCTGACTATTCACTTTGATGCAGCCAACCTCTGCTCCCCGACTCAAGAAGATCGCTTCATTTGTCCTGATATCGAGGTAAGAAAGATCGAACAGCTTCTTTATAGTCCCTTGCTGACGAAAGTAGGTGTTTTATACTGCATCAATCATTTGGGGAGTCATCGGGCCAGCCAATCAATTTTCCGTCGGCCAGACTTATTAGTAGGCACGATTTCTATCGGATGTATCTGTCAACTGACCATCCATTTTTTTAGTCGTAAGCCTACGGGATACAAATTTGATCCTTAACTTATCAGCTGTGTAGCATTGATGTTCTTCTTCATCATCGGCGCGGTCATCCCTGTGATCGTGTTTCTTCTTCTCAAACGGTTCCCCAACCAATTCCTGAGATACATTAAGTAAGGTAAACACTCTTGAGCATCCCTCGTATGCTCATATCAATCTAGTATACCGCTCGTTTTCGGCGGTATGAATCTTATCCCACCTGCGACCGCCGTCAATTTCGTGCCGTGGGCGCTAGTGGCATTCGTTTTCCAGTATCTCATCAGGAGGAGGTAAGGCGATTCTCATGTACCAACCGCAAGCAACTCATACGCTTGTGCCAGACACTTCTCATGGTGGGCAAAGTACAATTGTGAGCGAGGGATCGGCTTGGCTAAGGATCATCGCTCAATTTTTTTTTCAAAGACGTGTTATCCGCTGCTTTGGACTCTAGCGTGGCTCTTGGCTCAGTCCTTATTTTTTTCTGGTCAGTGTTTCCCAGCCGATGCAAGGACGAAGTGCGATGCTGACAAGAAACATAAAGTCTGGAATATCCCAAAAACAATTTCATCGGCGTAAACACGATACAAGCATGGTGGGGAAATACCGTGTACAAGAACACTGCTGATTGGGCAGCAGCGCCTCTGAAAAGCGTAGCACCTGGAACTACTTTTGGGTTTGTCATACGTGAAACTCCGTGTTATTTTTTCTGAGTTATTTCCCCCAGACCGGCACAGTGGTGATACTTACAGCAACCTCAAAGAGCGTGGCGCAAATTTTGTCAACAGATGCTCTCTGCACACGGTTGCGATGTTATAGCTCTTATCGCAGTTCCCACCGGTCGGAGCCTGCCCGAGCTTCTTTACTTTTTTTACGTAGGTAAACTAACAGATCTTTCTGTTGCTCACTTTCGGCTCCCTCTGGCTTGTCCTCGTGTATGACGTCGAGAACACCATTGTCATGCCTGCAGGATGTTTATGTTTTTGTTTTACTCGTCTTGTTTATGCCCATCCTTTTGTATCCTTTACCAAATTCTCGTTGTATCAGATACCAGCTTGTAGATCTTTTCTTCTTATGTATCCACAAAGGGGAAGAATGTATGATCCGAAACGAAAGTAAATGAATGTGTTCAACGCGGTGTTACCTCGCAGTTTCCGCACCCTCGGACGAAGCATGATGCGAGAGAATCTACCTCACCTATTCTATTTGCCAAAATACTTTTCAAAGCTTGTGCCTCAGACTTCGGGGGTAGTAGATCGCGTGACAGTGCGAGCTCATTGCGGCTCATTTCTATTCAATTACTTGAAATTGAAAGTATTGATTACAGGCGGTAGCTTCCGACATACTCTTGCAACGATGTCTGATACATATTCGTACCTTCGCGGAGAGTAGCTTGATCAAGAAACTAACATTACAATCACTGTAATCATCCGAGGGCGAGTAACTTTACTTAAGTTAGATATGTGTTGTAAAATCATAATAAGAGTCCTTTTTCAGCCACAGCCTGCCCGTGGAAACGTCGCTGCCCATGTGTACACTCTGTTACCAAAGACGGCATGAGACAAATAAGTATTCGACTGCAGGTTGTTCTCAAACTTTATATGCTGTCGGAACATGCGAATGTCCGAGCTTCCTCAAGTCGAATGATGCGCCGATGACACGATCTTCCTCGAGACTTCAACGGATATCCCCCTAATTTCCTGTCATATGGACTGTTGTCGGACGAAATTAGAAGATTGCTTCGTGAAGGGGTTAGCCAAAGTAATAAGACTCATACGTATTTTGATTGGTTTCCTACTACTACTTCTACCGAGTCACAAGGAGGTCATCTCAAAAACAATAATTAGATGTGCAAGAGTAAAAGCGATTTCGTATGGTAAAGCGAGCACAGTAATCAAGATGTCTTGACAAGTGCGACAATAAATGGCAATAAGCACAAAAGAGAGTCACCGATTGGAAAGGTGGGTAATAATAATAAAAGGCCATTCCCGAATCGTAGTCCGTCGTGAAAAAGTCATGAACAAAGAAGAAAGTGTCCAGAGGTCGTAAATAATACTTAAGGGTCCTTCAAGAGTTCAAAGAGGCGTGAGAGAAGACGAAAATTTGCAGTGTTGTACGTAGTCCATGAGTGAATAAAAGTTAAGAGCCCAGAAAGAAAGAAATTAGGTTTTGGAGGGGGGTTGGGGGTTGAGCCAATTAAGGACCGGCGAAGTGACTGTCAGGGTTGAATTGGTCGTATAATGGGCAGAGGTCTTTCCAATCATCTATAGTGACAAAGTATCAGTCTCTGAGATTCAATGGTAAAAAAGACAAAACCCACCATTCACTATATTCTCCGTAGCAACGTTCCGAGTGTCCTCAGCAAACACGACGGCAAGACCATCCTGTAAATGCCAATCGATGTGGCAGTGGAGGAACCAAGGTCCAGCATTGTCGGTTACGAAGCGGAAGATAACCTCCCCATCCGCGTCCGTCCCCGCCGTTAAAACGTCTCGACGTACAGGATTCACGTAGTTGGGTGTGGAACTTCCGGCAACTTGGATGACATCGAAAGAATGACCATGAAGATGGAAAGGATGCTGTCAAAGAGATGATAAGGACCTTCTGAAAACCAAAAGTATATGGTGAAAGCCTTACGTTGAAGCCACCGTTGATGTGCACCTCAACAACCTTGTTGAGCGGCAGGTCGTACACAGTTCCTTTTGGTAGAAGGCTATTCACGTCCGTGTTACCACCAAGAATCTGGAGTAGGACAGGGGCGCTTGGAGGCATGAAAGTCACGTTGTTGAAAGCCCAATCAAGCGTCGGCGTCAATGATGCATTAAGGTGTACTACAACGTCAGCGCCGTTCTCATCGTGACCACCGGGCTTTTATAAGGTCAGCCTTTGAGAACTGTCCCATAACTGAAAGCCACGTACTGCACCAGGGTTAACCAAAGGATGGAGAGCACCCTCATCCATTTGTACGAGAGAAGTCTGAAGGATCTTCCTGTCCTGAGGCTCTTGAAGTGGTGCGCCGTCATACCGCAGAATAGCAGAGTTGATTCCGGAAGTTGTGTCGTTGGTGTTCAAAGGCAGCGAGCGAATCCCTTTAAACAAGTGGTAAGCAAACCTTCAAAAATGATAGATCAAATAACTCACAATAGTTATCGATGTCCTGGTCCATGTCGACAACCACTGAGTAACGTTGACCAGAGAAAATGGTCAAAGCCTCTACTTCGTAAGGCTCCGTCTCAATGCCATCGGCCTCAATGATTGTAAGCTTATGCATATCGATCGAGAACATGAAAGCCTGGTCGCATCCGATATTCACGAGTCGCAATCTATGGCGCTTGCCGTCTTGACCACGAACTACAGCCAGGTCGCTGTTCGGGCCACCGACGTAGCGCCCCTTACCATTAATGAGCGTTGAGTCGGTTTTGCTGAACGATTGAGGTGAGAAGAGGGTGCCGTAGTAACAACCATACTGAGACTTACGGGGGAGCTCCGGCACCATATGGGTGAGCAACATCTGCGACATCGTGAAGCCAGTCTTGGAGTGTGATGACAGTTGACTCTGTAAACGAATAAGTTTGGATGCCTAGACAAGCTTAAGGTGTTTCATTTGACTAACCGTCATCCACGTCGTATAGGTGCGCCAGGGGATCTTCCGGGTCTGCTAAAACGTCGGTCTCGGTTCTTTTTCGACAAAGTCATCTACGCACCATAAATAACAAGAGGACCAGCGAGTCCGTCACAGTATTGAGTCGAAAGATGGGAATGATACCTGGGCGAGAATCGCGAATTTAATCCCGGTAATTCACATTAACCTAAAAGTACCTACCAGTACGTGCCACTTTGGTCCGGAACCGTAAAGTTGTAACTAATAGAAGAGATCAGCAAGAATCGCCCGCCGCAACATTGGCAAATGCGCTTACAGGAAGCTATGTCCGGGTACGATGGGGCATTGGTTAATCATCGCCGCACCATCCATCTCGTTAGACTGCTTTTGGTCAACTCCGTGCCAATGCTAAGAAAGCGAATGAGATTTTCATTTCACCAGATGAACTCATGTTTACAACGAGGTACTCACGATCGAGGTTGCCCGCCTCATTGTGGGATCGGTCAAAGAGTCTGTTACGTTCGTCTAAAAAAGCAAATTTAATGAATATCTCGACTGTCATGTCAATCTAACTATACATACCAGAAAACGATCTCCGATATTGCCTTTGATGAGAGGTCCCGGGATGGATCCATTGGCGGACACAACTCTGCAGAAAAGATTAGGACCGGATCGCTGACCTCCGTAGCGTACAATAATGTACGTACGATCGAGAAAAACCATCGGGTGAGACGTCGGCATTGATGATGTTCAAAGAATGGTATACATCCGCTGCACATACAAGCCACGAGAACTGAAGAACGACGGTAGCGAGAAACCCGAATTGTAAGCGTCCCATCTTCGTTAGTTTATACTTGAGGAAGATGCTTGAAGGGACGTGAAAAGCGAAAGCGGAGCCGTCAAGTGGCGGGGAGGGTGCGGTCCTTAGGAATAAATTAAAATAAGAATGGGCGGACTCAAGGAGGGGGTGAGGGTGAAGGAAAAACGGCTGACCCATTTGTAGTATTTTATACTTCCAAAGCACAGATACGCCCATCTCTTACGGTTTCTCATCGAATCCCATAAGCGTTTCAACCAAGGAAGTGGCAAAACCAGATCTACACGAACCCAGGTGGGCGCGTATGGAAGCGCTGCAGCCGAACAGCTTGCGCCTCCCGGTCGACCCGTCCTTGTTCACCCGTCCCTTGTTGCAGCCAGGCCGCGTTGTGTTGACCCAAGTCCTGGCCAAATTTAGCCGCGCTAGACGCCTTCGGTTGACGGGACTTGAATACGGCGCAAGGGTTTCGACTAGATGGGGCGGTGTACAAGGGAAAAAGCGCCGGACATCAAGACCGCTTCGGGTAATGCGGGCGCAAGGATAGGTTAACCCTACGGCGAAGTTGTGCCTGAGAGTACGCGCCTCGCGTACTTCTGTGCGATGAATGCAGTCAAAGCTGTCTACTGAAGAAAGATCTCGACGAGTTGACGCGCTCTTTGTGGCGATCGAGTAACAAGAATGGACGCATGTCCAGCGGTGATCCAGACCATAAAATATCGATCAGACTATCGACAAGCCAGTTGTATTCCAGACCTTCCAAGTGAGATCCTTGACTACGAAAGAAATCAGATGGAAAGCATTCCTCGAGACCAGCGAAGGACGCGGTACGCGGGTAGGAGGAAGGAAGTTGAGCACCGTATTTCTCGGCTCCGAACTTTGCTTTTTTTTGGTCACGTGGACGTACTCCGTTTTTGATCCGTACGCGTGTGAATGCAAATCTCCGACTTTCCAATTCCTGTGTCAACGCAATCACAAAGTACCTTCTGAAACTGTGCACTCTTTGCACCCCCTCGACCAATTTTTGCTCCCTAGCGCACGGCTTTACTAGTCCGAGAGAGCATCCCACTTCCTCCCTATCAAAAACATACAGGACTTAAACGCACCGCCTTCCGACCGAATTGCCTGAACATCCAAGCCATGTCCCGGATCACAGGCTGGAGGGCGCGTAATCCCTTCGACTCCGTATCCTGTGCGGAATGTGGCACCGGCTCCGAATGTCATCGATACGCTGGACGTTTGTGTATCACAGCGCTCAGGCAGACTTGTCCCTTCAATAGTATTCGTCTTGATGCCTATGTCACAAAGTATGGCATGAGGAAGGAGCGTGTTTAATGAAGGAATGGTTGAGCGATGGGCGACGAGCTAATGGAATGGAAATACATTTGGGTTTTCTCATCTTGAGATTCAGACTGAACGCCGCACTGCATCTTGATCTCCTCCTTTGCAATACTACTTTGCTACTTTGTGAGCATTCGAAGGAAGCACTTTTCCCACATGGAGTTCGTCGAATACGCGGAGTGCTGGTGATTATGACGGTATCACTGGTTTCGATGCACCTTGAAGCTCTTCAGCTGCGAAAAAAGGGATCCCAATCCAGTCGAAGCATATGAAACGACTTCCACGTTCGACATCAATGTACCCGAACCCGAATGACATCGGCGTGAAGGTATTCCGAGCCCCTCTAACTAACGACGCGGATATGTCGTACTTCCATCCATATCTGGTTGCAAATATTTCTCTGTGAGCACCACCATCACCACCCATCGTACAAACTATACGACTACCATACAATGCTGTATAGTGTTTCGTCCCGGATACGCGAGAACCGATGACACTGGGGTCGGCTCGATACCGTATTTCCGTGAAACACTCCCGGTGTACTGGTGCGTACCGTGAACGCCACTGACATGCCTCCAGCGTGGTGCGTGGTCTGCATCAAAGCCGTCAACCTGAACCGCCGTTCGTTAACCCATTCAAAGCCTATCGGGGAAATTATCAATGATAATGATGGATTCGCCACCACCGACGCCGACAAATCCTTCAGGCACGCCAGAACTCCCACACAGGCGAGCGCTTGGCAGCTTGCGTGGATGAGGCTATGAGTTGCAATGGATCTTTGAATGCGACCCTCCGTTCAACGTCGACCTTCTGGACCTCTATACGCTCCTGAATGTGTACATGTACATGTACGTACGCACGGTACATATCATCTCGGGCGCAGGCAAACGTGAGCGCTTGGTTGACCTGGAAGGACAGCAAGGCACGAACGAAAGTGTGTTTCTGTGTCTTCCGTTTGATGTTTAGCAAAGCTCGCGATCAGACAACGGAACAGAGGGAAGAGACGATAGGCAGGAGCCTGCGTTGTAGACGAGCACTGACAGCAGGGTCAACAGAAAGCGCATAAGTGCCCGGAACTCCTCGTCGTTGCAGACACCAAAAAGAGGCTTCCTTCTTTCACGCTTCAGAGCCAAAGCTTCCGCATTCCGCGTCGGCGTCGAAAGTACGTTGTCCGTCGGGAATTATCGTGTCGACGCTGCTTAAGCTTGTCTTGAGGACATCGATGTGTAGCAATGCAGTGCAGGCACACAACTTTTTCAGCTTGCCCAGATCACGACGCGAATCATATGAGCTTCGCTTGAAGGCGACGCGGTGGCGGATGGGCCTTTCCAAGGCTTGGCGAGAGTTTCTCGTCTGTTGGACAACCTCTTCTTCTTGAATGTTTGCTGATTCTGAAGCTGAATAAAAAAAAAGTGAAACTGGTGGGACGGGTGATCACGGTCTCGTTCTCTTATTTGCTTGAGAGAAACGCCCAAGACCTCACTTGAGCGCTTGTTTCGTCATTCTGCGACTCGGAGCCGTCGTGGGCTTTGACGCGCGACACGTAACGACGTCATTCGCTTCTACTGCCGCTCTAGAGGTGAGTAATTTGAGTGTAGAATCCTCAACCGAGGACGACGCTGTATCAAACATCGAATGATGGTAGATTACTTCGCCCACCGTCTCAGAGAGTCTGCAGCATAGGATCGCCAACATGACTGTGCCCGAGCTTTATGGTCTGAAGTTTCGCGCGCCGTGACGAAGCAGACAGAACTTGCATGCTCACCAATCCTAAGCCAATAAGGTTTTCTCCAATGTCAATATATCGTCTCTCGCATAGCCATGGCGCTGCACCCTACCCGACAAGATAACGCAACACAAGATCATCCGCGACATACGGAAGTTCGGGGCACGGCAGGAGATATACTGTATTTGTCTTCGAAGAATGTGATTTAACCTTTCTCCCGTGCGCGGAGGTGCCGAATGTGGAAGTGGAAGAACCCGAGTGACCGAGGCTCCGAGCGGCCAAACGTATTCTTCGTAATGGTATACCCGATATTTGAAAAGAAGTAAAGAAACGAAGGAGTTGGCTAGAGGGTCATGCATGCAGGACATGCTATGCGGTAGCTGTTTGATAGACCAGGCTCGGAGTCCTGGGTGTAAGATATTCCGTTGTGAAGTTGTGCGCAACTCCAGTGTGTTTCTATCCACTCCCTGTACTGGTGTGCTTAGAGAGTACGAATGCGATAACCAAGCCTCAAAGCGGGCACTTGACAAGAGAGCGAC
Organism: Hymenochaete sp. R1; assembly: GCA_019400425.1. NCBI lineage: Eukaryota > Fungi > Basidiomycota > Agaricomycetes > Hymenochaetales > Hymenochaetaceae > Hymenochaete > Hymenochaete sp. R1. The sequence goes on from JAFREE010000002.1 coordinate 261,401, forward strand.
ACTCGATTGGATCATAGTGACCGTACTCTGCTCCTTCTATTGGCGTTATCCGGGCTGAATGACCATACAGCGGCTATGTTTCCATGTCCATGGATGGACGGCATTACGTGCACAGGCGTCCACAACACTGTCGCGGTGAATCGATTCCAACAAGAGATGGAGAATGCTCTCCCGATGAGAACCTCTATGCACCGTGGATTCTGGAAGATTATTAACACGACAGGCTTGCCGGAGCGACAGAAGGCAATAACACCAACGGCGGCACAGGTGGAAGCGGCTGATGTTGTGCCCCAGCCCCACCCTCTCCACGACAGAAAGACAGAACCGGGCAAGAACATTGCTGAAAACGTCGTCCGGATTGATCCATGCTCGGCCTGACATACCGAGTCCGCCGGTGTAGGCGTAGACGTACATAACGAGGAGCGGGATTGGCGTTCCTCCTTCTGGCGTCGTCGACTCCAAAACAAAACGACATGCCGCCTGCGCCTGTGGCATTGACAGGAAGAATGTGAAAGCTGATCCAGACGCAAAAGCGACCGATTCGTGTTAGATTACGACAATATTAATGATTTGGTGTTTGAGGTGTCCGTGTCTCCAAAGTACTGTACATGCAGATGGATGCATGACATGACATGGCCAAGTTGACGCAGGTAATGGTATTGGTGTTGTACGCCTGAGGAAGAAAGCATGTTGCGACTGTCGGACCAAGCAGGCAGTAAGACTGAATGTATTATGACGATGCCAAGGCTGATGGGGTGGATGAGAGGACGAGAAGGGACGTAAAAGGAATGGGATGAGTTGAAGTCATTTGAACGGATCAGCGGAGTGCCGTTGGTCGTGTGACGCTCTTTGACCGAGCCACCCTAAAGAAAAGTCCTCAGTTTTTGCCTTCAATTCTCCACATGCTCTCTCTTTAGCTCAATCCGGGGGTTGTTGACTGGACTGGCGAATACGGGGGAGTGGGTTCACGGTTGTCTCTGTTCTCTGTCGGCTTTCGTCGGCCCCTACGTGTGGCCCTGTTGCTGAATGCGTGTAGAGGGGGGTGTGGGTGGTACTGCCCTGCTTGCCCTGCCCCGCCAGCAACTCAGCCGCCGCCCAAAGATGTTAAATAAATCAAGTCTTTCTGGTCCCACGTCGACTTATTATCTCTTCTCTCTACAAGTAACCACATCTCTTTCTGCGCTGTCTGCTTTGTTCCTTTGCTGTTTCTGTTGAAGCGACTTGATCGAATTTTGTCTCAGAGAATCGCCCCCATTGAGTTTCTCTTCCGTAATCGTCCGATACTCACCCGACGCCCGACTCGACTCAACTTTGTTCCTCTTCTCTTCTCTTGACTCTCCCTCCTCTCCCATCCATCTCTCCCATCCCTTACCTCTACGGCCGCACACGACCGCACACGACTCCCTCCATCGTCCTTAACGCCGTCCCATTCCTTTCCGACCACTACCGGAATCCACCCTCCTCATCAGTCATGAAGAGTTGCCTCAAGTGCTCTTCTCCAAATTCTCATTCCCAAGCTCTCACCAGTACCAACTTTGCTGCAGGCCCAAGCTTCGCCTCACGCCCAGCTAAAAATCAAATATCAGGCCCGAGTCAATCTTCTCAACGGCCATCATGTCATCGCTCGGTCAGTTTTCGTGATACGACTGAGGATGAGGTCCATATCGCAGATGACTGGGACAGGTCACCTGTGGACATCACTCCCAGGCTCTCCTACGAGTATGTCCCCCTTCCATTTACATCTCATCGATTTTTGTTCTCACTGAACCGCCTCTTTGGCCGACGCTACTGGGCGCTTTTCTATTGATCTTGCTTTTTTTTTTGTTTTATGACAATGTAGGGACGTCCTGGAGCTGAAGCAGATGCAGGTAGAGGCAGCACGTCAACAGGCTCGAGTCCATGGATCTTCATCTCGCTTCCTCCCAAGGGTACCATTGACAATTGTACCTCTCCTACCTAGCGGAAACTCCTCGTCTCCATCGTCTCAAATCCCTCCGAGGAATCCCCCTAACTCTATGAAGGTTCCGAGCCTCTCGGCCGTAGGCCTTGCCCTGTCCGAGTCCTGTCTGTGTCGTATGCTGAGTGCAGACTCAGGCGGCCATGCTCGAAGCGACCGTTGTCCCAAACACGGCTCAATGAAGAGCAGCAGAAACCCGAGTCCCAAAAGGAAGGCCACGTCTTCGCCCGTGTGCTCGCCTCCCCCATCAAAGGAGTCTTCGAAAGGTGGGAACAACAACAACAGCAACAACAAGAGCCAGACTCTCACACCTCCGGATACGCCGCCGCGCTCACCGCCTCGAGTTTCCCCGACGAAATTCTCACCTTCTTCATTCAAGTCCAAATCCTCCAAGTCCACATCCGCACCCCCGTCGCGTTTCCGCTATTTCGCCTTTCGTCCGTTATTGGACACGACGCCACATGAGTCGACGTGGGTATCCGAAGGCAAGACGGGCTCGGACAGGAAACACGGCCTGATCACCCCTCCCCTCTCCGCATCGCCCTCGCTGACGTCTATGTCGCCCCATCCGCACCCGAGCGCGTATGACCCCGACTTTTCTATGGTCGGAGTCAAGTCCACGTCATGCGGACTCGAGCGCAAACTCGGCTTCTCGTTCGCACCTTCCCCCGAATCGACCGACGATTCTGACTCTGACGTTTCCATGTCTGAGCCAGAGTCGGAGTCGGAAGTGGACGAGAGCGAAGAGGAGGAAGGGGACGAGATGGATTGGCGTGCGAAGGAGATGCGTGCGCGGAAGGTGATGAAGACGAGCGCGTCGCAGACGTCGCCCCGAGGGACGATCAACCTTGCCCGCTTCCCCTGCGCTCCACAAATGTCGGGTGCTACTAGCAGCGGAAGAACGTCTCCATCGTCGACGTACTCGCCGTTCCTCCTGGCATGAATTTCGAGATAACAGTGGCGTCATCTAAGTGGATTCGACTCGGTCGACATATTTGACATTTAACATTTCATTTTTCAATGAAAATGTGAGATGTCAGGTGAAATGAGCTTGATTTTGAGTTTTGTTCCGCTCGGACAATCTTGATAGAGAAACTATCGACGGAGACGGAGCATCGTCGCAGTCGCATCCATCACGTCACGGGTCACTATTTATACTGTTGTGTCTTCGTCATCTCCCCCTCCCCCCGGTTCATATTTCAATATTTCGCTCGATTTTCTTTATCTTTTCCTCTATCCTACCAGTCTCCATCACACGCACATTGGCTCCTTGCTCTTTTTATTTTCGACTTTAGGAAGACCGCCCTCACTCACGCAATCGACTTTGCATCAACTGCATATGTATATCTGCATCTTGCATCGTTCGTTTCTCATATTCGCATTCGCAGTCTCGTTACATCAACTACGACTAGGCATAACCGGAATCTTCGTTTCGCCTTTCACTTCCCTATCATCGTCTGGGTAGACGGGCTGGTATCTTTTGTTTTGGATGTAACTGTTCCTTTCATCGCTTCCTTCATACCTTTTTTTCGTTCGTTCGTTCGTCGACGCGGGCATTTTTCCCTTCCCGTCCTCCCTCCTCCTGTTTCTCCCTCCGTATCCGCAACCCCCTCCCCTTCCTCGATTTTGTGCGAAACCCATACTTACACTATGTAACGCCTAATTACATAGTCTCTCCTTCTTTTCACCCTCTGTACCATCAACACTCCGTCCCCCCCCCCCCTCTTCTCTTTCCCCTCTCAATCACCCCAACTCCAACCATCGAATCATACACCCCCCTCGCCACCTAATTTCGCACAAAAGAAAACTTCGTTCGTTATAATATCAATGCCTGCTCGCCTACGCATGAAAAAAGGAAGCGTCGTCATCGTCTTTTTCTTTTAATTCTTCCTCTTTTCCTTCAACTTTCCCTACCCGTCCTTTGAAACCCTCTTACTTCTCACTTCTCACCGGAATTCGTTTCCTGACCCTTCCTTTCTTTTTTTTCGTTTTTTTTTTCGTTTTCTGGCTCGTGAGAGTCCCAGGCTCTTCTGTTTCTTAGATGTGCAAAATCTTCGTATCTTCGTTCTTTCCGTCCGAGCGTCCGAGTACATCTTTCGTATCTTATCGTATTCAAAGAGATTGCACAGGCCTGTGTGCTTTTACGAATATTCAAGGTGGTTTGTCTCGATCTAGACTCGTTGGTCCTCCAACCAGAGTTGTGGCCAACTTGCGTGGGGACGCGGACTAAATATTAATATTATAGCCTTTTTTTTCAAAAATGAAAGAGTCTCGCAGACTTACTTGTATCTACACCGACGTACATGTATATGTACAAGTTTCGAAGTGTCTGGTGTAAGGTATAACAAAGTAGGATATACCAGTACCAGTATTGACTTGGTGGTCCGGAGTCGACTCGGTTACTGGAAGGATCTGGGACTGACTGGCGGACGTGCCTTTAAAGCTTAATCATTAATATTATTTTCAAGTTCAGACGCGCATACATTCACTCACCCAGTACCCGCCTTGACCTTCCACCTCCACCTCCTCGCTTTCCACCAGTACTATTACCGATATCCAAGCAGCAACCTCCTTCTTCCAATCAAAATGGCATCCGACTCGTACCAATCCACCGAAGCCCTCATCGAAACCTCGCTCCCAGAGACGGACACTCTCAAATTCGTCTCGCGGGGAAAGGTGCGCGATCTTTATGAAATCACGGACGTGGACACGGACACGGGCGAGGACGAGAGGAAAACGTACCTATTGTTCATTGCGACGGATAGGATATCTGCTTATGATGTCGTTTTGAAGAACGTATGCTCCCCTCCCTCCCTTCGCTCTCTTCTTATAAGAATATACTTACGGATATCCTACTATGCTCGCTCACTCACTCACCTACACGTACACACACCCAGGGCGTCCCCTCCAAAGGCCTCCTCCTCACACGCATCTCCACCTTCTGGTTCTCCCACCTCGCTTCCATCGTCCCCAATCACGTCGTCGCGTCCTCCCTCCTCGACATGCCGCGCGGAATCCGGAGCCAGCTCGAGGGCGTCTGGGAGGAGAACGCGCTGGAGGGGCGGACGTTGCTTGTGAGGAAGGCGAGGGTGGTGAAGTTGGAGGCGATCGTGAGGGGGTATTTGACTGGTGAGTTGGTGGCTGCTTCCCGAGCTTGGGTTTCTCTCTCTCTCTTCTTTTGAGGACTATGAATTCCTTCCTTCCTCTTTCTTGATCTTGGTCTCGAACACACCGGCTCGACGCCTTTTGTATAGGCTCAGCGTGGTCGGAGTATAAGCGATCCGGGACCGTACATAGGATCCCGCTGCGAGAGGGTTACGTCGAATCGGACAAACTCGACGAGCCGCTCTTTACGCCGTCGACGAAAGCGGACCAGGGAGAACACGACGAGAACATATCGCCCGAGAAAGGTGAGTACTGAATTAGGGGGGGTTGCTTTTTTTGAGTGCTTGGGAGAAGCTGTGATGTATCTTCGATGCTCATTCTTGTGTTCATGTTTCGTGCTTCATGTACGCGGGTTGATTATGCATATGCATACGCATTCGACGAATAACGATACTTCTACGATGCGATCCTGCGTTCGACCCCCTCCACACCTCCCTCTCTTCGCCTCTCACCGTGCCCAACCTGCTTATATGCGCCCTCCCAAACCAACCACACCCATTCGTCGCTCGTCAACCGCCAATCGTCACTCGACAATCCATAACAACAACAAAAAAAACCCCACCCAGCCAAATCCCTCATGGGCCCCACCCTCTACACACACATCGCCCAAACCGCCCTCGCCCTCTTCGCCGCCGCCTCGTCCTACGCCCTCACCCGCGGCCTCATCCTCGCAGACACCAAGTTCGAGTTCGGGCTTGTCCCCGTCTCCGAGCTTCCCTCCAAATCCAAATCCGAATCCGAATCCGAGACCACGTCCCCTCATGGGAGTTCGGATCCGGGTCTGATCATCATCGACGTCGACGTCGACGTCCCTACCGCAACCGAAAGTACTGGCACGACCGAAACCACAAACACAACCACACCCACAAATACAACCACCCCAACCCCCCACGCCCTCCTCCTAATAGACGAAGCCCTCACCCCAGACTCATCCCGCTACTGGTCCGCAGCAGCCTACGCCCCTGGCCATCCACAAGCGTCCTTCGACAAGCAGTTCTTGCGGGATTGGCTGGTGGGGAGTGGGTTTCGGAAGGGGTTGGAGGGGGGGCCTGGGGCTGGGGGAACTGGGGGGTGGTGGATGAGTGAGGAGGTCGTGAGGGGGACGAGGGAGCGGTATGAGGGGGTTGTGAGGATGTTGGTTGGGTGAGCGAACGAGAGTGAGAGATGGGAAGGGGAGCTTAGATATGTGTACGTGTGTACTGTAGATGTATAGATGAGATGGCGTGAGGTTCGATGAAGTTAAGTTTATGCAATCGTTTTGTTTCGTTTTATTTTATTTTCTCTTCTCTTTGTTTGAAGGATTCGTTCGTGTTCGTCCTCGATTGGGTCGCTCCTTTTTTCTTCTTTCTGTTTTGTTTTTCTGCGGGCTCGGAGCGATAGGCAGTTGGTAGTCGTTGCAAAACAATGAGATTGCAATTCAATGTGAACGGCGATGAGTAGAGTAGAGTAGAATATCGGAAAACATTTGTCAGAAACCACAAAAACAAAAGCAAAAAAAAACGAAAGCGTCGAAAGGGAGACTCGAACGGAGTGAGACATGAAATTGAAGCTGACCCCACTCGGCGCAACCGTAGACGTGGAGTACTAGTAGGCTTGGGAAGGAGCAGCGACTCGGTACGCACCGTCACCGTCACCGTCGCCGTCGCCGTACCCGATTCCCGTGAGTAAATAGCGCGGCGCGGAGAACTCGTCAGATAATCAGATAATCTCGATAATAGACGGGTAGATCCTATCCAAACCAAACACACCAAACCCAAAAAAGAACCCATCAGTAAAAACCCACTGGCAAGTCCTCACTCAAAAACAGCAAAAAAAACACAGAGAAACTCACCCAAGGAACCCCACAACCGTCTGCACGAGCGCGAACACCGGCGGCATCCACGTCGACATCTCGAACCCGCTTGCGCGGTACACCCCCGCGAGCACGTACCCCAGCACGGCGCTCCCTAGCACGGCGCCCAGCAGGCCCGAGGCGAGGTAGGTGGAGAGGATGAGGAGGGCGAAGGCGGCGCGCGTGCGGTGGGGGTTTGGGCGGGGGGGCGTTAGGGGGTGGGGGGTAAGGATGGGAGGAGGAGGGTAGAGAGAGGTGGGGGGTTGGGTGGGGGTTGTTGAGGATTTGGGAGAACGGACGGGGACGGGGTGGGTCTGGGTCTGGGTGTCGGCGGTGATTGGGTTCCGTGCGTGCGTGGCGGACGTGCCGGTCTTGGGGAAGAGGGGCGTCGCGGACGTGGGCGAGGTCGCCGAGTTGAGCGTCGCCGTCGTTGGTCCCAGAGCGTACGCCTCCGTCCCAGTCCAAGTACCAGTTGTAGAACCAGCCTCCGCTTCTTCGAGAAATCGGTAATCGTCATCTTCGTCATTACCGTGCTCTTCCCCTTCCCTGTCAGTATCTCCATCTCCGCCACATCCTCGACTTGCACTCCGATCCCGATCCCGAGGGCGGCGCAACCGGGACGAAGACGATCGTCTCACTCTCGTATACTCCGACCCAGCCCCAGCCCCATCCCCAGCCTCACCAGACACACCCAAAATCGACGTCGTCCGTCCAAGTCCCGACCTCCGCGAGCCGACCCCAAACCCCGTGTCCACGCCAATACGTGTGTGTGCGTCCCTTCTCCTACTCCCAGTCCCAGTCCTACTCCTACTTGCACTTGATCTTCCTTTCCCTTCGACGCCCTTCTGAACGGACCTTGGCGCAAACGCGATATTGAGGGCTGCGAGGGTCCCGGAGAGGACGAAGAGCGGGGTGTAGAAGGCGAGGGTCCAGTAGAACGTGAATCGGAAGATGTCTGGTAGGGGTGGGGTCGGTGAATAGAATTAGAACTCTTTATATCAATGGAATGGAAGAGCAGGAAAAGAGATGTTAGTGGTGGTATTTGGATATTGGATCATGCTTTTTTAGGGGAAGGAAAGCACGATTCTGATTCTGATTCTGATTCTGGATGAAAGCAGAGCTTCCGAATGAAGTTTGAAGTTTAGATTCGAGATGCGGGAGGTTATGGGTAGGGAGTTCCGGAGCGCCCAGAGTCGACGCAAAGGGCAAGCAAGGCAAAGGGACCGTCCTTGACCGGCTTCCCCTTGCCTTCCGGAAAATCGTAACGATAATGAAACGAAAATAGGGACTACTAATACTGATAACTCACCACCCGCATCGGTAAGGTAGGCTCCTCCGGGCTGGACGGGGTCCCTGTGCTGGACGTGGAGGAGGTCGATGGCAGGGTCGTATAGCGAAGGCCAGGGTGGGCTGCCTGCGTTTAGTTTGAGGCTCATTCGGGCGTGTGCGTTGCGAGAGCAGGGTTGAATGAGAAGTAGAAGCAGGTGAGGGTGATGCGAGAGGTCAGTGCTGGTATTAGAGCGAGGGGTCGTTGGTTGTTGGAAGGGTTAGGTCCAGGACTAGTGTTCGGAGGTCGGCACGTAGCCAATAGAACGGAGTGTGTTTGTGAGGGTGAACGGGTAGATAGGGAAGGAGATGATTAGCCGTAAAGGAATGGCAATGACGACGACGATGGAAGAGAGAAGAGAAGAGACGTTCCCGTGGTCATGCACTTTCCCCGCTCTCTCACCTCTTCAAAACTCTCTTTTCTTCGCTGGTCTAGGTCATTGCATCATACCCCCTCGTCCACATACAAATACACTCGACCACTCAACAGGGAGGTCTGTTTCAGTCGACGACGACTACTTTGTCGCTCACACACACACAACACACACTATTGGCAATTTTGCTCAAGACTGCGTTTCCTCTCCTCAAATCTCTGTCTATCAGACATTTTTTTCAATCTACCACTACGTCCACCCCCTCCCCTTCCGCCGTCATTCCCTCCCCTCCCTCCATCTCCCTCACGAGCAGGCTCCGACAGACAATGCACTCGACCATGTCCTCCCTCTGGTCCACTGCCGTCCACCTCCTCGCTACCTCCAGCCCTCTTTACATCTCCGAACCCTACTTTGAGGCCACCCCCCAGCCTCCTCGTCGTTCAACGTCCCACGCCCGCCCAAACTCCGACAGACTTTCAAAGCGGCACGTTCGTCAGCCGTGTCCGAACGTGCTCTCGTCGGTAACTGGCGGTGGTGCTGGTGTTGGTAGCGGCTCCCGTCGATCTTATCGGTCTTTGACGTCGTCGGCGAAGCGAACGTCGTTGTTTGAGCCCGTTCTACTCTTACCGGGCGTAGTCAACACACCCTTGATGTTCCACCTCCCACCCGTCTCTGCCCCGTCGTCGTCGTCGTCGTCTACATCTACTTTGCGTATGCAGAAAGCGAAAGCTAGGACGCGGAGAGGGAATGTAGGGAGGGATGATACGGATCGAACGAACTCGAGTATGGTGGGAGTAGGAGGTGAAGACGTGTGGAGGATGGTGGGTGTTGAGTCGGCATCGTCTACTGTATGTGTGTGTAGGAATGGGGGAATGTCGGATGATTCTGGGTACGAGTCTGCGGGGACGGATAGGGAAGTGAGGAAGGGGAGGGAGAAGTCACTGAAGTGGGAGTGAGGAAGTGTATATGCGTGTCGGATAAAGAAAAAGGCGTGTATATGCGTAACTTTATCGAATCTACGTTCGTTTGAAAGACAACGTCCGAGAATGTGTGACCGAGACTCGGGAGACGCCTAGAACACAGACTCTGCGACGATATGATCTCATACCCTCACTCAACTTCATCCCTCCACCTCCGCGCCGAGACTCTCCTCATCATCCGACACACTCGCCCATTCATACAAATATTCTCGCTTTCTCCTCGTAGCTTTTACTTTCTTCAATTCTTCAATCCACCCATCCACCATGCGTCCTCTCACCGCCTCAAGCTCAGTCGACTCCTTCCTCTCCTGGATCGCCACTCCCAACCTCCCCGTTCCCAACCCCAACTCTTCCACCACCGACACGGACAAACACTCCCATTCCGATTCCAAAGACAAAGAAGGCCACGGTCATCGTCATCATCGTCACCGTCATCATCATCACCACCGTGATCGTGATCATCGTGATCATCACAGCGACCACGAACACCAACACCCCGAACATCGCCAACGCCACGCAACCGACAACGCAAACACCTCCTCTGCATCCGCCGCCGCCGCCGCAGCAGCCGCGAACGCATCCGTCTCCAACGTCTTCGTCTTTACCAACTCGTCTGTGAGGCTCAGAGAGCTCAACCGCAGCCCGTTGGAGGACATGGCCCTACCGCTCTTTGGCGCACCGGCCAAGCCCGCGTCGTCGTACGAGTCGATATTCATACCGTCTCCGTCTCCGTCGTTGCGACGCTCTGGGTCTGCCGATGGGAACGCGGACCCGTCTGCGTCGAGGCCGGGGCCGAAACCGACTTCGGCGTCGACGACTGGCTCAGGCTCGGGACCCTCCGCCTCGGTTTCGCCCTCCGGCTCCTCGAACTCGAGTGCAAGTACAAGCTCAGGCTCCTCGGGCTCAGTCTCCTCCCAGTCCACCACCACCACCACCACCACCACCTCATCATCCTCGACCTCGTCTCTCTCTCCAGCTTCTTCGACCTCGGCGACCTCCACGAGCACAAGCTCGAGCGCATGTGCGAGCATAGACCCGAAGACACCCTCCCCACCCGTCTCATTCCCATCAAAGACATCCTCCGTTGTGGTAGCAGCCACCCCACCCGAATCCGAGTCCGAGTCCGAGACCCCGAGGGCGAATCTCACCTTGAATCCGAAGAATACGAAGAATGCGGATGTGGATGGTGTGAGGGTCTCGGATGAGGTGGTGGATCGGGTGTTGGCCAAGTTGGCTGGGTAGGCCACCCTGAGGATAGTTTGCTTTTGGCTGCTGCTGCTGCTGCTGCTTCGGTTTCGGTTGCTGTCGCTGTTGCGAGGTCCGGGGTTCAAGGTTCAAGGTTGTGTGTATGTCGTCTTTCGTTTCGGACGTCGTCGATAACGATTATGATCCTGGTACTCAGGCGAACATGCTGAGCTCCCTCTCTTCTCCTCTTTTTTCGTTTTTTCGTTACGTTGCTGTCCCTCAACTTCAGGATCCCGCAGCCACTGTAATCTGGAATCGACCCGCACATACATATACATATAAATATACTCCATGCAATTCCATTCCGTCCCATCCCATCCCACCCTTCTTCTCTGTATCGTTTCGTGTTTCGCGTCTGTGTTTTGTGTTTTCGTTTCGCGTCTGTGTCCCGTGCTTTCGTTCGCTATCGCCTCCATCCCCGGCTCGTTTTCAATATCCAGTATCCAGTATCCAGTACCCCATCGTCTCATTGTCTCAGTATCTCAGTATCCAGTGTCGGTGTTGGTGTACTTTCACTTCCACTTTCACTTTCATTTTCTCGGAAGAAAAAAAAAAGGATCAAGATTTCTTCATTTCTTCGTCTCTCCTTTCTCTAAGCTCGTTTCCTCTGTCACCTTCGGACTATCATCAGATCTCATGTATCGTAACTCGTTGGCTCGTGGCTCGCAACGTATCATTTATCGTGCACTGGAATTCGTCCCAAGCGAGCAAGCAATGGATTAATCCACTGCAAACAATGGTCCGACTTAGTCGTTGCCAGTACTAGTGGTTGCTAAATAACGAATGAGGTCACTCCGTAACTCTCACCCTAACTTGCCACTTGCCAGTGCCAGCGCCACTACCAATGAAAGCCACTGTAAGACGCACTGTGGTGATGGTGATAGCGTGATAGCACCGAAAGCACGTATGTATATATAAATACAAAGAAAAGAATCACAAAAACACACGCACTACTGCTCGATACATTGACACTGCCTCGCCGAGGGGTACGAATCAGTTGACAAGGAAAGGAAAAGGAAAGAAGGAGGTGGTGGGGGGAGAAAGCAATAAAATAAAATAAAATAATCAAAAAGCAAAAGCGAAATCGAAATGTTGGTGAGTCGGCTTGGACGAGACCCATCTGCGTCTGCGTCTGCGTCTGCGTCTGTCGCTGCGTCTGTGTTTCGGGGCGGCTGCTACGTTCCGAGTTCCGAGTTACGACTTACGACGCGATGCGCGCCTGCCGTTTCGCGGTGCCCAGCGTCGTGTTATTCACCTGGGGGATCGGTCGGAGCCGTCAAATCAGTGATCGTGATCGTGATTGTGACAAAAGGGCAGAATGAAAAAGAAGCAAAGGTTGAAGGGACGTACCTTCGTTGCGAATCGTAGCGAGCACAGCGACTCGCCCATGTGGGCTGCTAGTGGCGAGAGGTTCAGCACCATCTGCGAAAGCGAAGCAAAAAAAAAAGTTCGTTAGACGTTAGACAGATCGGGTTCGGACACCAAAGAACCGAAAAAAAGGCAAAGTGCTCACCAATGTCTTCGAGGCTCCGCTCAGTGAGTTTTGGAGTAAATAAGTGAGCTACCGGATAATTTCGTCACCATCGCCCTCGCCCTCAGACTCGAGAACCCGACTCGTCCGTCCAACCAACGAACGAACGAAAAAAAACTCACCTTCGAGTTCCTATACGGGATATGCTTATCCGCCTTCTCCCCCTTCTCCCCAAGCGCAGCAATCACATCCGCCAGCGCGCTCAAGCTCTTATTAATACTCTGCGTCTCCTTCAAACGCTCCTTGTCGCCCCCCGCGCCGCTGCTGTTCAGCCGCTCGGACCCGGCGAGGTCCACGAGGTTCAGCGAGCCTTCGCACGTCTCGCCGCCGGAGGAGTTGGACCCGAAGATGCGGAGGGTGAAGACGGAGTGGGAGCGTGAGGAGCGTTCGTTCATGAGGGTTGAGGCGACGGTGCGTCGGGATTGGGCGATCTCGAGGAGGGAGCGGACTTGGCTGGGTGTCTTGAGGGGTACTGCGGGGTTTTTTTTAAACTTGAGTTTCTGTCTCTGTGTTCTGGAGGGGGTGGGGGGAACAACGTACAAACTACGGCATCCGTCACCCTCGTAGAGCCCTTTTCATGCCTGATTTCATGCTTCTTTTTGTCAAACTCGGCTTTGCCGAGTAAGTCATTGATGGTTTCATTGTACTGTAGAGAATTCAGCATCTATTGAATCATATATGATGTTGTCACCTACGATTTCCAAGAACTGGCCCTCCATCCGGTATTCCCAGCCCTTACTGCGCATCTGCTCTGCGACTCTGAAAACTTGTTCGACAGCTCGCGGGATCATGCCAGCACTTTCTGAGTCCTGTTCATTTGTAAGTCTTCTCTTCTTCCATCAGAAGTTTTCAATGCTACTCACAGCTCCACCTTCCATGGTAAATGACTGCCAGAATCTCAGCTGCTTGGAATCAAAGTGCATATATCAAGACTCACCTTTCCGCTACCTGTTTGCCCATATGCGAATATGCAGACATTGTAGCCGTCAGTACAGCTTTGTGCCAGCTGTGATATATCCTCAAAGATATCCGATTGTGTAGACGCAGGTTCATAGACCTTTAAGACCCAGTCAATCGAGTAACAATAAATGATTTACACGGGACTGACCCTATCGAAACTGAAGTTCCACGTCTCTTTTCTCTCCTGACCCGTCGCGCTTTCGCTCGTGGAACTAAGCACGATCTCCTTGTGATCTTTCTTGTCAGGGAACTCAATCCTAGCCATGCATGCATTTCTGAGCCTCTCCCGCTCGTCATAGTCCAGATCATCCGACAAGTCCTTGGGATATTCAGACTGCAGGACAGGTCGCACTCGACAATACACGCGAATGTTGCCCTTCAGTTCTTGGATGGTGTTATGTAGCCTTCGGCGGGTCATCTCGGCTTCCTGCACTTCTTCCTCGAGCTCTTTAATCTGTGTGCGTGCCTTCTCAAGGTCAAGACGTAGCTGTGTCGCATCCTGGGTTCTACAGTCCAGAGTGGATGTGAGAGCTGATAGTTGGGCTTCAAGTGAGCTGTTTTGCGCATTTAGGGCGATGTGTGCGGTGGACTGGTGAGCAACGGTGGCTTTGAGCGAGGTGACGGCTTCTCGTTCGCGCTGTAAGTCTTCTTGAGCGTATCGTAGCTCATCCTTCGTCTCCCTAAGCTCTCGCTCCTTCTTTCGCGCGCTCTCCTCCAAATCGTCGACCTCCCGTACATGTTTCCGTTTTAGCTCTTCGATCATTTCCGACGCGTTCGCGAGCTCTCGTCGATGCGTGTTTCCCATCGTTCGCGCCTCGACGAGTTCCTTGGATAGCGATTGATGATTCGCCTGCAGTTCAGATACCTTCGTTCGCTCGGCCTCCATCTCGGACGCAACACGAGCCGCGTCGGCAGCCCGGGCACTTTCAATGGATGTGACTTGGCTTTGAAGTGCGAGAAATTCTTGATTGTTGACCGTGCTTCGAGTGACCGGTCCAGGGCGTTGTGGCCCCGTACTAGAACCCCCTCTGCCCCCTCTACCTCCCCTTGCACCCCTAGCACCGAAACCTCTTCCTCTTGTTGCAGCAGTAGATGAAGAGGCAAGAGGTCTTGGTGGCGGCGCTTGAGCTTTCGGAGGTGCGCTCGTTGCTCTTGATCTGGGTTGAATGATGGGTCGATTGGCTTTCGACAGTGGTGGCATGGCACTACTCCCGCTAGCTACTCTAGCATGAGGTAAATTCGTCGCCGTCCTCGAAGGTCGCAGAGGCCCGTCCATCCCAGGCCTCGATGCACCACCGCCAAACGCTCGAAGCTTACGTGGTTGGTCCTGAGCTTCCTGCGCATCGTCGTCGTCGTCTGCCTTGCGTTTGAGAGCCATCGCAGCAGATCGTTGCCGTGTGGTGATGTTGGCGGTCGTCGAAGGACCTGCGAGCGCGGTAGACGTCGAAGTCGAGAATGAGAACGTCGGCAATGCGGAGGGCGCGGGTAGGCGTGACATCGTAGAGGGAATAGCCGAGGTTAGGGTAGGTTATGAGAGAAGTCGAAAAACCATCGAAACCGAACGGTGGCTTTCGGCGCGAAAATAAGTGACACGTGATCGTGTTGATTTGTCAGCTGCGCAGCTCATCTCATTTGGGCTGGCTCTGGCTCACTGACCGGCTCGACGCATATTCTCGAGGTTCGACACTTGCCACCATGATGCTCAGTATCGCTGCCAAATACGCCGAAAGGCAAGGTCTCTCAACAAAACTACTCAGTAAATTTGTTGATGCTCCTGGCCCATCTCTTATTATTCCGAGACTCTACATAGGAGACTACAAGGATGCTGGAAACCTCAACTTACTCTCGGAACTCCAAGTAACGCATGTCGTATCCGTTGTGGAGAAAATGCCCTGGCCGCTCTTTAAAACGAAGCTCAAGAAATTGCACATCAGCATAAACGATTATTCTTCTACGAACATTGTCGAACACTTGGATCACACAACGAGCTACATACGGAAGGCGCTGAACAATCCGGAATCAGTAGTAATGGTCTGTATGCGTCTTTCCCACTTGGAGTCGTTCTCTGACTTGTTTGATCCAGGTGCACTGCTTTAAAGGGAGGAGCCGCAGTGCGACTGTCGTGGCAGCATATCTTCTTGCTACATCTGGCGACCGTTCCGTCGTGGAAACACTTGAATTCCTGAGGGAACAGCGTAGTATCATCGAACCCAATCCAGGATTCATACACCAACTTCAGGAGTACAACGCAAAATGTCGGGAAAGGGATGCTTGTGTCACTCAGCAGAATGCTCACAATGGAACCGGAGGGAATGGCAAGCGCAGGAGAAAGCCAGTGTTAACGAACAAAATAGGGGGCGATCATGGAGAACGTGTAGAAAGCTCAAATAAGAGGCAATGTCACCATCACACACTTCCGGCATCCGCAGCTGGGTCTTCTGGTGCGGGGACCGATGCTATCTGATGTTTACGATTGTTGGTGGATGTAATTGTTCTTCTGGCCTTGAGGATTTTTTATACCCTGTAATCATCGAAGTTAAACAATAGAAACTGGAGCGATCAAATAAGAAAATGCAAATAAATGACTCAAAAGTACAGATGCAACAGAGCGGGAAGGCGGACAGAGGAACGAAAAATAAGCAGGGAAATAAGACATTCACAAGCATGGTGTCATTTCGCAGCAAGCAAAGCTTCGCGAACAGTACTCCTCTCCGCAAGAACGGCAAGGATTTGCCATCGCGGGTCTCCCGTATGTCGTTCTTTGAACTGAACATCATGATCAAAGAACAGGCGTGTGTCACTTGATCCTTCCGCCATGAGACGAGTCGCTGCAGCAGATTGATTAGGGAGTACTGCAGGTCGAACCGTAAAGAGGGTTTCGAACGCGGAGCTCGTTAAGACTCTGTTGGTTGGAGTGGAGGACATGTTGGCAGGCTGGATGGAAGTAATGGCATGGGAAGTGGTTGTCAATGCTAGGGCTTGCGAGATTAATTGCTTAAGCTTAAACTATATATACTGTTAGTCGAGTCCATCCCTGTAGAAAGAATATAACAAACCTCGCAAGCTTGAAGTACAAGGGCAGCTACCACCTTTTGAGGCGGCGATAGTTCATGTTGCGCGGAAGCGAGAGCGACCCGCTCAGCTATATGTTGTAGATTCGGAGCTCTCGTAACTGAAGCAAGTTGAACGGGAAGATATGTTCCAGGAGGGTCTATCATCCTAGTCAGACTTTGGCCACTCTTTACTTACGGCGCAGCTTACCTTTTCCTTCTGGTAGGAGCTTAACCCCTCTCTCCTGAGCAATCTCGTCAAGAATGCGCACCCGTCCGTTCGGTCCCTCACGAGAAGCCGCCTCTATGGCTTTTACACGCTCGCGCTCTCTCTTTCCAACTCCCACGGTCCACATCTTCAAACGAGCCGACGTGCCAGATGTAGGATCGCCATCCGTCTGTCCCGTCTTCCTGCGCTTGCGTGGCGGCTTTCCTGGAGCGTCTGGAGGAGGCGTCGGTGGTGCATGATGCATGGAAGACCCGAGAATGGAGACGATCAAGTTGTTATGTAGCTGTACTGCGGTTCTTCACATCAGACACTATGCTGTTTGGATACAACATGTGGAATCTCATACCTAGCTGGACATTGACCAAGGCCTGTCTGATTAAATCCTCGAATTCAGCACGCGAGATTTCACCAGTAAGGAATGAGTTTAGTGTGTTCCAGTAGTATTGGGACTTGTCCCCTAAGGCGCCAGTAAGCTCATCCCGCAGAGCTGGTGCTGGAGTCGACATCACGGAAACTGTCACTATTGGAGGCGACAATGAAGTTGAAGGTGAATGAAAGAAAGAAGGAAGGAAACAAAGGAAACGAGCTCTGAATCTCCGAAGCCAGTTTCACAAATTCACGTGACAAATTGTGTCCTTTTACATAGGACCCATGACAATCGGGTATAAGGCCGGTGGCAAAACCGACCCTCCAATATGTCCCTCCGGAAGCCGGGCCGGAGCTTCCGTATGTCCCTCAGCCCCCGGCCTCTTCCCAAAATGGAATGATCGACTATGTCCCTTGTTCCCCGGCCTCTATTACTATATATAGATATTGGTTTCCACGGTCACGCAAATTTCATCTTTATGGCTTTTATTACACCATTGACTGCCATGCAATGGCATCATTATTTGCGTATGACTAGCAAACTCAGTTTTTGATTCTCTTTTGAGTATCTAACATATTTTCGTAGATGTGTTCGATGAAAATAGGGGATTGTTGGCGAGCATGAAAGGTCAGACGACGACGACGAGCGACGACGGCGACGACGACGACGCGACATCATCGTGGGAATAAACACGTGACTATGCTCATTCTTTCGGCCGGGTATAGCATGATTAAAGACCAAAAGTACTAGACCAAAGTAATCATTAATTATATTTAGAGAGTTTAGATTTATATATGCTAATGTACACAAATTTTAAGGTACTGGTGGATGGGAGGCTGTCTACATATTGGTACTGAGCGCGAGTCTGAATGAAGCGGGCGCGACGAGTCGTGCTCAACTCGATCACAACTCGATCTACTGCCGATATGTCCCTTGGCCCCCGGCCTCCGTGAGAGCCGGGTCCCACGTATGTCCCTTGACCCCCGGCCTGTCGGCCAAAATCGGCCCTCTGATATGTCCCTTCGCCTACGGCCTCCTTCCTTTTTGGGACGATCGACACTTAGCCGATATGTCCCTTGTTCCCCGGCCTTATTCCCGATTGTCATGGGTCCTTTTTACATTCGAAGGACGCGGAAGCGCGTTGTACGTAGCGCTAGCGTCAACACATCTACCAGCGACTTCCCACTTCTGCATCGTTTATTCGACGATGGCGAATAATCATTATGGACTTGGCCCGCCAGAGCTTAATTTTCGTGGGGATGTAAAACCGTCGCAGTCAATGACGGAAACGCTATTCGAACCGCTCGATACGCTCTCCAACCTATCGCAGACGCTATTTCTTGCATTGGGTCCCCCGCAGACCAGACTGCCTCCGCCTCCTCCCATTGAGGCCTTTGTTCAAGCGGACGAAAAGCTTGCTTACTCTCTCCAACAGGCAAGAATACACCAACAGAACCAGAGACGGATAGAAGCTCTCATGTCGGAGATTTTGGGACTCGAAACCAATTTGCGTGAAGTATGCACAGAGCTTGAGCGAGGTAAAAGAGAGCTCTCTGAAATGATCGAGGAGGGGGAGAAAAGAGTGCAATCTATAGAGACTGCTAAGAAAGGTATGGCTCTGGTGGACACACTACCAAGTCCGTTCTGACCTCGGTCCGCAGTAGCCTTACCGTATCCTGAGTTGCTGCGATACGCGCAGAGCCTCAGCGCGTTTAGTTCAGCCCCACCAAACATGCCAGACTTGTCCGTCCCGGGACAACCTCCTCCTCCGCTTTTCTTTCCACCTTTTCCAAATGAAGAAAAGATGCGACGGGGGAGACTCAACGCCGAAGCGCCTCTCGGAATACTGGGAGAAACTCATGCTGTTAGGAAAGGTAAGCACAGTTATCCATTATTACTCAAATTGTGTGTTGTGCGAGCTCATGACATGTTACAAAAACAGTGCCGACACTATCACCTGAAAAGCCAGACTTCAAGCCCCTGTTGCCCGAGCATAACTACCCCTACCGGCTCGAACATCCTCCTGACCACGTTTTCGACCTCGACCTCGACCTCGACCTCAATCCAGATATTTGATTATGGAATACAGAATTCAAGCACGTTGACCTGCAGTGTTTGCAAGCTTCATTCGCTCACTGCAAAGCCATTGACTGTAATCTACTCTTTGCAATCCGTCCAACATCATTGACAGCCCTCGTCACTTCCGTACACCAAATCTTTCCTTCATTTTCGTGGGCAATAATGTTGTTGATGACAGTACCATCGATAATCACCTTCTCCTCGCATAGCCGTTCCTCCATCTCGTCCATTATCTGTGACCTGGTCCTTCCGTTCACGAACGTGATGTAGATCAAACGAGGATAAAGACGCTCGTACGCTTCGTTCAACTCCTTCAAACGAGAAAGTATCTCGGGGGGTGTCGGGTTTGGAAGATTGAGTTTCGCTTGCCCTTGTTCATTGGCACTAAAAGCACTGAGTGCTTTCGTCTCTCCGATCCGTGGATGGCCGCCAACAAATGACGCTTGTTTTCCCCATTCCCAGCTATGCACGGTACCTATGGCAAGATCAACGAGCTCCGCGAACGATTTCGGACATTCGGTTCTCTCGGGCATATTCTTTAGTCGCAATCCGACGGACGGAACTAATTCGTTATGTAGAATTGGTGAGGGTTCGAAGAGGACGGACAAGAACGCATCGAGCTCGTCATACGCAGAGGATGTGGGAGATTGGATAGACTGAAGGAGTTCCGGAAGAGGCGGCGGGATGTAAGCCATGCTGCGGCTTGATGCTTAGAGGCTTAAGGAAAAGAGGTGATTAATGCTGTAATCGATTCTCTTCTGTGGGCGTCGAAGATCGACTTCATCTGTTCCGGAAATGGTAATTTGGCCTCCACGTGCTCAATTTCAAGTCCCTTCAAGTTTCCGCCTTTCGTCCGGAGCCCGATAAACGGTGGCTCCCCATAGCAAAATGTCTCGCCACAAAGCTCCAGGTAGCAGAGGTAGCAATTGAGTTGGGCTATGACTGCGTTGATCGTATCGTCTATGACGGCTTCCTTCGCTCGCAGGTTTCTCAGCTCATTTGTTTTACGGAAAATGGACCCATCGAGTGTGCATATCGCTGTATGCCCAAAGGATGTTTGATTACTTCGCCCGAGGAGGCGTTTATCGCTAACCTTGTGATCGCTACGTGCACATGCATTTCAATTCTTGAAAAATCTGATGGATTGATGCGAGGTGCACTGCGGTCCCTTACTTCCCTCGCTAAGTCCAGACGAGTTTGTAGGGCTTGTTGTTCGCCGACAACGAGTCCATCGTCCATTTCAGGTGCAACTTCTGGGGAGACCGCATAAATACTTGACTCGCATTTGATTCTGGCTGAAATTTGCGCACTCCTAGAATCTTTTTTGATTACCTTCTGTCCTTTTTCTTTCTCGTCATCTTCACGCAAGATGTCTACACCATGTTTCAGCCCCGATACGACAGACGAGATACGATCCAATCTGACTTCCTTGTCCCCGGAACTGGCCAGTCTGCTTATCTCGGAGATGCAAACTCAAACATACGTGCAAGTTGTATTTGCAGCCGCAATTGTATACGATGCTCGTACGTGCTCGTGCATCGACGCTACTCTTATATCCCTCGCCTAACCCCTATTCTTAGTCAAGAGCTTAGGGGAGGAGGTACGTACCGTGTCGAAGTTTTGCCGGCGAGTTCCGTCTCAAGAAATCTATCGCTCAAGGTAGAGTACTTTTGGGTAAACTCTCAAGGCGTTTGTTACACGCGACTTCCGCTGAGAACCTTTTCGTAGAAACATCCGCTACGACCTGTCAGCATCCTGCATTTTGTGGTAAGCCTGCCTCGCCGTGTTCCCTCGGGTCGTGAGTCTGGCGATTTGTTGACAATGGTTTTACGCCTTTAAGACACGTTATGTCGGTATTCTCTCTGCTCTCTCTTCTTTAGGCTGTAAGGTACCGTTGTGATGCTAAAGCTATCGTGCTCACAGCCCAAGTTTAGATACTGATATGATAGATTCTTCTAAAGAACGGTAAGATGCGAAGATCGTTCTTAAAGTGCATGAACTAATCTTTCTCTTCAGATGTAAGTCTGCGTCATAATTTTGAAAATCTCCGTTTAAAATATGGCTGGATAGGTCTAGCCGCTGTTTGGTTGGCTTCGATGATTGGTAAGTATTGTCTTCGATGATTGCATTGCATTGCGCTAATGCTTCATTTAGGGTGGATTCTACCCATTCTAATTGACTGTACGTCCAAAAGATGGTGTGGGCTTCCCGAGAGCTGATAAGCATACCGCATTACAGACATCCTCCTTCTCAGAGCACTTGCTATCTACAACAGACGTATGTACTGTTCCTGTAACTTTTTGAAACTCACTCGACACAAACCTATCCGATTACGCGGAAGTTCAGTTCCCAGGCTATCGCAAATACTACACACGTTGTTCTTCTTTCAAGCTCTTGCAAGACTAGTGCTACAACTTAGCGACAATGTATTGACAAAAAGTGAGTGCGACCCTGCGTTTTGCTGCTTTTTTTTATAAAAAAAATATGATCCTTCAGTTTCAATTATTAATATTCAACCCAACATCCACATCTGTGATCAACGTGGCTCTATGTCGAGAATTATTTTAGCATCTCGATGGTAAGGAGTTTTTTCTTCGCTTGGGAGTCTGCATCACTTATAGAGGAAAAGGATATTATGCATTACATATTGCCTCATTCTGCTCGGGGTAGCACTGAAAAAGTCAGCTTGCCTATTGCCCGAGGTCAACAATGCTCGGTTTCTTCGGATACTCGTCCAAGACCAAACGACATATTATTCATGGTTCGTATCTAATTGATTGTTTTCTCTGACGTGACAGGCCTTCATGCTGATCGATGCATATGTTCTTTAGTGTTCTTGTTTTCTGCTCGTTCCGCATTCTAATCGACATGAATGTGGTCCGAAACTGGCTGGTGCTCATGCTTCTCAACTACTTCGCCAGTCCTGCGTTCCTGTCCATTTTAGGTTGCCACATGCTCAATCGGTTGAAGCGGGCGGCGCATCATCAATGGCTCCGAGAGGGCCTCGCTTTGGATACCAAATCGATTCCTATAAGGTTTTCAGACCCTTCGCCGCCAGCATTTGCCTCAGACCCCAAGTTTTCCTTCGAACGTCGATCCTCCGACGACCATGATCACATTTCCGAACAATTGGAATAATCTCAGTAAATGTCGTTCATTGAATACGATATTTCCATGGCATATACATGACATTTTCCGTCATCGACGCAACATCCAGCCAGTTAGTTCTAGAATTTAGCATTTGCGATTTTTTGCCATTAAAGAATCATATAACCTTATTTGCGCGTGCGCAAGCTCAGCACGCGCCTATTCTAACCCCCAGCCCAAGTGAAAGCTACTCATTCCGCTTTGACTCATATTTTGGGCCAGTCTCTATCCTTTCATTTCAATGTCAGAATCGACGACGACGCTCATGATCATCGGCATTGCGTCAGTCTGACGAGTGCTCTGAAAATAGCCCCAATTCCGGATATAAGATTGTTTCAAATTCTCTGCTGAGCTAATGGCCTTTGTCGCCTTACGAAACTTCTCTTTTGTGTACAAACATGTTACAAACAACTTCGAGGCGCTCCGTGGAATTTCAGAAAGTCCGTACGATGGCCAGTGCCAGTAGTGTGCCAGAACGGCTTTGCTGTGACTTGTTTGTAGTCTTCAAGTTCGATGATGTCAGAAGTCAGTTTCTGCTAAAACACTTCTCCCAGGATCATGACCATGGCGAAGTTGGAGATACGACTTTCTCGTCTTAAACTTCTTGATCTTGAACTTTAACATGGCCAACGCTACGCCCTTTGTGCTGAAATGGGGAATCGTTTCAACGGGAAAGATAGCTGGTTGCTTCGTCAGGGTAAGCTGAGTTGATCAAATATGTATGATTATAGATCCCCGTCTCATCATTTGATGAAACAAAATAACGTGAAGGACCTCCTCGTTGATCCTACAACGTGAGTTCCCCACTCGATACATCTCTGCTCGGCCTGGTCGGGTTTAAAGAATTACGCCCATATAGCCGCAACGTGTCGGACATCCACCACAAGGTCGTCGGCGTCGGATCTCGGAGTGCGGAGAGTGCACAGAAGTTCATCGACGCTGAGATCAAGGATGGATCGGTGAAAGCATATGGATCCTACGACGATTTATTTGCAGACCCAGTCCGTCATGCCTCTCATAGTCCTTTTTGGTTCATTAGATAAACTTTGGTCTTGAAGAATGTGGATGCGGTCTACATAGGTACGCCAAAACATCCGAACAATGAAGCAAACACCGTAACTCTTCCTCGAAATAGGCACACCCCATACGTATCACTATGTCAATTCAAAGGCAGCTCTCCTCGCCGGGAAGCACGTCCTTTGCGAGAAGCCGGTTACCACCAACACGGCAGAGCTGCGCTCATTGCTTAGCATTGCCAGCGATAAGAGACTCTTCTTCATGGAGGCGTTATGGACAAGGTTTCAGCCTCTAACATTAGAACTTAAGAAGATCGCAGAGTCCGGAGTGTTAGGAGACCCGGAAGTCCTGCATGCTGACTTGTCAGGAGATTTTGATATCGATAGTGAGTATCGTGTACGTGCTCGTATCTCAGAAGGCAGCTCATCAGCTTTAGACATACCGAGGACACATCGGATCTTGGATCCTAGCTTGGGAGGAGGAGGTCTGCTTGATCTGTACGTCGCGCCAGCGGTCATCGTCGGCCAAGAAGTTTTTAACATGAGCCTTTTTCTAGCGGACCCTATCCTCTTTTTTGGGTCCGTTACTTCCAACTCTCACGTTCTGGATTAGACATTGATCGAAGCTCAGGCAATCACGGTTCTTTTCGAGCATCCCAATAACGCAGCTTCGCGACCAAGCAGCATCAGCGGAGCGATGCTGAAGACCCCTCTGACCGGAGTTGACAAAAGCACGTCATTCACTCTCAACTTTACTGGGAAGCTCGAGGCGCAAGCCATCCTGAGCTGCAGCATCAACCTCCCACCACTAAGCCCTGATGGTGTCAGGTACGCTGATTGATTTTCTAGCAGCCATGTAGCATCACTGAAACGCATACAGGATCCGATTCCGTAACGGAAATATCCTTGTTTCGTCGCCCATATACTGTCCCAAGAAGTTCACGGTGCAATATTTCGACAAGCCGGGTACCGGAAATATCGTACGGGAGGAGACGCAAGAATTCAAGTACGAAGGCGGGGGCTGGCACTTCCAAGCAGATGAAGTAGCGAAATGCTTAAGAGATGGGAAGTCCCAGAGTGACTTATGGACGCATGAGAAGAGTCTTCTCGAGATGGAAATCTTCGATGAAGTTAGGCGCCAAGGTGGATATGTCTTACCTCCGGGTGTCGAGCAGGTGTTGTGAAAACGATTTGCCTAAGAAGCGATTTCATTTTTCGATGTCATAGGACAAGCACCGAATATTATTAACAATGATTAGACACATATTAGTGGACAAGATAGCGAAGGATGACAAGGAAACAATGCCAGTACATTACACAACGTTGAAGCGAGTCACTCCGACAGATTAATATCACATATAGAAGTCAGGTTTACGCGCATTGATACCATACTCAGAGAGTGCCGCACTGAGGTCTTCCATGGTCAACGTCGTTCGGGTCTTGTCCTAGGTGGCCGATGAGACGATGCTACCATTAAAGCACTAACCCACTCACCCTCGATGATTGACCCAAAGGCGCTCTTCCACGGCCTCCTGACGTGGCGTTTGTTCTGATACGTGCATGCTGGAAAGCATCAGCAGCGATATCGGAAACGAATTTCTGCGCGGCTAGAGCAAGGAGACGTTTTCTGTTTACAATAGAAGTGAGCGTGGTTTCACTTTACCATTGAAAGCAACACCTACAACCGCACATCCTCGGTCTCGAATCCAACCTTTTGCAGGTAGTAATCTGTCACCTCATTGGGTATCTACAAGACCGTCAGCAGAAGGTTATAGACATGGTGCTTTAGAAGCTCACTAAAGGCTCGTAGTCATCTAAAAGAAGCATGAACTCCGCAAGTGTCCTATCTTTACGCGCTTGCTCTGCAGTCAGCCTCGATTGTGTGTTGACCTGTGCATTTGTTTGCGATTGGGTTGCACTAGGTTGACTGGATACCGGGACTGTAGGCACTGAAGACGAAGCAGCGAGAGGTTCAGTCGTTGACTGTGAAGTAGATGGTGCTGGTTGTGACGTGGACGGCTGAGTACTGCTGGTCTGTGGCTGAGACATTGAGGATTGTATGGGATACTGAAGTTGATATTGCGTTACCGGTGGTTGTGGATGATGAGGTTTATTTTCTTGAGGAGTAGCTGAACGAGACATGCTAAACGCTGAAGTCCAAGTCGATGTTGTAAGTGTTTAGGTTGTAAAGGCACGCTAACTCGACGGCGCGGCGCGGTGAATCCGTCGATCTTTAGGGCACGTGAAATTTCATGGACAGTTATGTGGCTGTCCTATATATATATATCTTATACCTTAAGCTTACTACTTACACCGGATTCCGTTCGATGTAGTAACCAGAGTCACACACGAGGATATTATTTGTGAAGACTCGTATCAATTGCGTCAGTTCGCTACAATGGCAATGTCCATGAAATTCGGAACTGTAATTAAACCCTTACAAGGTGCTGAGTGGTGAACAGCTTTGGTGTACGAACACACGTCCGTCAGTCATGCATGCCCGTTATTCCTGCTCTTAGATTCTTCTCGTGCCCCATTTCTTCGATCCTTGCCTGAGCAATGCGTCGAGCCGTGTCAGTGCCGTGGAGTCGGAAGGAAATCTCGGCTGCTAAGAGAGAATGCTCTAAGTTACTCTTTATAAACACATTTAGCCTGTCGAGGTCCCAAGGGTCGGCTTGGAAGGATGCGAGTGGATCTCGATTGTCAACTTTAGATAAAAAAGAACTCGGTTTTATGGAAATCATTTCAACCAAACCAA
Organism: Hymenochaete sp. R1; assembly: GCA_019400425.1. Taxonomy (NCBI): domain Eukaryota; kingdom Fungi; phylum Basidiomycota; class Agaricomycetes; order Hymenochaetales; family Hymenochaetaceae; genus Hymenochaete; species Hymenochaete sp. R1. The sequence continues at coordinate 287,416 of JAFREE010000002.1, forward strand.
GCGTGTGCCTCATTTCATTCCAGGAGGTGACTTGATATAGGTCTCAGATGGCCGTCGTCGTAACCCGAGCTCCTGCCAGTTAGTCATGTTCTCGCAGGGTTATAAGCTAGAATCGCAATCGCATTGAGTGTGAGTGTGAGTCTCGAGCCGTGCAGAGCTTTAAGGCTGGAGCATTACCCTTTCGACCGGCGTTTGAGCATGTTGAACCTCCGGAGAACATCGCAGCGTCGGTTGGTTCACTTCCCCCATTCTCGTGGGACAGGACGCGAAACCGCCATCAGAAGTACTTACATAATCGTATGCGCTTCATCAAGTTCTACGCTTTGTCAGTCAGTAGTCCATCCATCACCTCCTCTTCTTTACGCCACCATCCAAATATTTCTACATATAATAACCCCCCTCCCTCCATTCATCCCCTCTCCTACGTTGCTTTAGTTTCCTTGGATGCTCATGACTCTACCCCACAATGGCCAACGATAAAGATACTCAGAAATCTACGGCAGGTAAACAGGACCGCAAAGCCGGAGCCATGTCATGCGCTGAATGCAGAAGGTCCGTTGCTGCTGTCCTTGTCATTCGGACACATTGCTCTTGCTCATTGTCGACTTTTAGGTCCAAGCTGAAATGTGACAGAATGGTCCCTTGTGCTGTACGAATTCCTGAGATCAATGCTGCATTTGATCGCATAAGTAATGCTCCTTTCTGCAGGCTTGTGTTCGGCGGGGATGCTCGAGTATTTGTCCCAATGGTGAGAGGCTGCTACTCAAGAATCGTGTTGAGCTTCAAATTCTTACTTTATGAGTAGGGGTTCTGACGGCAACGAAGGGAAATAAGTATGGTGCTCCCTACCTGTCTCAAACTTATCGTGCCTGATATCGAGTTGCTCTTACAGAGTGCTCCAGGCCCAGAATGATTCCCTCCTACAGGCTGTCAAACGGCTTTCACTCCGCGTTCGCGACCTCGAATCTGCCCTTCGGGACACCCAGGCTCAAGTTTCACCTCAACCCCATCCTCTGCTACAGGATGGCGAGAGTTTGAAAGATATCCTCGACGCAACCGCATTCGAAGACGTTGTAGAGTCTCCGCAAACAGATATCGACGAGGCTACCGAAGGCGTCGGGTCCTTGGTGATTGGAGACAAAGGACAGTCACGCTTCCATGGCCAGTCATCTGCTTCAGAGGTGCGCCCGAGATGTCATCTTGTTGTTGTTGTTTGCTTCGCTGCTGATGGAATTCTACAGTTCTTGCAAACGTTGCTGCCGGTGCGAGAACGATCTAAACTTCTATCAGTGATGAGAAGTATACTGACTGCGAAGCTGTCCTAGGGTGCGGCAGAGGACCCGTTACAGAGCAACTACTCTCAGAATATGCACAAGTTTGGGCTTCCAGAACCAATCATTGATCTCATCAACGCGTTTCCTCTCAACTCTGTGGAAGTAGACCCTGAGATGAACTCGGCTATACTCGAATTTCTTCCGCATCATAATAAAGCAATCCAATTGGCACTCGTGTATTTCGAACACGCGGGATGCATGTAAGTCGTTGCCATCCACTGTAACTTTGTTTGGCTGTCTCACTATTCCTAGCTTTTCGGTTATTCAACAGGAAGAATTTGTCCCACGCATGCTTCGCATTCTTCGCTCAGCTTCTGAAGGAGTCGGAATCGGAGACGGTTTCCATGCGCACGAGGTTGCTTGTATCTTTCTAATTCTAGCAATCGGCTCCCACTTCAGCCGCGATACCGACGGTCACGTCAACAGCGAGAAGTATCACTTAATGGCTTGCGCTTCGATGTCACTTGTACCCTTGCCGAAGGAAGCAACGAGCACGACTATTCAGGCACTATTTGTCATGGTCCAATATTATAATTGCATCGACGGTCCAGGTTGCGAAAGACGTTGGCTTCTCAGCAGTCTTATGTTCAGGCTGTCTTACTCGGTGAGTATCCAAATTTGTGACGTCTTTTTAGGAGTGGCTCACTTATGTAATGATCCCAGATTGGTCTACGTGAGTGAAAGACGACTTCCATTTGTGATTAGAGCATAACTGATGAACTATGGTGCTCAGATCGCGACCCTGCACTATGGAACTTGAGTCCAGAAGAAACTCAGCGTCGGCGAACTTTGTTTTGGGAAATGTACATGTGGGACGCTTGGAACGTACGTAATCATATTTTATTTGTATTACTAGGGGAATGTTCGTTGACATTTCTTCCCCTTTCAGAGCATCATTTGTGGACGTCCACCTTCTTTCAATATCAATTACACTGATTGCAAGTTCCCGGAAGATAAGTCGGAAATTGTCAATGCAAAAGGAGAGCGAGAGATGGGCTGTAAGTAACAATCATCTCTGGCGCCGCATAATTTTTACTTATATCATATACCACCTGGTTTAATGCAGTCGATGCCTACAAATTCCGTTTTGCTGCATTTATTCTCGCTCCAGTTCTGAACCACGTCTTCGGCGTACGGCCACTCGACTATTCTGCGCTTCTCGAATTGGATATCAAATTACGGAAGCTTCCCCCGCCTTCTTGGCTATTAGCTCCTATTCGAGGCCGTGGGGAACCTATAGAAGGAAGAACGTGGAGTTCTAACTCAACGCAAGCTATGCAACAGTATTGCATGGTCTGCACGCGGGAATCTAGTGAGAACCTCATTTTAGCGTTTGCCTTTGACTGATGATGTTCATTTGAATCAGCATTATTGTACATTCATCGGAGATACTTTTCCGCGGCAGTGAGAGTGAATGATCAAGACCCTTTGCAAACAAAATACGGGCCGTCTGTTATGGCTGTTTGCAGAAGTGCTTGCCTTATTATATCTAGTCTGCGGGGGCTCTACGGCGCTCATCCGGATTTGGCTTCCAAGCAACCATTTTTTTGGTCTGGTGCTTTCTCTTCCATCGTGAGTTTTAGTGATGATCTTGACTTGGCGTTTACTCATTTCCGGCCTCAGATGGTGCTCGCATGTTTGGTTTACAATTGCCCAGGATGTCCGTTGGCAAGCGACGCCATGGCCGCCATTAATGACGGAGTAGAACTCTATTCAATGCAATTGTTTGAAGATTCACCATCCAGCGTGGTGCGTTGTTCCGTCTTTTCCGCAAATATTAGCTTTGCCTTCTTATGCGGTGGTTCAACAGAAACTCCTGTCCAACGTCCGGAATGCCGTCTACAGCATGTTCCAGAAGTTCCAAGCGCACAGCCGTGACGGTAAAGGCCGCTTCGAGGTTGAACAAGATGATACTTGCGCCACCATGAGAGTGCTTGAAGGAAGCACAGTCTTGGTTAACGTGCACGACTTGTCAGTCAAAGATGATAATGGCTCGTCCTCGTCCAACGCCTCTTCCCCGCCTTCCTACTCGTCTAGTTCACCTGGCTCTATGAACGAGCACCATAGCCTGCCCGCTCACCGCCACTTACCAGAGGGCTGGAACGGCCCTGACGCGTCGCCTGCACCGGAATATCGCGTAGTAAATTTGAACGGTGTCTACTACCCCGGACTGGCACCCCCGTCGGATATCAGCTCACTCACTCCAGGCATCTATAACCATATGGACATAATGCCCGACAGCACCTTCGCTGGCCCTTCAGCCGGTTCCAGTCACTCAATGAGTACTGCCGACCTATCACGCCATCAGGTTCCGTCTGCAAACGTATCTCGGCGTGACTCAGTCAATCTAAGCAGGAACGGAGCGGGGCCTACAAACGGGTATACGAGCCTCGGTAGCTATGGCGACCAGATGGTACAGATGCAGGACAGCGTTATGCCACCGTACGGTGCGCCAGGGATGCAGTACGAGCCTGTTACAAGCCAGGCAGATCTGTATGCGTTGCATCAGAATGGTTTCGGATCCACGATTGGGATGGGAGGGCCTGGTGGAATGTACGACCAGGCACAATGGGAGAGGTTCATGGGGATGAATGAGATGGGACATACGAGTGCTAATGGGGGAATGCATCATCAGAACGGCAATGTTCATTCCAACGGGGCGGCAATGCACGCAAATGGGTTCAATGGACATGCAACGGCGTAACATAGTTAATGGGGTTTTCTTCTTTCTTGCAGTCTCATCATCGTTTTAACCTTAATCTTTTTGATTTATGCAGTTATTCTTCGTTTTTTTTTCGTAATAATACTCCGGATTTCGATTCTAATTATTCCTTTCTTGTGTCAACGCACGCGCGCCTGTAACCTTTCCGATGAGTGGTAAAATTGACGTGCCATCAGCTTTCTTGACTCCCGTAGTTTAATTGTATCATCTTGTGCTATCCCAATGTTGTCAACGCTACGCGACATCGAACGAGCATCCGATATCTTTTTTGTTAGTCTCCGTCCGAGCGAGTGTTTATTCAGTGTCCATCTTAATCAACCCGGCATCCATTTTTTCGACCTCCACGGAAGCTTGCCCGTCTGACAGACGCATCGAGTCTAGGAGTGCATCGATATTAGGAGACACAACGAAGCGCCGGTTGACTTCTCCGATAATGTTTAGTCGTTTGTTCTCTGTGTCGAGATAGACAGCGTGTTGCAAGAACGACGGCTGTGTCGCGGCAGTGACCTACAGAACCTCGTTAAGGCATATATCACTTCTATGAAGCCAAAGGAACCCATACATCAAGCAATATACCATTCGCTAACCGCATCCTGACCATTCCACTTTTATGAATCTCCAAATCTCCAATCACACCATCCAGAATAGGCTCCTTCTTAATTTCTTCTTCCCTTTCTGTCTTGACTGTCGTCCCAGTGACCGCGGGAGGCTTGACGTTCGGTGCAAAAGACACAGCTTTCTTGCCTTTTGCGTCTGCACTTGGTCCTGCCCCAGCGCTATATTTTTCGACTTCTTGCTTAGCCAGCGAGTCGACGGTTTCCTGAGAAACAAATTTGGGGAACGGTTCAGGAAATTGGAAGAAGAAGAGTTTTTCTTGTCGAGTGTTTATATCCTTGAAACCACTTATGAGGGACAGAAATGACTTGGGAAAGAAGGGAAATACGGACGGTGTCCAGATCTTCCTCTTGCAATGCAAAGTCATTGATCAGGTCCTCCAATTCTTCTTCCTCTTCGCTTTCCGACAAGTCGATTGCGTTTGCGAGGTCAACTTGTTCTTCTTCAGGAAGGACTATCTTCTCGTCATGAAACTCCTCTAATTATAGTCTGAGTTATAATTTTCTTCTCGAGTAAGGGCAACGATAGACTTACGTTTGACTTTCCCTTTGGCCGTGTACTTTTCTCCCTTAACTAAGGGTTGCTTCTTGACCTTCGTCTTTTCCTTTCGTAAACTCTCTGGTGCCATCCAATCCATCCGCCGCACATCGTCAATGTCAACAATTTCAACACCGTCATCCGGATCTGAGTAAGCGTCAACGTCCACCACTTTCTGATTTTCTTCCTCTCGCTTCAGAGATGGGGGAGCCGAATTTGAGAGACCAGCGCCGAGGGAAGATGAAGAAGACGAGGAGGGACCGAACGGGGTGACGGGAGTGAAGTTTGACCGCGGGGCTCCTCGCCGTGACGAGCTCGACATGGCTGGACCGAGTGCAAAGGGGCCACTGGCCGTCATCTCTGAGAATTGAGCACCTCGTCCTTCTTCACGACCACGACCTCGGCCCCGTCCCCTACCTTGTCCTCGACCCCGCGACGGTTCGGGCTGTGCTTCAGGTTTGGGCTCCTAAGAAGCGATATTATTGGAATGAGCAAGTGCATTCAGGAGCATACTCACGTACTGGTGCCAGTTCACTTTAAGCGTTAATTGTACTAGGTCAGGTGTTGAACTTATTTCGATGTGGTTTGATCGCGTACTCTTTCTTTCTCCTGACAGGCAGCGTCGGCACAAACTTCATTTTGGCAGTACCCCGACGCGTTACATTATCCAGACGCTTTGCCGTGTTTGCAATGACTCTAGGCACTGAAGGATTTTGACCAGATCCCGAAGCATCTTGACTAGACATGTCTTTTCGTAGACGATTTTGTTGAAGCCGGACGAACGAAAGAATAGAAGGAGTCGGGTCGGTCACAAGTGCCAGTGAGTAAGAGTAGCTAGTGCTTGTCGATCTTCCGTGGTCTTGACAAGCCCGCGTCGTATTTTGACCCCGACGACTGATTTAGACGCATACACTCACTTGGTTCACCATGGCTGAGCCCGAGCATCTAGTGTGTAATTTTCCTTGCTTTCATTCGCAGACTTGCCACTCAGATCAACTTCACAGCACGTAACGTACAACGAAGTGCATAATGTCATCAAAGCGACAGCTCAAAAGATAGCAGAATGGAAACCAACTCTGCTCGTAGCCATCGGCAAGATTTTTATTTCTATGGGAATATGACCTTCAGCTAAGCTTTGCGCTTACAGGCGGAGGGTCAGTCGAAAGCACTATGTGATACATTTCCTTCCGCAGGGTACTGAAGCCCACGCCTATTGTAGCGGGTTCTTCCCGGCTCGCGTCCTCGTGCGTATCATAACGTGCTGGTTTTCTAACTAAAACCCGACTGAAACCTTAGACAGCGTACTTTCCTAAAAGACCCAACGACGAGCAAGAACATCCCAATCTTCGCGATCGGACTATCTTTGTATGAGAGTTTGCCAGGCACAACTGCCGAACAAGTGGGTCAAGAGGTCATAAGAACTCAATGGCTGTGAGTCGATGCATATGTATCTTCGTGTTTGATTAAGGACTGATTGAAGTTCAACGGCAGAGGTTCGGAGGGAGCAAAGGTCTTGCTCGGGCGTCGGGTGCTCATTGTCGTACGTAACCCGAACTCTTCTTGACCACCGTACGTTGATTCAAGTTCGAAATGAAAGGACGAAGTTGACGACTCCCGAAAGACTCTGCAGTATGTTGATTGCTCTAATCACCCTCAAAAATCTTACTGAGTCTAACTCGTCAGCTACGCCGTTAAAGAGCTGAAAGCTGACGTAGAGAAAGAAATCCAAAGCTTGCCTGAACAAGTTCGCGAAGGAGCAAAGGCGGAGTTCGCTGTCTTTGTTGTTCACAATAAACAGAAGGAGAAGGCAGAGAATCTGCCAGAAGACCTTCCGTGCGTGCCAATTGGATGAACGTGTTGTCTAAAGGATTGTTTATGGTGAAAATTATAGGTATTTCCCGGGTTCCGAAGTGCCGGATGTCTGGTACGTGTACCCACACAATGTGTGATGTATGACCAGGAGTTAATTTCTTTATATACAAGGCTTGATTATCCATGGGAAGCAATGTGAGATTGCCCCTTTTCCACGTTGGCTTTTGTGTATGAACTAACAGATTATCCAGTGACATCGAAGAGCACGACAAACTTGCTGCTGCGGAGAAATCGAAAACTGATGAAGGGACTTAGATATCTTGTTGATGTGGTTTAAATAAAAGCAAGTTGTCCATGTTACTTGGGTTGTGTGAGGAATAAGCAGTAGTTATGTGAGAAACGGGAAGAGGAGTGTGAGACTGTTTTCATTGGCCTGGCGCCTGGCCTTTGGCCTTCGACTTGCGCAGCCGTGATTGGCTAATGGCTGGCTGAGCGAGCATCCTCGACTAATCCATCCACGGCGCTCACGGCTTCCCTTCAGCCCGTTCCCTCCTTTTCCACTCACGAGCCTCTCTTAAGCTCAAAGCTGCTCGACGCCGCAGCGGGCTTGAAGCCATAGACCTTCTTTGACAATCTACTACTTTTTGTCTGCCGCCTATTGTAAAGCCGGGCTTGGTTTGCCAAATAAAAGAGGACTGGGCGTTAGGACTTCAAGTAACATCCACACGTATACTCTCTTTGACCCAAGCAGCCTACAGTAATGGCAGAGGAAGAGATTGAATACGAGGGCCTTTCATCCGATGCTGGCCTTGCGGTGTGTCTGTTGCATTTTCGATCGTCCAACTCTGCTCATTTTTCTCTCTGCTTCCCAGGTTAATATGGCAGCAGGTGCCCTTGTGCGTTTAATTGCTCTACATTGCCACAATCATACGACTTATACTATTTTTCTAAGGCTGGGATCACAGAGCACGCTGTCATGTTTCCCGTTGACAGTATAAAGGTGCGGGTCTGTCCGCCTTGCTAGTTGTTACGCTCTTCTCACCTTGAGACGTGTGTAGACGCGAATGCAAGTCTTCGCTACAAACCAGGCCGCTATCTATACTGGTGTAGGGAACGCTTTCACTCGGATCTCGGCGACAGAGGGATTACGCGCATTATGGAGGGGTGTGAACTCTGTCATCTTGGGTGCAGGTCCTGCTCACGCCGTGCACTTCGGAATGTACGAAGCGGTCAAGGAAATGACAGGTGGGAACCAGGGCGGGAACCAATTTCTTTCGACTTGTGCGTTACTTGACCATGTCGTGCATTGAGAAGCGTTATGGATTAATAGTTATTCTTAGCGCTGGCGGGTGCTGCGGCGACGATTTCGAGTGACGCGTTGATGAACCCCTTTGATGGTCAGTGTCATTGCGCTAGTCTCATTTTTCTTGTTCGCGAAGCTCAAGTATATCTACAGTGGTAAAGCAACGAATGCAGATGCATGGCTCTGAACATCGCTCTGTATTTACCTGCGCACGGACAGTATTCCAGAGCGAAGGCCTTTCGGCGTTCTACGTGTCATATCCCACGACGCTAATGATGACAGTTCCTTTCACCGCGGTTCAGTTTTCCGTGTACGAATACGTGAAAAGAGGTTTAAATCCCAAGAACGAATATTCACCGATGTCTCATATCGCTGCTGGTGGTCTCGCAGGTGCTGTGGCTGCTGGGATAACAACACCTCTAGATGTTGCAAAGACATTGTTGCAGACACGGGGCACTTCGCAAGACGCAGACATCCGGAACGCCCGCGGAATTTTGGATGCGGTAAAAATAATATTCAGGAGGGACGGGCTGAAGGGGTTCGTAAGGGGTCTATCACCCCGTATGCTAACACATATGCCGAGCAATGCTTTATGTTGGGCCTCATATGAATTCTTCAGTACGTCCTTATTAATCCATTGGTCAAAGGCACCGAATCTGACATTGCGCGTGTTCTACGCAGAGGCCGCTATCCGCGACTAAGTGTTCTATTTATATATTCAATTCGCAAAAGCAAAGCAACGCTAATGATTTCGGGCTTACTTCGTTAACTCTCCTCTCCTCCTTCTCATACAACTACACCTGACCGGATCCGATGAGGCGAACATATGTCTTTTAGATTGGCTCGCATTTTCGATTTCTTTTCTTCCCCTCAAACTTCCCTACGTCTGCACGCTGTCGATTGCTTCTACGGTTCCATGTTTGTTCTCCGTGCATATGTTTTCTACAGTATTGGAACTCCTGCTTTAATATATTCATACTCATGGCGATTAGCGATAACTAGGAATGCACAGAATCGTTTGCATCGGTTTGAGAGCAATTCAGCCTCTAGCCATCTCTCTTCTTCTAGGGCTTATAACCTCTTTCTGTAATCTCTCGCGAAAGGGGCAGGAAACCCAACGAGTTCCAGCTTCATTTTGTAGAAGCATAGGTCTGTCCTTTGTGATGGATTACCGGATTGGAGGGCTTCCTAGGAGCTAAAAGAATGCGACTGGATATTGTTGTTAGCTCAGCGGTGAGCACTACGAGTAGGCAGATAAGACCAGACTAGTAGTAAACTTACCCGCGCAAGAAACCGACATGGGTTGTAGTAGTAAGTCCCGAAGTGAATACATATGAATTGAGCTGAGCTGCTTGAGTATAGAGAATCATGGACGTCCAAAATTAATCTTGGCTTCGTCGAAAATGTATCGGCCCAGTGAATCCGCTGGACATCCCTGGTGAATGACGCCGATGTCGCCATTTTCTTCGAAACATGATGTAGAAGAACGGACTATCCCACGTCTAAACGGCTCACATATGCAAACTCTCAGATTTTCGATATGATTCTTGAACGTTCGGCTGCCTTGCACTAAGAGCTGATTGAGCCGTAGAGGAGTATGTTTGGTGATGTGATGGGATTCGGGTGATAAGTCAGCTACAATGCTTATTTTTCTAAAACGTCAGAGGATTAGTCACGGTAGATCTGCTTACAGTCCCACGCGTCGCGAAGCATCTGTTTTGTATGATCTACTCTTTTCATCGAACCACACGGTCAGAAATCGAATCCCGTCTGAGAGAACAACAGATGCTCCCAGTTACAGTACTAGTCAATCAGGCTCATGGCTGGTCGATGATATGGTGAGTTGACCAAATACGACGAGAGGAGAACACGTCTACCGAATGCCGATCAAGCTTCTTGGCACCGTACCGCACGCGTAACCAACCCGAACTTTCCGAGTCATTGAACAGTCTGAAACATGCCATTGTCAGCTTTCCATTGGGTTATCCATCTCAATGTAAGCAAAACGCTGACATGTGAAGTTACCCGAATCTTAGCATAAACCTAAAAAATTACTGGAAAGTATAAAGGAACCTCAAATTGGTTAATATGTCAGTCATTGCACCATAAAGAATTGATATTCTTTCGCTTCTGGACAATGTCCAATTCCAGTTTCCCGAATCCTCTGCAACGGGGAAGCGCCTGCCTACCTTGCAGGTGTGCTCTAAGCTTTCTTGCAGCACTGATTGCTAATTGACGACGGACTTTTATTTGCAGACGCAGAAAGACTGTAAGTTTCGCCCAGGAAAGGACGCCAGATTCTTTTTTGTGTGTTTTTGGCTTTTATGGAGTTAAAGTTCTTTTACAGAAATGCGATGGCAAGCGTCCTGTCTGTTCACAATGCTTTCGAGCGAGCCGCGCGTCGCAATGTGAATTCTCAGACGCCCAGGGTCGTACGCAGACCGAAGACTTAGAGGAACGTTTGGCCATCCTTCAAAACCGGCTAAACCAGCTAGAAAATCCTGAGGAAGCCTCCCAAGCAATCCTACTTCATGACCCATACGCCCCATATAGGAAGTCTCAAGCGGAGGCGACGGCGGCCCAAAATTTTGAACCCATGGTTTCCTCTCAGAATACACATGCTCCCGAAACTCTCCCAGTTCATATTAGAGCCCAAGTGTAAGAGATACGATTGATTACTGAAACTACGCTAACACTTGCTTTGCAAGATTGGATCTGTTCTTTCAGAATCATGAAACATTAGGCTTTGCCATCGACGACAAACGGCTCCGAGCTAAATTACAAAGCTCGGTCGGAGATGAACGTTCTCATCCTTCATTGGTCAACATTATTTCTTTGTGGGGACTTCGACTGCTCAATGAAGCGGATTTTTTGCCGTTGGAAGAGGTCTTCTTGCAGGAAGTAATCGACTCTCTAAGTATCGACCCGCAAATGGTCGTCAGTTTTTTTAATCATATTAGTCGCTCAAACTCTCACCAAATATATCTCAGACCATCATTTCGACTCGAAATATGATCGAGCTCATACAGGCAGAGGTACTCCTAGCCCAGTACTTCTTCAACTTGGGGCGCGTCATCGAAGGAAAATATCACTCGGCTTCAGCGCTGTCTCTTGCCCTGGGATCTGGTTTGCACCATACCGGCCACGCTCCTTCGTCAAGCAATGTACCGCAGGTCTCTGGGCTGGGATCGTTATCTGTTTCTCAGCTAGACAGACCTGCGAATGGACTGGAATATGGGGAGCGTGAACGTCTCTTCTGGACTGTATGGGCCCTTGAATATTCCTGGAGTATAGTACTTGGTGAACCCTTCTCGTCCTCAGTTCTTCTGAACAGCCATCTGTCCCTCAAGATATCCTGGCCTTTGCGCCTCGATGAATATAGAGATAGAGATGTACGTCTTCTAGCCTTCAATGCACAAAGTAACAGAGACATCGTGCACTGATCCATTTTCTGACTTACAGATAGAGCTCTCTGAACCAAAGCAGAATATTGTCACCTCGTTCCTGGAAGGAAAGGATGATGCCGACGTTATTAGATCTCCCGAATGCATTCGGGTCAAAGCCATTACGCTCTATGGGAGAATGACTTATCTCACAGACAAGTGGTACACCTGTGTGTCTGTAACTAACGGTGGATTCGGACGTAGAGGCTGACATCTACCACAGTATCGAGCCCGGACCAGAGACAGACTCGCTTGGCGATTCAGGAAGACATTCGCGGTCTGGCTCGACTTATTACCAGCTTCGGTAAAAATTTGGTCCCGGTGCACAACCTAGATCATCGTAAAGCTGAGGATGTGATACTTCTAGCTGCACACTGTCTTGGGCATATATCTATGATCTCTGTCCATCTGGTACTTGCCTCTGCTTCCCCTGCGCTCGAAGGCGACGCTATAAATATTGCCATTTCTCATGCCCGTGGAATCTTCAGTATACTAGATAAAGTAGCGGAAGGGGAGGTGCTTGCACGTGTTGTGGATCCTATTCTCAGCGCACGTGCTCTTGCCGTATAGATGTCATTTTCGGATTGTCTAAATTGAACTCATACAGATATTAGGACGCAAAGCAGCTCAAGTTTTCGTGGATGCTTGGTGCCGCCTGGCTCGACTCTCTGAGACTTCCCAGGATGTGCAAAGGCGCCAATCAACTCTTCAGAATGCCGTAAAGCAAGCGATCCGGAGTCTGACGCGACTTACACAAACGTCAGATTTTAGTCCAGTTTTTGGTGAGTCTTTTTACCTCATTCTTTAAGCTGCCGGGGCTCATTATAGCTCTAGCTGCTCAGGCAGACCAAGTGGAAATGATAGCGGAAGGAGCTGGCATGACACTATTTGATAGCTCTTCGGAATGATAGTGACAGCTACTCGGACTACAGATTGTGCTTACCTTTTTTTCTTTTAAAAATGTCTTAAGCTTCTACTTCGCTTTCGCCCGATACTTTTTGCATATCCAATTGTTTCTATTAATTTACCTTCTACTTCCATGCTAGATGGCCTACTATCCTTCTACCATACACTTCAAGTAAAGGGAAGTTGGTTACTATAGGGACGAGGAACAATTTGCTGCCCTGCATAAGTAGCCATGGTGGAGGAATAATTATGCTTCTCAACCATAAAACACACCTAAACCTCGCCAAATACTGGTAATGGCTCGTGGGAAAGGATGATTCTTATTTAATCTTACCATGGAAGTTTCGTCAAATGCCTTGCTCTGAAAAATGAAGTGGTGACTGTACCGTATTGTCTTCTCGCAGATGCGAAAGCGGTGACACTAACCGCGACGCGTCTGACGCGTCGCGTCGATTAATTCGTTGTACACGCTCACGTGGACGTAAGCGACTGATCTCGCTGCTTCTTGCATTTTGAATTTCTTTACCAAGACTTGACTTCATCCCTCTTCCATTCTTCACTTGACTCATTCTCGTACTACAACAGCCACGCGATAATACATGGCAACACGCGGATATGTCGAAACTTCTGATACTGAAGAACGCGAAATCATAGATGCGAAGACAGGAGATGGACCAAAGCATTGGCTTTCGTCGGCTTCAAATGTTAGCAGAAGTTTTGAAACTCCTGTGAAACGTCGAAAGGTATGTTTCTAACAAGGTGATGCGGAGCTGCTAATGTCCTCTAGTTCTTGCACAGATATCATGAGGAAGCATCTCGAACACGGGACTCGACGCCAGATGTAGCACCTAGCTCGACAGTCGCGTCGCGCTCGTCTCCTGATGGTTCATACTCTACTTCGGTTTCACCAGCTACCGCCCAGGTCGATGAAGAATTTGTCAAAACAAAGTCACCACGACCACGCGACTCATCAGTTGACCGTTTGACACAAGATTTCGACATTATTAATAGCACTCTTCGAAGTTCTCAGGACGACGAATTGGATCTACTCTCGCGTCGCAGCCCTGGCTTAGAGGTCATTGAGCCTCTATATGACACTAGGTTCTCACAAGCCACTGTTCCGAGTAACGGTGGAACGACACCAGGAGGGCGGTCCAATCTCTTTGCAAACGACGAAAGTATGGTCGGCGAAAGAATTCGAGCACCTCTGGATGTCACGACGAGCTTAACAAGAAAAAAGGCTCCAGCGTCTACCCTGAATATGCAAGCGAGAGCATATGACGTTCCTGCGTCGTCATCTTGCTCCTCTCGCCCTCCTTCCTCCACGCCAGTAGACGCGCATTCTGCACAATCACCTGTGTCGAGAGGGACCCAAACCCCTCTGGAGTTACTCCGCGAATTGTCAACTGCTACCCCTCTTGACATCAGGCCTACTGAGCAAGAGCTGGCAACTCACGATGAGGACGCAGATGATCCACCCTCCCGAAGATATTCGCTGCGTACGCGAGAAGCGCGACAGCTCAACCCCTATTCCATCGAGAAGCTCTTGTACAAACAGCAAATGCGATCAAACCCAGATGCTATCGTCAGAATTATAAGTCCCAGACGCCTCCATGGCGAGCAGCGGCATCGTGAGCACAAGGAACATGGAGAAGACTATGTCATTCCGGATGATGAAAGCCCATGGCGAGAAAGACGACATAGATCAAAATCAAAAGAGACAGATTCTTCTGACCATGTTGTCTCGGTACCACTTCCAAAAGCATTCGAGATGAGTGACGAGGAGGAACTGGAACTACCTCGCATACCTCTAGTAGCAAGGAAATCGCCACCACGACAGCGAAGAAGGAAACATAAATTCCCTATGAACGGTCTGCAGGCAAGGGAGACAAACGCACAAGGTCTTGACGAGCTTCCTGCGGGGTCTGAGGCGATCACATATAAGCGACGAAAGGTAAGGCATTCATGACTGTTTCTATACGGGCGTTCTGACTTGAGTAGAGACAGGACTTCCGAATTACTGGTAATCAGGATCTTTCGACATCAAGTAATAGCTCGCAGCCAGAGATTTCTCCCGCTCGTTTGGGTGAGACGCCGGAAAGTGGACCTATGGGAGGACTTTCACGGCGACAAACACCTGTCGAAGGCGGTCACTCCTCCATAACAAGTGACCTCGATGATGCGGATATCCAAGAGAACAACTACGACGTGACGGCTACCCCACCGAGCCCTTCAGACAACGACGATAGACATCGCCCGCCAAAGCCTACACCCAGTCAGGAGAGTGATCATGATGAAGTGGAAAATCTTGACAAACGCCAAAGAAAAGCGCTTAGTAGAGTAATGCCTAGGTTCATGATCAACCGCTTGTTGAAGAAGCAAGTTGAGGAAGCAGAGCCGCGCCCAAGGGTCACTCATTCTGGCCACTCTTCTGCATCGGAATTGAGTGACGAGAATGCATGTCAGCCAGTGCCAGGTCGGTCCAGAATTAGGAAGAGGGTCGAGTCATTCGCCACACCGCAGCTTATCAAAGGTGACTCCGAAAGTTCAGATGATGGATTCGTAAAGCCTGGTCAATCTACGAGACTCTCGATACCCGTTGAAATCGACCATTCAGCCCACAGTTCTTCGTCTTCGACGTCTTCGACGTCGGACGATTCCGATATCGAAGTCCTGGAGGGACCTCCAGTAGGGGGGCAACGTAGGTTGCGATCTCCAGGTCCGCGGAGGGAGACCAGCCTCATTGATAGAATGCTTTCGAGGACGCGAAATCCAAATAAAAATTATCGTTTCGCTTGGAGAGAAAAGCAACGACAAATCGACGGTGTTGGGAAAGTCCCAAAGAACAGAGCGCTAGACATTCAAGTGGGTGGATCCCGTCCTTCTCGTCCTTCAGGCACATGGCACAAACGTCCAGGCCTACAGTCGAGATTGCCATTCGAAGCCGTAGCAGGTTCATTTGAAGAGAAATTAGCCGACCCAGCGCATGAAAAGGGTGAACCACATCTGCACCAGGTTGACAATCATTCAGAAGCCTTTGCCACTTCAATCAAGAAATTGACAAAGGCCGAGAGACGAGAGGCTGCAAGAAAAACAGGGATTCATACCTTTACGGGAGGTGGGAGAACGATAAGCGCAGGGAAAAGAAAAGCTTTCATGCAAGTTCAGATTGATCTAGCAGATAACGCTTTACGGGGCGCTCTGAAGCCTCTCAATTTGAACACGCGAATTGAAGGGGACCGAGTGTATCCAACTATCAAACACAATACTGGAAAGCGCCCAAGACTTCATCGAAGAACCGAGGTAGAATCGGATCCTGCTCTTAAACAGAGCTCTCTCCACGATTTTGCCTATACTCAAGATGACTTCTCCCTCGAACCCAACTCTTCGTCACCATCTCGACTAGTACGACACAAGAATTCAGTCGACGATGCTTTCCGAGCACAAATCAATGAATGCAGCATTGACTTTGGTATCGGCCCGCCTCCCCCCGGTCGTATGTTTGGCGCACTCTCTTACATTGGCAAACAGCTGCTATCCGATTTTCTCGATGTCTTAACCAACGACTCTCATGTGACGCAGCTGAATTCCTATTGTGGGTTTGGATTGGTCAACATGCATTCGAGCATGTCAATTGTCGACTTCTGCGAGACAATGGAAGTAGTGCACAACCTACTAAGCGAATGGCTCGATGAAGATGGCACAGAGGCAACCGAAGAAGCAAATATAATGCGCTTCGAGCAGATGATGTTTAGTACTTGCAGGACCCTATCATGGCTCTTGACATCAGGTTCTAATGACGACAAGATACAGGTTCATTCGTCTACGCAAGATGCCATACGAAGGCTGATTGAAAAAATACAGATAATGCTGGAACGGCCTACAGAAGCAAAGAAGCACTTGGATGGCCGATTATTCAGCATCATGTGGTTTACATGTGAGCTAATAACTCGGTCGAGTGTCCAAATAGCGCGATCAGGATTACATGTAGATTCTTCAGTCTGGAAACAGGCTCTCATTCTGATGTTTCGAGGACTTCTTCTCTACGGCCTTGACGGACCTATCGAAGCAATCGCAAACGATCTCTCGTCAAATAGCGTTTCTTTACGAGTTGCGGGCCTATGGATAGGAGCGTTGCATTCCGTGCCACGAATGGTCATGCTTCCAACTGGAGTGAATTCAGTCAGTGATACGTTTTGGTCCGTGTTACTTGAGGTCGTCAAGATAGATCGATATCTTTTTGGATCCGACGTCGAACTCAGCGAGAGATTATGGAAACTCATTTTTAGCCTTTCTGCTTTATCCCGTTTCTCAAGGCGTGGTGTCTGCACATCAGACACGCATTTGCCAATATGCTGGGACTTTGTTTCCTACGCATTGGACACAATTCGACTCACGGAGGAATCGGATAAAGACTCTACTTTGCCCCGTTCGAGTCTCAGAAAAAGGGACAAATACGTACGAATAATTGTGGCGCGTTGCTTCCTCCTCACTATGCGATGGAGTTGGCCACTTCAAACAGCGCATTCAATGATAAAGAGGCTCATCGATATCTTCAGAAGTCGTTCTTTTGGAAATCTACTTGGAGAGAAACCAGATTTCCCTGCTTTTCTTCGTCACTACGACTTGACGTATCTTGATAGGCTCGACCACAGTGACACAGCATTTAGTTTGTTCCTAAAACTTGTAGTTCATGCTATCAAAAGCAATTCAGGCTCGAAGGAATCAGAACGGCGGGAGAAGTCGAGAATCACAAAACTTCTTTCTCTAGCCATTCCACTCAGCAAGGTCCCGTTCACCCGGTCCAACCCGCCCATTGGTGAAGAGTTATCTTTGCTTGTCAATCGATACACTGCGATCATAGCGGCAATCTTCGTCGAACCTACGGTAGAAAACCTGCGCATTCGTTTGAGTCGGGCTCGGCAGTACATTGATTTTCTCAATGCAGACGACCAAAGCCGCCAGGTATGCATCAGAGCGGTGATGTACACAGCCGTTCTCGCCAACCACTTGTTGTTGCCGCTGTCTGAGCCCCTAACGTGGCTTGTGGAGATAGGCGAAGCCCTTCTCACAGAGTTCAAAACCGGGAGTAGGGATTTGCTGGCAAGAACGGGCAGTGAACGTCAAGTACTTGAGTCGTCCCTTCGGCATGTACGGACTGCAATACAACTTCTTCTCGGATGTATCAGAAACATCATTGAACGACCCAGTTTTGGTGGTGTTTCTTCAGCGAGCGACCGATCTAGATATCCCGACGTGCGCTTGATCAAAGGAGGTAAGCAAGTATTCTTCGCAGAAGTGATTCTCCCTCAATAGTGAAATTGCAGTGTGGATCAAGAAAGTTCTATCGATGAAGGATTTAACGAACGATGCTGAGACCCGACACCAAGTTCTGCTCTTAGTTAGTGCTTACCTTGATGCTCGAGTCAAGGTTATCGGGGTTCCAAGTCGTCCAACGTCCTCCGCTCCTGCGGGAGAAAGCTCCGAGAGTCAGGATCTGTATGACGATATGGTTATTGACGCTGAACTGCTAGAGGCATTGGAGCGGAGTGAGGGGTTGGTCGCCAATGAGGTTTCGGAAGAGAGGCGAAAGAACAAGGAGAAGGATGTCGAAGTTGCTGAAGTGAGCTTTCTGTTTTCTACCAGATTTTTCTATTCATTTTTTTGCGTAGGCCATGAACAGTGAGATCGTCCCCAATGTGTTCCGCCTCCTTTTGCAGTATTTTCATGAATCGAGGGGAATGGAAACAAACGACGCGACGTTGGAAAGATTCTGGTTCAATGCAAATGACTGGATAGACTGCTGGGTTGGTTGCGCATCTATCGTTGTGAGAAACGGCCTGAGAGTAAGCATTATATTTGCGTATTTGTGATTGCCTATTAATCCGCCTCGGCCACACTAGGAGTGGGATCATTACATGGACGTTGGACCACAGTCTTGGGGTGGTATCAGCGATTCGTTCTTCAGGAGGCGCGTTGCTCTTCGTTTCATGTATCGTGTACTCGTCTGCGATCCAACTGCGTACAAGGTAAATCTTGGTCCCTCATTAAATCAATCAAGTCTAACTATTGACGTTTTTACAGGATGAACGCCCAACTTTCTTGCGAGTCTTTCTGGAGTCTCTTGTGGCGTTCAAAATAAGAATGGAACATGACTACGCATCTTTACTCCTGTCAATTGATGGGCTTCGGCACCCTCTGTTCGTCGACATCCCGCTAGAGAGGGGGTCGGCGAACGATGACTTCCGGATATTGAAGTCACAATTTCTTGAAATGAGGCTGAATGTCATTGATGGCTAGTTGTTTTAATCCGCTTTCTGATCGATCTGCCCTTAACTTTTGTACAGTCATCATAAGCAACCTAGACAAAGTCATCCGAAATAGTACTGAGGGCAGGATGACGTATAGAGTCGGGACTCTCATTGAATGCGTCGTGGCGATGCTATCGGCAATGCAAGACAATTGGAATGTGAGGCTATCATTATACTGCTTTTTATCCGACTTACAATGTTGTCAATCAGAGTCTTTCAGATCAAGGAGATGTTGAAAAGTATAGAGAGGTGTGTCAGGGCGCATTCGGGAGTATAAAGAAGCATCCTCACATTCGCGGCTTGTCTCGTCTTTCTGCGTACATATCTTGGGGATCATTGTTTGAGGTATCTGAAAGCGCTGTATAATTACTTCATATATTTCAATTCGAATGTTGCCTGCCCGTACCTTCATCCCCGGTACGGAGCCTCTCTTTGACCTCAAATAAAAGTTGAAGCATGCCGAATTGGGTAAGAATGAGTCGTCGACATTTTTGTTTGTGGCATTCCGCGCGCGATCCCAACCTCCTCAGAGTCTCAGATCAAACTCGAACGCGGCGCCGCCATTCCAACTTAGCAACACGTCACTACCCGACACATAATGACACATCCCTTCCCTCCTCCCCCCACATACTCAAACTCACATAAAAACGCATGTCATCGTGTTTCGTTTCTCCCTTCCAACAAATTCTTCAAGATGGCTTCGGTGCATGCCCTAGACAAATATTATCTTGTTCTAACACTGCTAGTGACCATTGGTTACCAAGCCACGGGCTTCTTCATTGCGTGGACTCTGCAGGTAAGCCGGTCTTCAAGTTATATCTTCTCAGTTGCTGAGCGTTAAATTCCTACCCCAAGTTTGACAAAATTACGGACTTCACAGGAGGTAATGTACTTTAGATGCTCGGACTTGGTTGAAGCTGAAAGCTTTTGTTATACAGGATCCAATTTCTTTCTCCTAGGTGTGAAATATTGGCTCTGCAATATGCGAACGAGCTGACACCACCGATACTTTAGCTATATTGACTTTATGTATCGGAAATACATTCTATGCCCGGAATATTGTTGTTAGTATACTTGTGATGGTTTGGGCTTCTAGGCTGGCAGGTACGAACTCACTTACCAACAGTTTTATTCCCATGACTCGAACTCGAATGTATTCAGGTTTTCTGCTATTCCGAGTTCTTAAAACGGGTGGTGACACTCGTTTTGACGATATTCGTTCTCATTTCTTCAAGTTCATGGGTATGTGGTTCATATTTATGTTCTGTGTCAGTGGGGTTTATTTAATATCAACACCAGGATTCTGGGTCGGCCAAATTATTTGGGTACGTGTGGCGTACCAGAAGCTTCTCCAGCCGGTAACATGTCTTACACTTCTCTCCTCTACAGATTTGGACTGTGTCACTTCCCTTGACCATCCTTAACTCACCTGCTGTCTCAGACCCGAGGCTGGGAGGTGTTAACCCACCCTTTGGACGAGCACTGGACATCATTGGTATTATTTTCTGGGCAACAGGTTGGATTATAGAGTCCACTGCAGACATTCAAAAGGTATAAAATATAAACAAAGTTTCGAAAATCATAGGGTTTCCTTTTCATTTTCATCTTCATAGTATCGCTTTAAGTCGTCCAATCCCCCAAAGGGTCAGCCCCCCTCTGTAAGTTGCTGTTTCCACACAGTGATACCCACGTTTATTTATTCTGTCTAGTTTGGTGTTTGGGGATGGTCTCGGCATCCACCATATTTCGGAGAAATTCTCTGCTGGTGGGGAATTTGGATGCTTTGTCTCAGTCCTTCTGCGAATGGGGACCCTACCTCATCGGTGAGGAGCGCTCAGTACGGGTCCATCGTCTCACCTCTATTCACCACCGTGTAAGTTTTTTGATTCTCGACAACGAGTTTTTTTTATCTTATAACCTCAATCACAGGCTGCTTTTGTTCGCGTCGGGAGTCCCCACCGCAGAGAAACCGACAGCGAAGAAGTTTTACCTATTGGCAAACGGCCCCAACGTAAAGGAAGAACATCGAGACGCATGGTCTAAATACAAGGAATACCTCAAGTCCACAAGCATCTTGATCCCCGTACCACCGGTACTATATAGACCACTTCCCGCGATCATCAAGAAGACGATCTTTCTTGATTTTCCCATGTACGAATTTGATGAGGTACTGGATGGAGAGGCAGCGTTGACTGAGGCGGAGGAACGCGAGAACATGAATAATGCATAACTTATAAATTTTGCCTCAATTCTTCCTTTACTTAGATTGTAAGAACGCCTTGAGTTTAATGTATGTTACGCAATATAGATCATAATCATGATGGCGCCGAAGAAATACCAATCGAAGGGTGTATCCTTTTTGTTTTGTTTGTTTGTGGCTTGTTATCCGGCTATCTAGAGATCCGTTGAAGGTTGTTTGGCCACACACAAAAGACCACGAGCTGAATTGGCCTGAGCCTGAGATTATAACCGTGTGTTACCAACAGATGTACCTCTTTGCCATTCCTCTATTCTTTCCTTCCTACCCCATTCTTATTGGCGTTCATACCTCATATTATGTCCGTCGACCTGTCTGACCCAAACATATCGCGCGCTTACGATGATATTATCAAGAACAAAGACGTTGATTGGTACGTTTGGTTCCGGCTTTCGCATCCCAATTCAATAGGTCGTGCTCGTCACTCACAGGCTGATCGCCCCTTTCCTTGTCCTTCCAGGCTTCTGCTCACGTATGGAAATACACGCGATAGGCTGACGCTTCTCGCGAACGGGGCTGGTACATTTGAAGATATGTGCGATGCAGTGGCTCGTGTGTCCGAAGACATATACTTTGGCTTCTGCCGAGAGCGTGAGGGAGCTAATAATTACTTTGCGCTGATTGCATATGTACCGGACGGCATTTCTGGGGTCAGAAGAGGTGAGCTTTTGTCTAGTTGGTACGTGCTAATGATCTCAAAACTCATGAACTTAACATGGACTTTAGCGAGGGCGTTGGTGCACTCTCGAGCTGTGGGTACTAAGTTCAAGGTCCGTAACTCAACATCTTATTATATTGAGACGCTTTTGAGTTGTGAGGTCAAACTTAGGCCGCGAACATCTCCATGAATGTTTCAAATCTGCAGAACCAGACAATCAACCAACTTCGCGAACGTCTGCAACTGGGTCCTTCATCTATACCTCGCCTGGCATCACAATCAGATGGAGTTGCTGCGCGCCCGGCTCGAAGAACTACTTCTACAACAATTGATGACGGTCGTCGTGCTGATCATGATGTCTTCCAACGAGCTCAAAGCCCAAGGCCGAGGGTGACGACCTCTGAACATATTGGACAGACCTCCTCTCCTTACATGCCAACTATCCCATCTGAATATCTTGAGGAAGGCCCTCCACCGATTCCTCCCAAGGACCAAAGGCAGGGACGGTCGAATTCAACTTTCGCAAGGAGCGTCTCCGCAGCACCGGATCTCTCAACGTCAAGACGTCGGGCCGGCAGCGTCTTTTCAGACACCGACGAAGTCGTGATACAGCCGGGTCGTTCCAGTTCGTTGAACCCACGAATGACCCCGCGTGTTGTCAGTCCGGACGAGAAGGCTCGATTGAGGCTCGAAGCACAAAAGCAGCGAGCCAAGGAGGAGCAGCAATGGCTCGAGGAAGAAGCTACACGTCAAGCCCGGTTGAAGCGAGAGAAGGAAGCTATGTTACGGCAGGCTGCGAGAGAGGATGAGCTCCGGAAGTTGCGGCTTGAGGAGGAAAAGAGGCATGCACTTGCAGAACGGGCTCGTCGAGAGCAGGAAGCACAGCTAGAGGAGGAGCACAAACGCCAAGAGCTCGACACTAGGAGGCGACAGGAAAAGGAACGGCGCATGCTCCATGCGAAGAGACTGGAGGAGGAGAGGCAAGAATCGGAGAGGTTGGCTGGAGAAGCTGCGCGAAGGCGGGAAGAGCGTCGTCGAGCGTCGGATGTCGTAAGGAAACAGCGGATGTCCGAAATCCAGGAGCGATTTGCCATCGCTTTGAACTCTAATGAGAGTGCCGTATTACATTCGGGAAGCGTCTCAGTGCAGACTAGTGTCGCCATTAGCTGGAAGAGGCGCTATTTTGAGCTCACGGGAACGACCATGGCCTTCTATCGTGATTCCCAGGTGACTTCTTCGGATTGTTAAGTCTGAGCCGAACTCAATTCGATTATCTAGGACACTATGACGCCAATGGATCTATTGATGTTGAGCGATGGCAGAGTTTCTGCCGTAATGGAACCTGGCGAGGGACACGAGGAACTTGAATCTATCTCGCATGCATTTGCAGTCGAGTTCAACGATGGAGAGAGTGCCTGGAGTATGTTCTGTGATACGGCAGAAAATAAGGTTCGTGCGCTCTCGCACTCACGAATCGTTTTCTAACAGAGTTACAGGATATTCTCATGAGCCTCATTTCAATGGTTGCGGGATTGTGAGAAGTGAATTGTGCAGTCAGCAGATACCCATGCGCTTAGTCGGTCGTTGTAGTCAGAGATACCATCCTTTTCTGTTTCTTGTAGTAACCTTTTGGACGTTGGTACTATTCATTGGACCTTGTCGTTTCCTCTGTTACTAAGCTTTGTGAAACTTTCAATAAGAAAATTCTTTTTTCTCCAGTAAAATCTGCAGAATAATTCCAAGCTTTTAGTCCTGATCACGTAATACTGTGCATTAGTCATTTGCTTGCTCTGAGAAAAAAAATTGACGCGTTGTTGCGGGGAACATCTGCTCCTCACTCTCCCTTTTACCCCCATCATCAGAGTACACGACTCTCCCTCACACATCCCTTTACATACAATTTTTTCGAACAATCATCTTCCTTTGCCATCTTATAATACTTTTTAGCATGTCAAATGGAATTGTAAACGGTGCAGACGATATCACAGCGCGTTTTGGTACGCTTTCCTCTCTTTATCCTCTTTGGCGCCCGCGTCTGATTGCACTCGTTCTAGCGTCGCTCGGTATCAACGGCACTCGCTCTGCTTATGTTCCACCTCATATGAGGAACTCGCAGCAGGCTGCTCCACCACCACAAAACAACAGAGGGTCCGTACTTGCCTTGTTTATTTTTCTTCGTCAATAACAATCCCTATCAGGAACGGCTGGAACGGTCCAAACGGCAACGTCAACCCCCGTGGCGGTTACGGCGGTGGCGGTTATGGCAGAGGTGGAGGAGGATATAACTCTGCCTTTGGAGGCCGTGGTGGAAGAGGAGGCGGAGGCTGGGACTCGCCTAGAGACAACAGCAGCTATGGTGGAGGCGGAGGACGCGGCGGCGGTGGCATTGATGCCGGTCATTGGGTCGATGGCAAGCATGTTCCCGGCCAGCGCAATCCGCGCCTGGAGAAGGAACTTTTTGGCGACGCGGAGGATCCTTCGAAACAGCATACTGGCATCAACTTTGAAAAGTACGACGACATTCCCGTCGAGGCGACGGGCGCGGGCGTCCCCGAGCCCGTTAACGAATTCACGAACCCACCTTTAGACAACGTCTTAATAGAAAACATACAGTTCTCTCGCTACACCACCCCGACTCCCGTTCAAAAGTATTCTATCCCAATCGTGGCCGCTGGTAGGGATTTGATGGCCTGTGCGCAGGTATGACATGCGTTGATGCTCGTTATGCATTTGGTTACTAATGACAAATTTAAAGACCGGGTCCGGTAAAACTGGCGGATTTTTATTCCCAATCCTTTCCGCTTCGTTTGCAGAAGGCCCCAGGCCCCCTCCAGCTCAGGACGCGAGCTACGGTTACGGCCGATCTCGTAAGGTTTATCCCACGGCTCTCATCCTCGCCCCCACGCGCGAGCTTGTCAGTCAGATACATGAGGAAGGGCGCAAGTTTGCTTACAGGTCATGGGTTCGCACCGCAGTGGTGTACGGTGGTGCTGACATCGGTACCCAATTGAAGCAATTGGAACGCGGATGCGACCTTCTTGCTGCAACTCCGGGCCGCCTTGTCGACTTGATTGAACGCGGCCGTATCAGTCTCGCTAACATCCGTTATCTGGTCCTCGACGAGGCTGATCGTATGCTTGACATGGGTTTCGAGCCCCAGATTCGCCGTATCGTCCAAGGCGAGGACATGCCAGACGTTCAAAACCGCCAGACACTCATGTTCAGTGCCACCTTCCCGCGCGACATACAAATGCTCGCAAAAGATTTCCTCAAAGATTACATCTTCCTCTCCGTGGGTCGCGTGGGCTCCACCTCCGAGAACATCACCCAGAAGGTTGAATACGTTGAAGACCAGGATAAGCGCTCTGTGCTTCTTGATATCCTCTCTTCGGAGCAAGGAGGACTGACTCTCATTTTTGTTGAGACAAAAAAGATGGCGGACATGCTTTCTGACTTCCTCATGGTCAACCGTTTCCCTGCGACTTCTATTCACGGTGACCGCACACAACGCGAGCGTGAAATGGCACTTGCTACATTCCGTCAAGGTAGAACTCCGATCATGGTAGCTACCGCCGTCGCGGCTCGTGGTCTGGATATTCCTAACGTAACTCACGTTGTCAACTATGATTTGCCGTCTGACATTGACGACTATGTTCATCGTATTGGCCGTACTGGACGCGCTGGGAACACTGGAATTGCAACCGCTTTCTTCAATCGTGGTAACCGCAATATCGTGCGTGATCTACTTGAGCTTCTTCGCGAGGCCAACCAGGAGATTCCCCCTTGGCTTGATACGGTTGCTCGAGAGTCTTCCTTCGGTGGTGGGGGAGGATTCCGGGGAGGCCGTGGAGGCGGACGCGGTCGTGGCCGTGGCGGATCGCGCGACTTCCGTAGTTCTGGTGGAGGCATGGGAGGCGGAGGTTACGGTGCTCCCCGCATGAGTGGCGCGCCTGGCGGCGGTGGAAGCTGGGGTGGTGCACCTCAGTACGGCGGTGGAGGCTATAACAACGCTGGGAGCTGGTGGTAATTTGCTGGCGTTTGCTCGCGCATCTCTATCAATATTTGCTGGTTGCTTCGACCTTACTCGCTCATGACATGCGTTATGCTTACGAACATTAATTACGCATGACCTAACGCAATCATGCATTCTTGGCCCTTCTGTTTCATGCATTTTCTCTTATTCTTTTCCATTTCAATCATTATGCGCTGCTCTCGCACTATCGGCATTGGTCTCGTCGCTTTCTTTCTATCTCTGCTCTAGATGATATACTTTGGCCCTAGATTATCCATATTCCCCCTTTCATTTCTTATCACGTCCTACTTTTCTCCCGTCGATGATCATTAGAGGATGGGCCAGCTGCATCATCTGCATCGAGCAGAACTAGTACCATACATTGGATCCAATTGTAACTTGCATAGCGAGAGAGACTTTTGTGCTAGAGCATCGTGTATTGCTATTTCCTATTAGTCTTTTATTATCTTTTTCGTGTCCTTGATGTCTTTTACGCGCAGAATACATATTTTATTGCTGCCTCAGACTTTGTTTTTAAACTTTGCAGTAAAAGTATCCGTAATAGGCGTGTTCTGCGAGTGCGAGCGTATATTCTGGGAAACGGGTATGCTTACATATGGGAGAATTGCCACGGGTCAATTGGATCATATACACCTCCACATCTCCACCTTTGTCGCCTTCACTTTCCTGCTGCCACATCCTATCCTCATTGTCATGACCGATGTCGTCAAACCCGCTGCGCCTCATGACGATGACCTGTCACTCGAATCAGACCCTCCGGGATCACCTTTAGTTCGCAGAGTGATTCCCTTACCAAAACGAACAATCGATGCTCGCTCCGATGCTGATCAAGAAAGACGAAGAATAGCCTCTCTCGATGAGCTCGGTAATGCCATCTCGACGTCCTTGGCCCAGCATCCATACTATCTGCCACTTTTCGTTGGTAATGGTGCGGGCGCAGGGCTTTTCAAGGATGATCTGGACACTCGCCACGTCGAAGAACTCGCGGCGTACGCATCTTCTGCTGCCGCCGCTGGCATCCCCCCGTTCGATCCTGGCCTTCGGGACGGAGGAATCTACGTGGACCAGTTCACGCATCCTGGGAACACGAAAAAGCGGAAGGTGCCCGTCAATGCGCATGGACGAGGGGCGGACGACATTCTCCCATCGGAAGATCTGGCAGATAGGTCTTTCTTCGACCGTATCCTAACGGCCAACACGCAGCTGTACCCCGTGAACCCTGCGTTGAGAAGAAAGAATAGGCTCAGTCGGGCAACGAAAGCGGGTTTGCAATTGAAGGAACTCGTCAAGAGCAGGAAGAGGCAGCTGGCCCCGGCTCTCGGAATTTTGTCGCAGAACGACACTTTGGCTCTGGATCAGGCTTTGACATCCATTTATTCATTTGTCAAAAGGGTTAGAGATGCGGAGGGACAAGATGTGGGAGCTCCTATCGTTCATCTTTCTCAGAGATTGAAGAAACGCAAGTCTCGTACGAAGTCTCGACCGGGCTCTTCCTCGGACACACAGGAAGCCTCGGAACTCTGTGAAACCACTTTTCTATTTGAGCAAGAATGTCCCAGTGAGTGCTAATCCAATTTTGACAGAAACATGAATTTGTATCTATCAATCACACTTTACACAGCTTCTGAAAGACACAGGGCAACAGTCGAGGAGGTTGCACTTCTCCATAAGCGCTTTAATGCCGAATTTGCGAGGCAGTCGGCGAAAGCGATTGAGTCTGCTAAGCAAGCGGCGATGGTTGTCAGCAGGATGAAGAAGTCTTCGAAACGCGCTGACCGAGGGTTGCAGCAGCATGCCCGGACGGCAGGCGTGGGAGGAGGGGAAGAGCCATCTTCGGCGACTCCGTTTAACGGACTGGGCACGCCCTCGAAGACGAAAGCGAAGAAGAAGAAGCGTTCAGCGAAGGCGAACGCTTCAAACCCACACCATCTTCGAAACTATGTCCCGTCTCGACTTCCCAACGCGGGAAGCGCACACTCGAACCAGTCTGGGCTTAATGCGCAAAACAGCCTTGGTCCTTTCCCAATCCGTTTCTTGTCGGCGGGACTCGCGGCTCGGGTGGATGACCTGAAATTGGAGGTCCCGAGGGTGAATCTGACGAACCCGGAGGAGGAATGGATCTGCCCCTTTTGCGAATACAGCCTGTTTTACGGCAGTGAACAGGCGTATCGGAAGGCTATACGGCAGCGGAAGAAGATCTTGATGCGTCGTCGTCGAGCCGCCGAACGTGCTGTAGCTGCTACGGCTGGGAAAGGGAAGGGCGCCGCGGCGAAGGATAAGTTGGATGGGGATGAGGATGAAGATGAGTTCGATGATGATTTTGACGCTACGTCCCCGGAGGACCAGACGGCTCCAGTTCTTGCAGGAAATCGTACGGAACAGGATAGAGACAGGGACAAGGGACTTGGGAAAGGCGGCGGCGGTGCGTTCTGAAAGCTGGATGGAGAAGAGGATCTATGCGCCGCATTTCATCTTGCATAACTGCCAATCGACATGAAACACACTAGACACACGAACGGATACTGATACTCGAACAGCGCATGCTTTCACGTAGTCATTCTTGTTTTATTACGGACAGCGGTCGTAGTAGTTTGATGATATTTGATTTTTTCAGTTCTGGAAGCTGTTTTCGCCAGTAAATTGAACTGTAACGAGCCCAGATCCAATTAGATCGTATTTGGAGGATGGAATGAGCCACCCAATTGAATAGCCTGGAGTCACCTGCGCTTTTGGGACAAGGTAGAAGCCGTGGTCGTGGACTGGCGGCAATCAAGCCGTCATTAATTGAAATCGTGCTTAGAGAACTGATGGATGGGATGGGAGAAGAACGGAGAAAGGAAGGAAGCAGAGACTGACGTTATCATCATCATCATCATCCACATCAGCGCACCCAGTCAACACAGAAGCTCACGCTCTCAGACGAGCTCCATAACGACGGGCGACCTCTCTCTGCCCCCTGTTTCCGATCGGTACATGCCACTCTAACTCGAGTTGGCCGACTGAGGGTGAGGCTGGTGTGGATGAGAGAGGCACGGAAGCTCTCTGCGAAGACGGAAGAGAGCCAGAGCCAGAGGGCAGAACAGATGCCGGAATGGAGAAACGGATAGACTTTGTGTATCACCGGATCTTTCCAGGTTATCTGTCTATCTGAGCATATAGTGGTGTTATGGGATAGAATAGGATAGCGAAGTAGACTAAGACTAGGGGGAAGAAACAGTCCGAAAGGTGACCTCTTGTGCTATTGCTTTTGCCATCGCCATCGCCATCCTATTGCTACTGTCTCAGCTTTCAAACACTGCTGCTGCTGCTGCTAGTAGGTAGGAGTAGTAGTATATACTACTTATACTTTAATAACTTATGTACGCCCATCTCCATATCATCGTTTCTCTACTCACTTTTTGACTAACCTATCGCTCTCTTCCTCTTGCCGTCTCGGGTGGACCCCCACCCCCTCTCTTCCCCCTCTTCTGCCCCTTGTTCCGCATCTTGTTCTCGATCCACATCTCTCTTCATTACCATCTTCATCTCCTTCTCGCCCTCGAACCAGCTCGGTAATTAACCTGGGCACAAACATTCGCTCGCGAATAATCGGTGAGACTTGTTCGCTTGTTCACTTTTCAGCTGATAAATGCACTCCGCCTTCCTCGACGTGCATGCGGGGAACGGGACGTCCGTCTCGTGCTCGCCCCTGCCCTCCTTCACGTTCCACTACCAGTACCATATCTATTCCGAGTCTGAATGTATACTTACTTCCTGATGATGACCGTTTGTCCACATTCATCGGCTCTTTTTTCTCTGTGATTTTCATAATCCTCTTGCGCGCTTGTGCCTTCGCTGCTTATTCTGACTTTTTAGCCTCTTTCGTCCTTTCGATTCGATTGCGTTCTAATTCTTGATTGTTTAAAATCTTTTAGAGCCGCCAGTGAGACAAGCGACGCGACCTTGTCTTCATAATATTTCCCCCCTCCTCCTTCCACCCACCTGAGCCGTACTACACTATGCAGCAGCAGAAATAGCCGACGCCATGCCACCCCGGTCCCCGGACGAGCGAACGCAACCGTCCAGCTCGTCGCATCACTCTTCGGCCCGTAGACCCATGTACGGTGCGCCCCAGGCAGCAGCGAGGCAATCCCAGTATTCTTCGCTGGGGGATGCACTCGGTGGGTCGGGGGCACGCCAGCCGCATTATCCAGGTCCAGGTCAAACCGGAACACTCTCGTCGTCAACCAGTGTCTCAAACCCCCCACATCCTCAAATGACGACCGAGGGGAGACATTACTACCCTTCGCCGTCTGAAGGAACTGAACCGATCAATTACCCTTACCAACAATCGAGCCCGACCACGTACGAACCACATTCCAATCTCCCGCAGTATGGGCAGCAACACTCCTCTCTCCCTCCGATGCGTACCGCCAGCCCAGCAGTGCAGACCAATATACATCAATCTACAGCACCATATAATCAGTCGTTACCGCACTTCTCCAGTGCGCATCCGCCGGGGCAGCATTATCCATGGTCGGAGTCAGACTGGGGGCAGACCTCTCAGCAAAGTTTTTCCCCGGATGCCGTCCAGCGAGCGATGGATGCCTCGCGCAGCGATGCTACTGCCAGCCCTGCGACAGATCCCCGCTCGAGTGTCTTTGCCCGCCCGCCATACACGACGACGCCCTCCGCTAATTCCCGGCAAGTAGCACAGCCGACATCTACGAAAGGCAAAAGCCGGGAGCACGATCCCAGCAGCCGGTCCCCCTCCAGCCCCGTTTCGCCAGATTATAGCAAGGTACTTCCGGTTCGGACGGAGACGATCAATGAGCTTATTGTCTGACTGACCTTGCCTTTCTTTCTATAGCTAATAACTACATATGGCCAACTATTCACCCAGTGCGACGTGTTTACCCGGGGAGAATCCTTGGACTGCCTTGAGGGCATGACCCAGATAGCACAGGCGGGCCTGCAGTTGTTTTATCCTGCTGAGTCGCCTGTGAGTGCCGCACCGAACAGGAAACCAAGTTTTGGGTCAAGCAATGGCACGGAGCAAGGCAATGATTCCCCCGAGGTTTCTTCAAAAGCACGCCATGTAAGCATTTAATTCGTTCCCATTCTGGCGACAGGCATTGATTTTCCTTGGAGAAGGAGAAGGAGGAAAACGCTCCTGCTCCGGAGGGTCAGCGGTGCCTCGGTTGTGGGGCCACTGCTACGCCAGAATGGAGGAGGGGACCACTTGGTATGTGTCAATGAGTTCAATTTCGCAACGTGTCTTAGGCATGTCCGACTCATCACCCCTTCATTTATCACTTTCAAGGTCCCCGAACATTGTGCAACGCCTGTGGGCTCGTATATGCCAAAATGGTGGGAGATTTAATTTTTCATTCATTATTCTGTCTCTGCATTCTCTGGCCTTCCATGTCTATTTTTCCCAAATTTTTCCGGATAAAATGGGCTGACCGTGAACGTGCTTTTATTAGATCAAGAAAAGGAGGCGAGAGGCGCGGCCAAGCGCGAGGGAGGCGCACGAAGAAATTCAACAGCAACGAGGACTGGCGACTGTCCAGCCTTCAGCACCCGATGCGCCCGCTATCAACACCCTCACCGAATTCCACAGCGACGATGAACACTCCTACAGTTCGCCGCACGATCTCAGCTAAAACATTCGTTCTTTGACCGACTGGCCCAGAGTCTCATAGTCTCATCTATTTCCGACGCATCCTATATCATTTTCTTAATTTACTCGTCCACGTTTCGCTTAATGCACCAGATGCGAAACCCCTCTTCGTCATTCTACTTTCATCCCCGATAATTCAAGGCTTTACTTATGTTACTTTGTAAGTGGTAGGGGCATTTTCCTGTCCTCTTCCCTTTCGAACTGCATTGCGCATTGCAACTCTTCACGCACTTGGCTGCGATATCGGGTTTGAACAATCGATAAACGACGGTAGTACCATCATGGGCGCATGGGCGCTCGTGTGTGGGTGAGGCCGGCCGGGCGCGTTTGACGGGGTCCTCCTTGACAGGAGTCGAGCGAAGATTATAGGATCCGCGACTCCATACAAGTGGTCCTGACCCGAGACATGGTTCATCAGACATACTTACCATAAAGGTGACCTCCAGGTTAGTCAAGGCCAAGTCAGACTACGGTGATTTGAATGTTCTTCCCTTCGCGGCGACGGTCGGCGGTCCAGGGACCCGCATCTTTTGGTCCTCCTCTTCCTGTTTGGTATGTCAATGTTTCGTGTTTTTCGATTTGAAAGCCACTTTCCGCTCATCACCATTACCAACGTGTCTTTTTCTCTCTCCGGCTGTGAAGGTCCGTATCTTATTTTATCTATATTATTTGTTCGCCTTTCATTGTCATTTTTTTTCCTTTTCTTGGTTTATTCGGGGCCTCGTCCGTCACATCACATTCATTGTATACTAAACCTTTTTCTTCTTGTCACTCTTGACTTTGCATAAATTCGTTTACCAGAGGTTTGGCATCCAGCGCGCCGCAGCACAAAGACAGGCGCAAGCTCCCCGGGCTTCGAAGGATCACCCGGCCGATATAAACAAAGATCAGTTTTAGTGCGGCGGTAGAACCCTAGGCCTCTGGCTCTCTCTGATCAATTTATTTCGTCTCGCAACAACAGGAACTTGATTTTTCTCTGACCAAGATTGCGATAATACCACCACGGTGGTTTGTATCAGAATAAAACAGTCTTTTCTACCTCACGCCAAAAAAACGAACTCAGATGAAACTCGTCGACATTCCCCTTGGTCAATGCGACCTCGATCTGTGAAGATCCTGTGTCTCAGCGGCTTATTTCATCTATGTCTTTTCTATTGGTCGAGCCTGCGGGGCATCTAGCTCTATCTGATGCGCTGGCTATGCACATTTGACCCTTTAAGCGATATCGAACTTTGATTGTGGTGTTACATGAGGCTCGCAAATTGAATAGGGATGAAGGGGCGAGGGGGAGGTTGGGGCGAACGGAGACCTTGGTGCCGTAACCACCACCAGCCTCTTCTATTCTTACTGCAGGTTTGGTAACCTAATTGACGGGAGAAGAAGGAAAGGCGCTCATCAAAGGAAACTCTATGTTTCACTTTACTCATACTCGTCACCTATTTCTAGGGGGAGGGAGAGGGGTTATTTTCGTCAGGGTCGTTTGAGGATTCACTCTATCTGTTGGGTTTGATGTTTTGCGGGATGCGAGAGCGGATGTCCTGCAGCTATTAAGTGATTGTTTTGCCTTTTGCGGGTTATTTTTAGATGGCCTTGCGAAAATTTCGGGCCGCCCGTTTGACTGTATTCATCGGAGTCAACTCACTGGTGCTCCTCGTCTACCACACCTACCTCAGCTCAGCCCCTTCTTCGTTCCTAGATCACATCTTGGCAGCATCTTATGCAATACTAACTTCTGACTCTTTCCTGAAAAGCAGTGCAAACGACCTGAGCCCAGAAGGATGCATATCCCTCTCTCAGAGATTAAGCTCTGGATTTCGAAGCCGATTTGCAGATCGGCGGGCAGTCGCAGAAGTCGAGAAGACTCGAGAGACCTTCGAAGTTTGGGAGACTAACTTCTGAAGATTCAGGCTCTCACCGTACCACGTTACTTGCACATAAAAGGTACCTTGAACTTCTTTATCTCTCGCTCGGAGCCTTCCTTCCGTTTCCCGTGCTGTAGGATCTGACTTCTCCTATCTGACAGGTCCCTCCCCTCTTTGATGACACATGCCAAATACCAATAAGAGACTAGCTCGGAACGTTAACCATGAATTGCCGTATGAAACCGTGAGATCCTTTATGTTTATCTAAACTACATGTACCAATACATATAAGCTTTGCGCGAAGACGAACAATAAGGTATGGAAAAAAAGGGGCAGCCGATGAAATGAAATAGGAAGAAAAATGGCGAAGTTCGTGCAAATGATGAGAAAGGTAATAATGACAGTGAGAAAATAAGTTAGAATAACAGATGGCGCGAATTGAATGTCTCCGATTGCGGAAAATTGCCCAATGGCGTTCATCATCACCTTTCATTCACCGGTTTTGGAGACCTGCGCGCCCCAATCCCTGCATCTGCTGCATCGTTAGCCCTGGCGGCATCGCCGGCATCTGTTGTTGCCCGTTCTGCATTTGTGGCTGCATAGGTACCATCCCTCGACCCATATGGGCCCACATATACGGCTGTTGAGTCATACCGTTCATGCGCATGTACAATTGAGAATTGAGCGGAACATTGTTCATTTGCTGTGTTGCATTTGGATGCATCTGGGTCTGTGGATTGGGATTGGAGCCCTGCCCGGGCTGTGGTACAGCGATGTGTTGCTGTTGTTGCGATTGAGTTTGTTGCGCTTGTTGTTGCTGCGATGCCTGGGATTGAGCTGGTGTCATTCGGCCTTGCTGCTGAAGCTGTTGTGCATAAAGTTGCACTTGCTGTCGCCTCCACTGTGCATACGCTTGTACTTGCGCTGAGTTCGCAGCTGGGGGTTGCGACGCCTGCATGAGTGCAGATTGGCCAAGTTGACCGGGCGGTTGTTGAGCTTGAGCTTGTTGCTGAGGATGATTTCCTTGCGCAGAACCAATACGAGCTACTGGATGCTGATTTGTAATCATGGGACTCGATCGCACGACCTGCGGACTGGCTGCAACTGGTGTGTTGCGGCCTGACATAATTGCCGCCGCAGCTTGAGGGTTTCTTGGGCTACGGACGAGGGCGGATGACGAGGGAGGTATAGGGGAGACTGCCGCGTTGACTCCATTTGCAGGTGTATTTCGTCCACTGAGAACTTGCCTCTGCGTAGTAGCGGCGATATGTGCTTGCATAGCAGGCATAGGCCGTCCACTATGTTGTAAGACATGCTGCATATTGGGAATGTTCGTCATAGGGAGGGCTGTTTGTATGGGCTGCGAAATTTGGGGCTGATTCGGTTGTGCTTGAGCCTGTGTTTGTGTGCCGGAGGGCTGACTTTGGTTTTGCGGGATGGGTTGTGATGAATTGGCTTGGAAGGCGGTTTGTTGAACCGGCGACGTTGTGTTCGCCGTGACAGGCGTAGCCATCTTATTATTTCCAGATATTTGGCGCCTGTTTGTAGGTGGAGGTTGCAAAAAATCGCTCGAGGGAAGGGGTGGAGTAAAATTCACCACAGGCTGGGCTGCTTGGGCTTGACCGGACTGTTGATGCAAGCCTGCATTACCGTTTGGATGTATGTTTTGTTGAGAAGGCGGACGAGATGGCCCTGGAGCAGCATTTGTGTTTTGTTGCAACTGCCTAGCAGGTGATTGTCTATGAACAATAGGAATGGGCTGAGGGTGAGATGATATACTGGACGCAGCTGTAGTCTGCATAGGAGTATTTTGAGTCTGCGGCTGCAGTTGTTGCAGAGTGGATTGAGGGGGTGGCACAGAGGAGACCTGGAGTTGTTAGACTAGGCGATTGCTGGTGAAGTAGAAAACTTACTCGGCTATCCGTTTGATTGATGTTTGCAGGGGCTTGCTGTTGCTGTAGTTGTTGATTCGCTATTGCACCAGAAGCATTGGCGAGAGCTTTCTGTGCAGCAGTAGCGGCCTTCTCCGCCCTGTTTTGCTCCAAAACCCTAAGTATCCTGTATCTATACAATTTTTTTGAGAAAGATGTAAAAACAAAACAAAACGATTAAACGTACGACGGGGCAAATGGTTTCCGCCCGGGATCTAACCGCGGGTTCATGTACTGCAAAATTCTTGCTCGCCTCGCTTTCTCAGCATCGTCCACTTCAACTTCGACCATAGCAGATGCTTTACGCTTGAGAGAGTTTGGAACATTGGGAGTCGACGCTCTTAAGACGCTATTCACGACACGGGATAGTTGAGGATTGGGATCAAGGCAAAGAGAACTTGATGTGGACAACTGCATATAAACTAAGCTTCATTGTAAGAAAGAGCAAAAAAAGGGACTACACTTACGAGAAACTTCGCCTCAATCTCCAGTGCCCGAGTATCAGTCAGCTTCGAACCGGTTCTCTCGTTCATTATACATATATCGGTCCAGAGCGTCTCCGGACTCGGTCGCAGTACCACTCGTTGACCGTCGGGTTTCTCCAATACTGGATCCTTGACCTTTGCTGGTCTGAAGTCTAGAAGCTCGACAATGAGGCAACCTGTATCGAAGTTGGGTTTAGTATTGCTGCAGTGCCACAGTCCCATGTTACACACCTCGATAATACGGGATGTTGGCCTCGTCGAATAGTTCGATAAAGTCTGTGGGTATCTTAAATGCTCTTATATCTTCTAGAACAGACTAAGATGCGAATGAGATTCATCGTTTATGAAAACCCCGGCGTATACGCACTGAAACTTGATTGTTGTACAGGAACTTTGGGCCGTTGTTCAAGGTCCAATGCCCAGGATATAAGCGAACGATGAACGACGGAGGAGAGTCCTCAAACTCCTCTAAGAGTGCACTGTCGTCGCGTGTTATGTTGTAGCCTGTCGCCTTCATGGTCGACGAGGTTCGTCGCCAGCGGACGACTTTGTAAAGAAAGGAGTCGGAGCGTGTTGTTGCTTTGCGGACGCGGGTGAGAGCCACGGAACGTCACACGCAGATCAGTAAGTGATCGGCGTTTTCTTCTTCTTTTGGACTCGCACCGCCAAATCCCAATCTGTTGCTTAGTCCAGTCCGAACCACGAACACGAACTTCTGACTGGCCTTAATACGATGGAAGGACATTTGAAGGAGGTATTCGAATCTCAGGGCTTTTCGAAAATGTCATATCTGAAATATGCATAGCTCTTTCAATTCCTTCACGATAAAAATCCTCAAGTTCGTCAAATCGCATTGTCAAATCTTCTCGGACATACGTCAAAGAATGCACCAACAAGAAACATATTCTTCGCGGAAATCGGTATGGGAGGGTTGAAGAACAATGCGGAAAATCAATGTATTCGAGATTTGAAGATTCTATGTCGGGATCAACTGGTAGGTTACGCATACATACAGCCACGTCCATCCGTATTGCGGTCAATCTATATTTTTCAGGCGATAGCTCACGATGCGTTTCGTGCTCTCATTAATCTATCCGACGGACCCAACCTAGCAGCCGCCCTGTCCGAACCCAGTTTTCTGGTCTTTCTGGTTTCCTATATTCTTGTCAGTGATAGTCAAATTTCTTGAACTGGACCCCATCTTACGAGCGCTTCATTCAGAACCCACCTTCTATCCTATCAGATCTAGCTACGATGCTACTTTCAAACATGACTTCTCAGCCCTCGGCGTGTGCCGCGCTTCTGACTTTGAAAGTGCCAGTAGTCCGGTTTTCAACAAAATCACCACTGTATTATCCTCCTCAGTCTCGATCTGGAACGAGTCCGGCGCCTTCTCCATATCCGTCTGAGAAAGAGACTAGTATTTTGGCTCTCCCTTTACTCGTCCAAGCTTTTGTTCAAGGAGCTAAAGTTGGCCTGCCACCCGAGCAGCACGGCAGAAAGGGGGACCTCCATTTCCTTGCGAATATATTCGCCAACCTGAGTGTAGTGAGTACAACCCACCCCTGTGGGTGCTGCTTTCTGATCTTTTGAACAAGTAAGGCCCCCGCAGGGAGGCTCTTTTTCTTGACACCGAGGCCAACAGATCCGCTGGGTCCGGAAAATGACACGGAGACTGAGAGAGAATACCCGCTGTCTCAACTGGTAGTGTTCACTGAGCACGCGGACACCATGAGACGAGGCGGCGTTGCGTCCACGATAAAGTGCGTTTCACCGTTCAATGGGAGGCACGACATTTAAAGCATATGACAGGCACTGTGCATTCCATGTGCCGGCGCACAAAGCCATGCTCCTTCCAGAGACCGAGCTCATATCTGTGCCACCGTCGACTGCTGTTGCACCCGGGCTCAATGTCTTGCCTTACATCTTACTTCCGCTGGCTGGTCCGGAAGAGTTTGATTCGGAGGTAAGTCAATTTGCGTATTTGTTCCAGAAAGGACCGATATCCAAATACTCATTTGAATTGTTTAGGACCAGGAGAAGCTTCCACCAGCACTGCAGCTGCTACCTGACACGAAAAGACGAGAGCCAGACGAAGTTCTTCGAGTGTTGCATCTCGAAACTATGATTCTTTTGTGCACAAGTAGAGCAGGTAGGGAATACCTACGGAACAACGGTGTGTATGAGATTGTTCGAGTATTGCATTTAGCGGAGCAAGTGGACAAGGTTTATTTTGCGATTTCTGCACCATTGCAACTCTGACGAACTAATTGAAATACGTACTCAGGTTTCCGAGCAAATAGAGAGGTTAGTCACACTGCTGAAGGGCGACGACAAGCCCTTAGAAGAGGTAAAAGGAGATACGTGGATTCATGAGGTACCTCTGGACGCGGAAGAGGTCGAAGCTGATTCGGTGAGGCCTGCGTCATTTGGTGACGCAAGCGGGGCACCAGAAGAAGACGAAGACGACAAAATCGTCGAAGTTTGAAGCTGCGTTGAAGTAGTATGGATCGAGAAGTGTATGTATGTTCTATTCGGAGCCTATGGAAGCTGCGGAGTCGCTATGTCTGTTTGCTGTGATATGTTTGAGAACATACTCATATATGTTCATATACTCAAGGCTCAGAACTTGCAGATTCGCTGACAACCGTTGACGCAATTCTCCTGTGCTTAGCTGAAACGACCTCCCGCAAAGTCTCCGAGATGCTTCTTCGTACGTCAGATGAGCATGATAGACTTCGAAGCGGTTGTTCCGTTGCGCTGGGTGCCCCACACGGCACCGGCCTTGTGGTGACCAGCAATTTTTTTTCTGCACTTTCGGTAAGTGCGCTACGTGTGCGCGAAAGCGCTAGATTCCCCGCTCGGCCCGCTATGTTTTATGAATGGAAGTATAAAACCTCTCATCAAGATAAACTGCGGAGCTTCCTCTTCAACATATTCTACTTTCTCTTCCAACACTCCTCTCCTCCTGCAGTGCAGCGAAACTATCTCTCGTTTTCCAAATCCTTCGTTTAAGCACATTTGCTAAACTTCCAACCAACTCCATCCTCCTCAACTTACCATCTCTAACAATGCAATTCTCCTCTGGATTTTCTTCTCTCTTGTTCATGATGCTCGCTGGTTCGATGCATGTAAACGCTCTGCCTGCAGGTGGTCTTGCTGCGGTGAGTTGGAACATTGAACTTCTTATTCAAACGTCCCACTAATTTGCTGTGAAATCAGAGGCAAGCTGATGCCAGTGCGACCGCGTCTTCGTCAGCTTCTTCCTCAACTGCCGCATCCGAGCCTTCAGACCCTGGCCTGGTTGGTGGTCTCCTCGGTGGTGTCACTGGTACCGTTGGCGGTATCGTGGACGGTGCGACAGATGCCGTTAGCGGTATTGTTGGGGGTGTCGGCTCGACCGTCGATGGTGCAGTCGGTATCAAGCGTCAGGAAGCTGCAGGCAACACAACGACTGGTAGTAGCCAAGGCGCCGTTGGCGGTCTGTTATCTGGAGTTACAGACACTGTCGTAAGCGCGATCGTGACTTCTGTGAAGCTAGATACTGATGCAATGGAATCAGGGTAATGTCGTTGATGGAGTGACTGGTGCCGTATCAGGCATCGTTGGAGGTGTAGGCAAGTGAAGTTCCTCCTGAATACTCAGCGTCGGATTTCCTGACAAGCATGCTTTAGGTGGAGCTGTGGATGGTGCAACTGGAATCAAACGCCAGACAGCTGAAAACTCGGCCACCCCGAGCGGGAGCCAGGGCGCTGTCGGTGGTTTGCTTTCCGGCGTGACGGTCAGTCTTATGTTTTTTTTTTGTATCTGTTAGCTTCTCTGATCCATTGGTTTTAGGATACAGTCGGAGATGTTGTTTATGGAGTTACGGGCGCAGTCGGCGGTGTTGTCAATGGCGTCGGTAAGTATTCGTCAGATATTCTAATGCAATTATGATTAAACTTTTAGTAGGTTCTGCAGTGGATGGCGCGACCGGAATCAAACGTCAGGCTGATACGGACAACTCAACGACTGGTAGTACTGGAGCGGTCGGTGGCCTCCTTTCTGGCGTAACTGACACAGTAGGGAACGTTGTTGATGGTAAGTGGAAAGAGTTGCCTTGTTCTCCGATCCGAGCTTAGCGAATGATATAGGCGTTACTGGTGCTGTAGGTGGCGTCGTGAATGGCGTTGGTTCGGCTGTCGATGGCGCGACTGGTATTAAGAAAGCCAGGTGAGCAACAGGGTTCTCAAATATACCTGGTCGCGATACTCATCAAACGGTTGCTTCGGTTTCAAGGTCGAGCGCGAAGTTCCGCCTGTAGAAGATGTAGCACAGACCCTAGTTTGAAATTGGACTGCGGTCAACATGTAAAATGTCAATTGCTACTGTGTAGTGGAGCGTTTCAATCAAAATGATACCATGAGAGAATCAAAACAAACATACGTGTGAAAGAGAAAACAACATATGAAGTCTGCGTCTGAACCGGTTGTGGTTAGTCGTGAAGAAGCTGATAATTTGTGATTGTTTGCCGCCAACGACTTCCAGAAAAAGGTGACGCGTTGTTACGCGTTGTTGTCCCGTCGTTTGGTCACTCGTTTTTCCAGAACTCCAATCGTCAACGTCGATAAGTCCTCTTCATCGCTTCCTTTCAACCACGACTGATGCAAATGCTACCGCATCGGTATCAATGACCAAAGGCTCCAAGAATCTTGGGGGCGCAACGCGCCTTGAGTGTGTCGCAAAGATGCTCGTATCCCACACACCGTTGCCCCGCAACTTCAGAAGAGGGCCTTGACAACCCGACCTTTTTTCACGCCTGCTTCTTACGCCCTGCCTCGACAGAGATCAAATCAGAAGAAGGAATAACATCGGTTGCGGGGTTCTGGCGGGCTTCGCTTTCTTTGTCCTGGTTGGCCAATGACCAATGTCGCGAACGGCGGGAATGTTATAAAACTCGTCCTCTGCTTGCCTCTCGCTTTCTCTTCAAGCGCCTTCTTTCGCCCTTCACCAGCAGCTCTCGCTCTTCGTTCTTCTCTCGATCTGTGATCGATTCCTCCCAATCCTTTCCCGCTGCGCGGTCTTTCTGATTCTCACATAGCCCTTCCTCAAAGCCTCTCATTGACCGCTTCTTACTTTTCACTGTCCAAGTTCAGAACTCTCCTTCGCCTTTCCATTTCAATTTCAAGACTTTCAACAAAATGCGTTTCTCTGTCGCTGTCATTTCTGCGATCCTCGCAGTTTCTACGTCGGCCATGGCAGCCCCTGCTCCTTACGCTCATGGTGCACTTATGGTATGTCTTGCCTCCACAGCAATGCTGTAATACTCTAAAGGCTTTCCCCCTGTTAGATGCGTCACGGAGGTGGAGGCGGCGGCCAAGGTGCTGGTAACAATGCAGGAGGTGCTGCTGGAGCTGCTGGAGCCAACGCGGCCGGTGGTGCCAATGGCGCAGCTGCTGGTAACGGAACTGCTACAGCAGACGGTGCAGCTGGTGATGCTGCAGGAGCAGCAGCAGCAGACGGTGCCAACGGTGCAACAGGTGCGGCTGCTGGAGGAACTACTGGCAAGGGCAAAGGCAAGAACGCCGGTGGAAACAATGCTGGAAACAACGCTGGGGGAGCTGCTGCTGCTGCTACCGCGACTGTGACTGGTAAGTCTGATGGCGTCCTTTCACTATGAATGTCGGTCTCACATCTTTCAGTATCTCAATGCGACGCTGCTGCTGCTGCCGCCACCGCGACTGATGCTGCTGCAGGCGGTGCAGCAGCTTCCGCGGCCGATGCTGCGGGTAGTGCTGCATCTGCTACAGATGCAGCAGCTGGTGATGCAGCCACCGCGAGTGCCGCTGAAGGCGGTGCGGCAGCGTCTGCCACTGAAGCTGCTGGAGGTGCTGAGGCTTCTGGTGCTGCTGCTGGTGCTGATGGTAGTGCGGCTTCTGCTACGGAAGCCGCTGGTGGGGCGGAAGCTTCAGCGACGGACGCTGCGGCTGGAAGCGAAGCGTCTGCATCCGACGCTGCTGCTGCAGGTGATGTTGCAACCGCGACTGACGCGGCCAGTGCGGCAGCGGCTACCGCGACTGAGGCAGCTGGTGGAAGCACTGGCAAGACTGGCAAGGGCAAGAACGCTCAGAATGCTAACGCTGCTGCTGCAGGTGGTGCGCAGGGTGGTCAGGATGGTGAACTCGCTGGTTTGCTCTCTGAAATCGGTCTTGTTAGGTCAAAGTAAGTCTTCGCCCTTTTTCTTGAAGTCAGTTCTTAATCGGATTCTTTGTAGAAGGGCACTCCGTTTCGTCCGTGACAACATCAAGAAGAGGCGTCTTGACGTTGCCTACTAAATTCAAAATCCACACCATCGTTTCCCTTCCCCATTTACGTCTCCCTTGTTCACATTTGCTTACTACATAGCATTACCACGGACTTTTTTCGTTGATTATTGATTTTGATTTACCGCTCTTGCAGTAACACTCTTGGCTAAGTATCGCTGCTGCGGGCGTTGGCTACGGACTGTGGACTTTTAGTGTGTAGTACTTAGCACATGGCTCTTATTCAATTTGAGGCCGAAGGGCTGAGAATCATAACTCTTTCGTGAGCTGTTTGTGTTTAAGAGCAAATGTAAGAAGACCTTTCTATATCCTTGTGCATCAAAGGAAGGAGTCGCATTTGTGTCTTTAAATTTTACATATAGTGACAAGGTTAAAGTTAACCTTGCGTATCAGGTCTCATCCACTGTTATTGCAATCGCATCTGACACTCTTTATAATGAATACGAGGGTAATAGATCGTATCGTTGATGAGAAATGCGTATCTATGTTCGAATACTCTGCCCGGAAGCAGCAGCCCTTTTTTTCTTGGCACCCCTCCGTATTTCGATAAGATCGCTCTCGACTTCAAGCTCTTTGCTCGACGAAAGTTGCTGTATTGCTTTTCCAAGCCCAGTGAGTGCCATAGGTTGCGCTCCGCCCCCTTTATTTCGCTTCTTCGACCCACTCCCATTGCTATAACCATTCGACGGAGTCGAGGCTGTAAGGGGTAGAGGGAATGGCGAGGGTATTTCGTCGACGGACAAGGAATGCGGATTTGGGACGGGGACGACAGTGGCGGGGAGATTCGCATTCGGGGTGCCTGAGCCATAGCTGCCGTAACCGCCGTATGTGGATGGTGGTGGCGAGCCACCCATTTTGTTGCGAAGCTTACGCGTAATGTGTGAGCGAGATTGCGCGTCAAGAGTTGCGTCTTTGAGAGTCGTGCGTTAGCTATAGAGACTAACAAAGAAAGAGAAAAAGCATACCTGTGATCCCCTCCCCATCCTTCTCCTCTCTAGCGCGTCGTCTCCGCTCTTCGACACTCTCCAACAACCTCTCCCTCACTCTATCCCTCCCCTTGCGCCATTCCTCTTCAACCCGGTTCCTCTCTTCTTCATAAGATGTCCTCACAGCTGCATGCGCATTCTCTTCCTCGACAGACAGTTGGGCGACAAGTGCAGACCTCTCTAAGGAAAGCGGGTAAAGGCGAAGCTGGTATGAATGTGAGCTCTGCGGATGCGTCGCTAGTTGTACCGCTGTCGATTGCAAGGACGTGATTTGTTCGTTGTATTGGCGACTTCTGCTCGAAACAAATTCATAGGGCATTAGAATGCTATCGCCAGACAGAGCGTGAAAGCAAAGGCGTGAGTGATGATTCCGCCCACTTACATCTCCTTTTTGTCTGCCATCTCCCGGCTTAGCCTCATAGCCACTTCTCTTCTCTTTCTATCCTTCTTTTGATCATCGGTATAGTAGTTTGAGCCTACAAGAATAGATCACGATAAGAAAAGTTTTACGTTCTTCGAAGCACCGTGCGACAACAGCAGGTTTTATACCGAGACGCACCATGCAACTTTGACGATGTAGCAAGAGCTGAAATATGGAAAGCCGCGTTGGCGTCGTGTACGTCGAACACAGCGTTTTTGCGAGGTTTGTGACCCGAAGCATAAGGTAGAGTGAACATGCCAGGCTGTGGGGGCATCAATCGTCGGTGGGTAGTGAATGAGCGTAGTAGAAGAGAAGAGCCTAGGGGCGTTCCGAGTCCAACCAATTCAGTCAGTCCGTCTATTACGGTCTAATATA
The DNA here is from genome assembly GCA_019400425.1 of Hymenochaete sp. R1. Classification (NCBI taxonomy): domain Eukaryota; kingdom Fungi; phylum Basidiomycota; class Agaricomycetes; order Hymenochaetales; family Hymenochaetaceae; genus Hymenochaete; species Hymenochaete sp. R1. The sequence goes on from JAFREE010000002.1 coordinate 331,371, forward strand.
GGACCGGTGAATATCGCGTAACAGTAACAGGCATCCGCCCCGGTCCACCCCAATCACGTGACATCATTTCCCGCTAATCCGTCAAGACTTCGGAAAATCTGACTCCATAGAGTTGTTGGGAATGTCCAGATATGCTAAACCATGTCTTTATTTGCGAGATTGTGTTTGTGGTTCTGGCTGTATTTGAGGTGAACTTTTGGGTGGACCCTTGGGCAGATGCCTGTTACGCGATATTCACCGGTCCATCTAATACTGTACCGGAATGTATTGATGAAACGGTAATGGGTAATGGTTGACTTTCTCGTCTCGTGTGTAATGGGTAATGGGGGGCTCGTTTCATAGGGACTAGGGTCATGTAATGCAAAAAAATCCCCGGCCCCTGTTCGGCTTCCCGCTCTCGTCTCATGCCCAAGGGCATGTAATGCGTAATGTAGACCCCGTTTCATGCTGTCTCATGCACTCAGGTTGTAATGGTCGAAACCCCCGTTTCATCAATACATACCGGTACAGTACACGTTAGTTAATACGGTCTCGATCGATTCAATTGGGGTGCGGCAATCACGTGCTTACATCTTATCTCTGAAAAAAAGACTCAAAGAAACCAAGAAACACATTTCATTTCGGTCATCACTTACGCACAATGCGTTGCTCTAGTATTACAAACAAGAAACGAGAATTTGACAGCCAAAGATTCGTTCGATAGATGAAAGAAAGCGGCCTTGCAAATAAATAAAGGTCTCGCGGAAAGTGAAAAAGAAAAAAAAAAGATGCATTCAACAAATCTCTGGAACAAGGACAACACCGGTTCTTAGATCGGTATTAAAGCGATGCACACGCTCAAGGTGGTGCATGCAAAGCGGCAACAGATAGTGTATGTGTATATGTGGGAATTCACGAACGTGTGGCGCGTGGTTCGTTCACCATGGCTTCCATTTATCTGGGCTTGGAAGGTTTGGACTCTCGTATAGGAAGCCTTTGTGTCGGGGATAAAGGCCAGTGCCCGGGCTATCGAATGCTCCGTGATTTTTACTCGAAGCAAGTGCGTCCAATTCATCGTTGAACATCGAGATGGGGTCGCTGGGGTCTAGGATTCCATCCCTGCGGCATCCAGGTGTACGGAATGGTGTGAAGAGGCTACCGAACGGTGATAATATCTTGCGAGGGGTCACTGGTAACACGCCTTGCCCGTTATCACGTGTTGAGCTGAGACGAGACGGCGTCTGGAGCATCAAGCCACTAAAAAGACTTGCGCTTCCAAGCTCGCTACCGTCTTTAGACACTTTTCTCTTTCGTGTTGGTGTTGTAGGTGGATTACGTTTCGTCGGAGTTGCAGGGAAGAAATTAGGTAAATCGGTCGGTGAGGTTGCGGCATTGTCCACATTAGATCCAAGGAAGACATCGAGACGCCTATCTGGACTCAGCATGGACTTATATCTGCGCATCAAGGTCGGTGATGTCGGCATCCGCATGAAATCGGGCAGTGAAAAGACCTATCGCAAGTTCTACATTCAATCACGCGTCCAACAAGTAAAGAAATACTCACAAATTCAGTCGCTTTTTCCTTCCCTTTGTCTTGTATATCTTCCTTTCTCAGCTCTTCCGCTTCGTCCTCGAGTGCGGACTCTTCATGAAGTGACTGGCTTTCCGAATCAATGTATTCGCTGAATATATCAAACTCATCCTTTTCTTCCCCTGCGTCTCCTTCGTTGGTCGGACTCGATGAACTGTTATTCGGTGTGAGATTTGGAATGAAGACTTCGCTTGGCTCGGAAGACAGAGGGGGTACAAAGCCCGGGCTACTAGGTCGAGTATCCTCGGAGCTTAAATACGATGACCCGGCAGAGCATGTGGCTTTTAAAGACGAAGTTGAAGATTGCCTTGACAACTCGTTGAGGCGCTGCTCCTGAACCATTCGCGTAGAAGAATAAGCTGGAAGAGGAGGGAAGAGGACGTCCTTGTCCACAGCTTCAGTCAATTGATTCATCCCATTTATGAGATGTGCGTTCGGGTGACCTGGAGGCAAAGGCGGGAATATCACATCTCCATGGGCTTGGCTATCGTTTGGCGTGGCGAAGTGAGGGAATGGCGGCATTGCATAGGCTGCCTGGGATTGCTGCATCGCGACAACCTCAGCAGCGAATTTGGCGCGTTTAGTTTTCTCGTCATATTGCCTCTCTTCTTTCTTCCTCTTCCGCTTTTCCGCTTTGGCATGGGCAAGGCTATTGGGATTTAGAGCGTGTCGGTTATAACCTCCATCAGCGAAACACGGCAAATCTTCGTCTTTGATGCACCACAGTGCACCCTTGGCTGGTTTCCCGGAAGGATGCTCTCTCTTCACAAATTGCTTCGTGTTTGTCAGGTTTTGCCTAACAGCATTCATCCACTTCTGGCCATGGGAATGACCGTCACGCTTGAAGAAAGGATACACGATACTGATGTAATCGTAGACATCCTTCAGTCGAAGAGCGTGGATTGGAGACGCAAGGATCGCCTGTCCAATGAGGGCTGCATAAGAGTAATCGGGTTTCTCGGTCGAGTATGGGCCTTCAGGTAGCCGATACGGAAGTTCAGAGTCAAATTGGTCGGGAAGATCGCTCATAGGTCCGGGTGACGAGACGATATTTTGACATGGCATCGGACTCGAAGATGAAGTCACACCAAGAGCAGGAGATGAGTCTGAGATGTGAGACGGAATAGCTCGGTGTCGGTAGTAAGACCTTGATGGCGTCTGATCAACCGTGGTCGAACTCGAAGACTCCCTCCGCTGGACGCCGAAGGCTCCTGTAGATAAAATATTCGCAACCTCTTGCGCAGCCCGCTGCGCCGTGGACGGCGTAGATGGAGGCTGCTCAACCTAGTTTAGCGTTGACGATTTGAGTAGATATTAATTACATACCGGAGGCATATTAATTTCACGATAGTAGTTCCCTCGCCGAACCGTGTTTGGTGTCTCCACAAAGCGTTTATTGATGGACTCATTCGGCATCTGATGATATAACGTTAAATAACATTTTAGGTGATTTTTAACAACGTGCAACTCACATGTGCAACCTTAGATGGGTGTGGATATTTGTAGCGTCTCGCTGAGGAAGCCTCCGCAACTTTCGTCATGACATCCTATACCCGCGCGTGCGGACAGGGATAACGAAAAATTGCCCGAAACTAATCAGACGCGTTCCGACTCGAAATACACGCGTTGCTCACCTCTAAAGACTCATCTCCAGACTCTTCAGAGTCCTCAGAATCAGAAACGCGTCTGGACTTGCGCGAGCGCATGTTCATCACCTCGTCCAGACTCAGCTTCGGTCGGCCCGGTGAGGAGGCAGTGCGATTGCGATTTGAGCGACGATCACGGTTTTTTCGCATCGTCGACTGTCCAGCAGATGCTTCCGAGTCTTCAGTTAGATGGTATGACGATGCTACGGATGTCGAACGGGAAGGGCGTGAGTAGATAGTATCGGAGAGAGGCGGGGTAGGAGAGGACGACGCGGCGTGGCTCGAGCCCGTCGCCAGTGGCAGAATCGACCTCTGCAGCGCAATCGGAGGTCGACCGTCGACCGGAGTAGTCAGAGACGTCTCTGATCGATCTCCACGCGCATTTGCGAGAACACTTCGCAGAATGGGGTCGCCATTTGCGATTTTCCCGTCGAGAAAGTCTCGCATCTGTAGAGCGCGTCGCTGTAAATCTTCTGGCGTCATACCAAGGGTATGTAACAACTCTGAGATGGTGTCATTGTTCAGCTCGAGAGTCGCGTTAGATGTGGGTATGTCGCTTGTCGGCGTGGTATGCGCCATAGGGAAGAAAAGAAAGAGGGGAGCGGAGAAGACTGAGGGTGGTGAGAAGGGAAGGATGCGAGACGTGGTGAGACTGAGACGAAGTCGAACGGAGATCCTGATTTGGTCTCAGGGCCGTCCTCGGCTAACCCCATGTTCCCCCTCAAGCACGACTGTATCACTAAACTCGACTCCACTATAAAAATATAATTAAGAACAAATGCATTCAACACCGAGCAAAGAAAGAAACTAATACACGTATTTATACGAATTTGAAAAATAAACCGAGAATCATAAAGACAGACCAACTAGATGAACATCTGCAACGCCGACCTATCATACACATTCTGACCTTCACTCAACTCAGACAAATCAGGGTAGAACGGAACTAACGAATCTACTGCGCCAAGATACAAAGTATTATATATCCTCCAGTACACCTCCCGGACTTTGCGAGCGGGGTGGAACAACCCTTGAAGCACGTAGCTAAGGAGCACGCCCGGGCCTAATGTTACACGCATAGCTTCAATTGCATCCATCACAGCTCCAATGACGTGCGGAGAAGTCTCAAAACAGTTCGGCCATACAAGGTTCATCAAGTGTAACATCGAATCTTCACAGCCCAAGCCTGCAACCCCAAGGGCAAGATGCTTCACAATCGTACTCGCGGTTTGACGATGAACAAGGTCACGATCAGTGAGGGCATCCTCAAGCATCGTGACGACAGAGTCGCAGTAGTATGCGGACTGAGGGCCGACGTATTCAAACACGAAAGACAGAGCCTTGAGACATCCTGTGCGAACGTTGAGCTCCGCTGTTCTGTACTCTGAGAGGATGGCTGGGATGCAAGTGAAAGCTATCAAAAGAAGTCAGTCACTTGAGCCAAAAGACTGCACAAGAGAGTTGCTCACGTCCACAAGTTTCGGCCACAATAGCAATAGCTACAGTGCTGCAGACACGACTCTGCCGTTCTTGTACGCGCAAGTTTGTCAAGAGGACCGAAAGGACATCCTGAGGACCCAAACTCTTCGCAATGTAGCCGAACGAGTTTACGGCTGCTCGACGAATAGCCTTCTTATGCGCCTTCAAAAGGTCCAATAACTCAAAGCAGATACGCATCCACTCCCTAGCGGGTACGAATTCGGCACCTCGATCAGCTTAACAGAAGGCTCGTCAGCATTGAGATGCACCGTAGATAATACGAGACAGCCGCACCAATACGTCCGATTAAGTTGATAGAAGCTTCTTGAACCTTTTCGTGTCGGTTACGAAGGATAGGTGTCATACGTGGTACTAAATGGGGGTCGGTCACAATGATTTATATTTTTTTTTAATTCATAGAAAAACTCACAGAGATCTTTTACGGGTGGGTTCATCTGAGTCATACCCACGACGTTCGCAATGGCCCCAACGGCAGCAATGATACTGCCCAGCGTGTCGGGGTACTCCTCTCCGAGCTGTTCAAACAACACCAACCCAAGCTTGCTTAAAAGTTGATCTTCCCCGCATTGTTTGATAACAACCGCAAGCCTCGATGTCAAATCCGCGGCTTGCTGTCGCACTTTAGCGCTCTTATTATTCAAACGCCAAAGGATCGTCGAAACAATCTGAACAAGATATGGTTTTACACGGATACCAAGTGCATTGACAACAGTTCCAAAACCATCGAGCATGACCTGATCCTCCGTTGTTTGCTCCTGGAAAGAGTAAATTATACCATCGACAAGACGGACTTCAAGGCGCTCGTCGATGTCAGCAGAACCAAGACTCGCGACGACTTTCGTGATAGTCTCCATGACCATCTTTCGGTATGGTTCGGCTTCATCTTTTAAGTCGTTCACGATGCGTCCAACGATCTCGGCCACACCCGACTTTTGAGCAAGCTCAACTGTTGTTTCGACGACCTGCTTGTAGTTGCGACGATCCAACGCCATACGACGAACCCAAAACGACTTGAAGAAGTCAGGTAAGATATCTTGTTTGATGTACTGAGGCGTAACGCCCTCCGTCGCTGCACACTGTTTGACGACTTTCAGCACGATTTTCTTCATTTCCTCGTCCGAAGTTTGGAACTCTCGGATGAGGATGACTGTGACTTCTTTCGTATAGTATGAAGCGTATTCAGGGTCCATCAACGGGATAATGAATCCAATGGCTTTTAAGAAGGCTGCGAGACCCTTGCCTCGGTGTCGGCGGATACCAAGCCACAGGGGCTTCAGTACGTTGTCGAAGGATTCAATACCATAAGGAGCGGCTGCTTCGGCGAGGGCAGCGATAGCAAGAGCGGTCATTGTCCGTACCTTTTGCTGTTCGTCGTCCAAACCGTGAGCGACAGCATCCACAAGGTTACGAAGATGGGGAAGAACGGCGCAGCCCATCATAATGGCAATTTGCTGAACAATACGAATACCAGTGTGACGTGCTTGCCATGATTTCTTGCTCCTGCAAACAGCCTTTAGGAAAGGAAGAAGAGCGGGAATGCCGAGTGCTGACGCGACTACTGAAAATGCACGAGCAGTGGTGTTACGCACGTACTCATCGGCATGGTCGATATCGGGTCGCATTGTCGAGATCATGTGGGCAAGACCGGCAGCCTTCGATAAATTAGAAATGATTTCACGACCCTCAACACGAGCGTAGTAATCTTCATCAATAAGTAGTGGTTCAATGACGACAAGAATTTTGTGGACGTAAGGTCGAACCAGGTCGTCAAGCTTGTATAAAACTCGATCAATGACTTTGACGAGAAGGTGGCGTTCCTGGTCCTCTAGCGTACGCTCCATCAATAACGGCAAAATCTTGTCAAAGAGTGGGCCGGCTCCGAAGTCTCGAGCCTTGTCCGTGATCTGTCTCAATGCCGTCTTCCGTACAGGAGGGGTGCCGTTTTTTATCTTCAGAAGTAGACGCATAATTTTCCTTTCTTTCATTTCGTCAACCGAGAGTTGTGTCTCATCCTCTTCCTTCATAATCTTTGCGAAATATTGGGCATCTTCAGCCTTGAAAAATGCGAGGCTACCAACACCAGGTATTTCGGTGGGTAGCTCGGGAGCTAGTCCGGCTGCAGCGGCAGCCTCTGCTGCATCGGAGCTCTCCTGAATGTGGAAACCAGCTAATTCTGGAGCGTAGCCGGAGGAGTTGACAGGTGGACGAACAGTCGCATACCCGGGCGGGGGAGGAACGATAAAGTAGCCAGTAGATGGCAGAAGTGTATCAAGCTCCTTGTCGGTAAGATATCTGTTTTGCTGCTTTTCCTCGCTGTTGATTCCGGGAGCATTCATGATAATCTGCGCCATGGGTTGCAGCGGCTCTGGAGCAGCAGCCTGGTCCCAACGAGAACGCTTCGGAGTCTCCGTGATAGCAGGCACATCTGCGGGCGTAGCATCCCATCGCGAACGTCGTTTTTTGGGTGCAGCGGCCTCCAGAGACTTTTCAGACCATTCGCCCTCGGGCTTGATCTCCTGGTTCTCTTTGTCCTCCCCATCAGCTAAGTCCCACCTCCGCTTGCGCTTCGCTCCAGCGGCGACGGCCTGCAAAAGTTTCTCTGCTTCTTCGAGCTCAGCACGAGGAGGAGTCTTGTCAAGTGCCGCTTTGTCGATGCCCTCCTCCCTGTCCTTCCTTTCCTTCTCCTCGATCGCTCGCCTGACCCGTTCCTCCTCCTTCTCCAGCATCTGCACACGCATAGCATCCTTATATCCACCATCAATATCCGCACCATCCTCCGCGGCCTTGAAAGCGTCCGCAGAATCGTTAGCCTGGCGATTAAAGCGCCTGTTGTGGTAGTCAGACTGACGTGACGCTATCTGGCGCTTTGACGCCGTTTCCGCGAACGGGTCATAATTTTCCTCTTCTGCAAGTTCTGCAAACTCTTGCAATACCTCTTTTGGAGCGGTAAAAGAATCGACGAGGCGAGGCGAGCCTGATGGAGACATGGTTGGTGAGGTAGTGAGTGTTAGAACTGAAGTCACGAAACAGGACGGTCACTGCTGAGTGATACGTCTCTGATTACATAAGCCATCTTGACATTTGGTTCAACCACCCAATCCCGACTCGAGCATCAGAATTACAACAACCGGGCAACGTTCGAAGGCTGGGCCATATCACATAAAACCGATTGGAATTTGTTATGTTTACACTGTAGGCAAGCGATACTTAATATGATATGTATACAGACAGAATTTTGGAATATAACATCCACAGGGTGTAAGATGACTTCAACGGACTTCATCATCCTTGAGCGAGCGAGTGTACATCTAACGTCTCTTTTTGCTGTCGAAGCTCCACTATCGCTGCCTAAGCGTCCATCGCCAGAGTCAGCGGGTAAGCTCTCTGACTAAATGAACATTAGGCTCTTACAGCAAGTGCATCCGGATTCACACCACTTTCGATCATCGAGACACAGATAGCAAGAGTTTCACGGTCCAGCTGCGTGTTGAGAAGCTGCGATATGTCATGCAGAACTCGAATGCATTTCAGAGTCTTCAATATTGAGGCAGAAGTCATATTGACTCACTGTCCAACGTCTGTTGAGCAGCAGGCTTTCTCAACTCACGCGAGCTTGACATCGCGGATCAGAGTCAAGATGGATCAGGAATGCCGATTCGACATGGAGCTTTTAAATTAGCCGCGACTTGAGAGCGGCGCAGCACTTGCAGATAACTCATTTCCGTCCAACGTAGCGGTGCTTACCCTGTCTTCCAGACTAAGTCGCCTTCAAGAAGACACGGAGAGTCGGAGATGATGGTCTTCAGTCATGGTAGACGAATGCGTTTGTCAGCCACAGCAGCTCCGAAGGCGGCGACCCGAATCATCGCACCTTCCCATAAGCCACACGCTCGCTCGAATTCTCATAAATGGCGTGCTTTTTGATACACAGGTCTCATTCAAGTTCATTTCTCTCACCTTAACTCATCAAACTAGACAAGACTTCGCTCTGTATCAATGACACTGACAACCCTCCCGAGCCCTCTCTCAGGTTTTGAAGACGCCTCGCCATTGCCAGACACATTCAACCCCGACGGCAAGTCACTTTACAACGGTCCTCCTAGCGATAAGGTCTCGTCCGCATATGAGACATTCCCGCTGCCCATAAACTCGTCAAATAATGGATTTGACTTTCACAGTGAGCACTGACCTCTATGAATCAAGTAGGCACGAGACTAAACCGGCGGATCAGTCTACTATATGCACAATTCTGAATATCAGAGGGAATATGCTAGAGCCTTGCATGAGCGTATCAGGAGGGAGTTCCCCGAAGTAAGTGCGCTGCCTCTCTTTTTAATTCCACATATCCGTCAAAGAACCTCACCTTTTACCTCAGTTGAGGATCTACCGGTTCTGGGAGCAGCCTGTCGGACCACATCCTGTCCCAATGTTCGAAGTAAACGTATTCACACCCCACCAACTGGGGGCGCTATTTTCTTGGCTAGTAGTGAACAGAGGTCCTTGCTCGTAAGATTATTGCTTTTACCCCGTGGACGTTCAGTTCTGACACGCTTCTGTCACTACAGGGTCCTCATCCATCCTAATACTGATGATGCCCATAGGGACCACACTGAACTTGCAACATGGTTAGGCACTCCATGGCCTTTGAACGTCAATCCGCTCCAAACCAGACTGGCAGCTCGGTTGAATGCTTGACCGTTTCCAAACGGCATCTCGAGGAAAGACTGGATGGTATTATTACCTCTTGAATACTTAACGTCATCTTAAAATTCGATGAATCCATGAAGGTATCTCTATCAATCATACTGTATTATTAATCTACACGCTGCAAAAATTGTCCTTAAAAACATTATCAAATAATCTAAATATGGGAGGTGGGAATCAGAATGCTCGCAATTTGCTTGGCAAGAGGAGATGGCTCAGCCTCCATGGTGAGCTTCAAGAACCACGGTCGGCTCATATAGTTTCGAACACTAAAATGATGATTAGCCCTCAAAAGTTATTCATCAAAGCTCATTGTTACTTACCCATCGGGAAGAAGTATGACTACGTTCTTTCCCTTTGTCTGTGCCACACAACGGCCCTCTGGCGACTTCAACCACCGTAAGGCACCCGCAAACGCACTTCCGCTGCTCCCGCCGACAAGCAGTCCTTCATCTCGCATCAGCGAGCGCGCAGCAATGAAGGCCTCCTCGTCGTCGGTCTTAATCCACGCGTGTACGCTTGACCGGTCCAATACATCGGGCACAAAATCATAGCCAATACCCTCTACGGCATAGAACGATCCTCGACCGTCGTCATTGAGCATTTCAGGAACAGCAAGAATACTCCCTTTCTGTAAGTCTCTCGTCAGTGATAAGATTTTTTCGCAGCATTATTCGTACCGGATCGATTCCTACGATCTTACAATCTTTGTTATGTCTTGAAAGTGCTCTGGAGACTCCCGTAACAGAACCTCCTGTTCCGGCGCCAGCAATGAAAGCATCTACCAGGCCACTTGAAGGGCGCTCTGATGTTGACCGGGTGTTGATAACAGCTTCGATAATTTCCGGCCCAGTGGTTTTCTCGTGCGCCAACGGATTATTCACCTAATGCGGCACGTCAGTGCCAGTCCAGGAATTTAAATCACAACGCTCACATTCCCGTATTGATCAAGAATAATGGCGTAAGGAATGGTAGATTGGAGGCGCCTTGCAACACCTATAACCGGTAAGGGGTTCAGCCACGAGATGTCGCCAATCGAGCTCGAATAATACCTATATGCGATTCTGGCGAATCCCAAGGAGCGGCTGTGGGTGTTCGAACGACCTCAGCTCCAAGAGCTCTTAGAGTCGCCTCTTTTTCCTGTTGAATATCAGAACTATACGAACAGGAATGACAGCAGTGAAAGCAAGCTTACGAGCGACATCTTATCAGGCATAGTAATTATAACGGAGTATCCCTTATCTAAAGTATTCAGGTGCTGTACAGCCCGTCATAACGGGATAAATTACCTTGATTGCGCACGCCATCGCAAGTCCAATACCTACAATAAGACATAATGCATGGGTGTAAGAATATACAATTCAATGAAGCAATGGCTCAAGGAGTACAGACCCGTATTGCCAGAGGTTGGTTCAATGACCACGCTCTTCCCAGGAATGAGCTTGCCCTCGATTTCTGCTGCTTCTACCATCTGCTTGGCGATCCTGTCTTTGACAGAGCCCCCTGCTGAGAAATATTCTACTTTCGCCACTGTAACACATAAAATGGCCCGTCTGTTCCAGTATGTTTTTATGGACGTACGTAAGTTACATTGGAAACCTTCTCGTTTTTGTATCTTGTCTAGTCGGACGAGTGGCGTGTTTCCCACTGCATCGAGGGCGTTATCGAGGATGTGCGGAAGGTTAGACATGGCTTGAAGGCGGAAGCTGAACGTAAGTTACGATAAGAAGATGGCTGCAAGAGTGGAAGGCAAAGAGAGTGAGTTGGAAGCAGCAAGTGGCCCGGACCTTTAAGATACTACCACCCTTTTTGGGACGCGTTTCAATCACGTGTTAGCACTAAGGAAAATCTAAAGATTTCGGTTTGAAGGTCACAATCGACCTCGACTCGGGTTACTACCATGGTCCGCTCGCATGCAGGCAGAGGTGCCTTGCTATCCTCGAATCTACCCCAGCTACAGAACCTCATAAAGAGAGATCCGCAAGCATATAAGGAAGAGTTCATTCAGCAATGGAATCATTACAAAAGCATCCTGAATATTTTCCGTGCCAATCCAGAGGACCAGTCAGAACAATTTAAGGATGTGATAACGTTTATTTCCCAAGTGTGTATATCTATCTTGCAGGCTTAAAATCAAGGCGCTGAACCTGTCTCAGGTATCTCCGTGTTATCCAAAAGATACCGCCGAGTTCCCGGGAGAATTGTCTATGTTGCTCTCGAATCACTACGGAGAGTTAGATGTAGACACGAAAAAGTGCCTTATTTCAAACCTTATAATTCTGAGAAAGAAGGACGTCCTTTCGCCTATTGAGTAGGTGCCCAAACGAAACTTCATTAAAAAAGAAAGACTGAAATATGCGATAGGTTACTAAGAACGCTATTCCCTTTACTTCCCCGTACATCCTCGTCCATACTCCGTTCCTTCGTTCGTAAAACAATTCTTCAAGAAATACGCAGTGCCAATGTGCAACGGTCCAACCTAAAGCTAAACCGCGCTGTTCAAGCGATGCTGTTCCGCATGGTCGAACAAGGTGCTGACATGGACTTTGTGTTTGACAAGGGAAAGAAACCCGTAAGGGCTGCGGATGTATCATATCATGCGGGTGATGATGCGCTGTGGGCAGTTTTTCTTACGAAGGACCTTTGGAGAAAGGGCATCTGGTACGCAATTTCTGGGATCGTCTGCTACCTTTCCTTAAACGATATACAGGAAAGATGTAAAATCAGTTGCAATTGTATCTCTGGCATGCCTTCATCCAGTCACGAAGGTGCAGAATGCAGCTTTACATTTTTTCCTCAACGAAGAAGTCGAAGCGGAATCTGAAGATGACGAAGAGGAGGAGGTGCGAAGCTCGAATCTTTCGGAATCTTGCATTTCTCACTCATCCTTCATAGTTACCAGACATCAAGGCTTTGCACCACAGACGGACAATCAACAAGAAGACAAGAAGTGGAGACAAGAAGTTGGGAAGGACGATCAAAACCATCAACAAAGTAAGGTCATTGTCTCTTTATTGCTGAAAAAGAACTGTAACATGCATTATTAGAAGCAAAAGGCCAAGAACAATGTTCAAGGCAATGCGAACTTCGCCGCCCTTCATCTCCTCCAGGATCCTCAAACTTTCGCTGAAAAGCTTTTTGACTTACTCTCCAGATTCGACAAGCGCTATTCCCTTGACCACAAAATTCTCGTGATGCAGGTCATGTGTCGTGCCATGGGCACTCATCGACTCTGTGTCCTCCCCTTCTACAGCTACGTCCTCAAGTATCTCACTCACTCGCAATTACGGATACCTACGATTCTAGCCTCGCTTGCTACCTCTGTTCACTCCTTAACATCACCTGACGTCTTGACTCCAGTGTTACGGAAAATTGCCCATGAATTTATTCATCCGGGAGTCGGGAGTGAAGCCGTCGCCGCCGGTCTGAATTCAGTCCGAGAGATCTGTTCCCGACAGCCCTGGGCGATGGAGGAAGACCTATTAAGCGATTTAATTGAGTATAAGAAAAGCAAGGATAAGGGAATCATAGCTGGTGCGCGGGGTTTATTGCATTTGTACCGACAAGAAATGCCATCGATGCTAAAGAGGAGGGAAAGAGTGCGCAGTTTAGCATATCGTATTTTAAAACCAACTTGACATCCGCATATAGGGCAAAGAAGCAAGCATGAGGGGTATCGCGATTCAACGTACCGCTTTCGGCACTGATGTTGGCGCAAATGCAACTTCGATAGAAGGTCTAAATGTGAGTTGCCGGTATCACCTTGTTTTGAATCATACTTATGTTCAAATTCCTCAAGCTTCTTGAAGACCATATTCGCAAGGCTAAGGAAGCCGAACGTGGCAGCGAACTCGAGAATGAAGATAACGAGAAAGACTGGGCGGGGTGGGAAGTTGCATCTGACTCCGATTCCTCATCCGATTCCGGCGGCTGGATCAGCGTCTCCTCAGATTCGGAGAACGAGCTGGAAATCAACGATAGTGAAGACGAAAAATATTCAAGGACAGAGGGGAAGCAAGGAACGAAAGGCTCAGACAATAATTCAGAGAGAGAGGAAGATAACGAAGAATCCGAGATTAGCGATGAAGATGACGAGTCGTTAAATGAAGGGGCTCCTCAATTGATTGATCGTTCAGGGAACATTGCGACGACGAAGGTGAAATTCTTAAATCACTTACAAAGTATCATGATTTATTTGACCTGTAGATCCTGACTCCAGCGGACTTCGCTCTCTTAAATGAGCTCCGAACACACGCTTTGAAGACTTCAAGCTCAAAGCGCAAACGCCCCGAAAAGTCTGTAATGCTGGCACCAGATAGCGAGCCTGTCATGCTCGGCGAGGCCGACATCCTGGGGCCTCGTAAGAAAGCTAAGGCCACGTACGAAGAACGTATGGCTTCGATTCAGGGTGGCCGCGAGGGACGTGAGAAGTTCGGATCGAACAAAGGTAAAAAGCGCAAAGAGAACCCAAGCAGTTCAACGAATAGGGAGAAGAAACGAAACAAACCCTTGATGATGGTCATGGCGAGTCGGGAGGTGAGAGGGAAAAAGAAAGCGAGTTTGATGGAGAAACAGAGGAGGATGCGAAAACATAACGAAAACCAGAAGAAAAGGAAACACTGATGACGTATCTGTCCCTTTTCTCTCATTTACGATGCTCTTAAAAATCATATGGATGATAATCAAAAAGCATGTATTATCCCTGACTCACAAGAAATTATAGGTAAAAATACACAGAATACAGAGAAACGCGTCATTGGAACGCATGACCGAAGAGAAAAGACGGGTAACGAAAAGAAAGAGGAAGATTAAACAACAGAATAGGAAGGTTTCATTCAAAAAACAAGGTCTATGCCACCTATGCTTAATGGTATTAACTCGAATTAGGTGGTGTAGGATTTGACGTGTCCGAAAACGTCGCTGACGTCGGAGTCACCCCAGCACTTGCGCTTCCCCCACCTTGACTATTATTGAACATCGCCTTCAGAGCCAGTTCATTTCTCTTCTGCCTCACCCGCTCCGCCTCCTCTGTTCCACCCGTCATTCGCAACTTCTTATTAGCCACAAAACTGGTCAGTTCCGTCTCGAACTCGTCCCCTTTGTTCGCCTTCTCGCGCTCTCGGTTCTTCTGAGATGCCTGGATTGCTTTCATGCGTCGCTCGGGGTCAACGGCGGCTCCACGAATTTCCATCATAACAGTGCTAATACCATTGTGACCTTCGTCGGGAGGTGGAGGCCTGAATCCACGCGAACGGCCAGCACCAGACCCACGAAGACTGATGACCTTCTCGACGTGGCCAAAGACTTCCACGACAGCCTTCTGGTCATCAAGAAGATCTTGGAGCAACACCTCCTGGTGGGTGAGGAACTGCTGCTCCTCGACGATGTTTTGCAATTCTCTTTCCCATGTCTTTTTCCACATTGGTGTGACGGTATGGAAGTAGTCTTTCAGAGATTCGAGCTCAGCCGCTACTTCTGCAACGTCCTTCTGAACCGTCTTGATGACATTGGAACGTGGACTGACGAATCGTTTCAATACATCTTCCTTCAGATTCTCGACCGTATCCTGTAAGTCTTCAATACGGGTGAGCGCATTCTGCGTGCGATTATCGAGGCTCGCTTTGCCGGCATTGATGTATTGGCGAGCACCACCGACTTTGGTATTGGAAAGCTGTCGCACAGTCTGTGCTTGCGAGCGTATCGAGGCAATTGAGTCTTTCGTTTGCGCGAGGAATTCCGAATAGACCTGCCGCATAACGCCTAAGTCACGGCGTAGATTCTGAACCTCGTCAAACTGATTCTTCAGATCTGTCACGATCCGTCCAGAGACTTCGGATAGTACCGACCCCCCTGTCCATTGAGATTGCACAGTTCCACCGGTCATTTGCGGAAGGATGCCGCTGTCATTATTGGTGATGGGAGATGAAGACGATGGCTGGGCTGGATCTTCCTTATGAACCACCAGCCGCGAGAGCCGTCTTGCAATTCTTTGAAACTGTTTATCAGATGGCCGTGCTATTGGTGTTTCGCTTTCAATGAATGGTTGCGTAACTATTGGTGGTGGATGAGAAAGCTGGGACATCCGCTTTGAAGCTCCAACGGTGCTTCGGAGATCTTTCAACTCCTGTGTTAGACCGAACATTTGTTGGTCGATATGCTGCTTGATTTGGTCAAGAGCTACAAGAATCTCCATTTAGTAGTTCATCTGGACAGAAAAATGTGGTACTTACGATCAATATTCAAAGAGAGCAAGCACTTGTCTTTGACTTCATCTACATCTTCCAGTTCGTACATGACGCCGCTTGAAGGGTCCCGAATGTAAATGTCTGGAAAATTTCCTTGGCCAGGATTATACGAAAACTTGTCCACAAACAACACACGCAGCGATGAGAAAGAGAGATCTTTCTCAATCGTGACCTTCTTGACCTCACGACCAAGTTGTAAGAAGACCGTCATCGTTGAAGAATCTCGATCTGTGTCTTTTGATTCCGTGATAGTCGATAATCGTCGGCGTGACACAGACTCTGCAGCATCCCAGGACACGAGGGATGGTGGTGCCAATGTGGAGTGATTGGATGCCATTGGAAGAGCAGGTACTGGCGGCACTTCTTCCTCTTCGATTGGCTCTGGAGTACGCATTCGGCCTACGCCATCTTTTCCTCTACTGCGCCGACCATCATTTGCCTTTGGCGTTTCCTCTTCGGTAAGTACGGAAAGATCCCCTGGGGTCAAATTCGCAGAGTCTGCTGCCATTGATCGTCTGTTTGCATGTTTGTTCATCCCTGATTTCTCCCTCAAACCTGTACCCGTCATTTTGGAAATATTATACGTCGAGAAACGCTTAGAAGCGCGTCTTTCCAGCGCATCACTCTTCTTGAGTGCTGCCAGAGAGCTTTCGATAAATGGCGGCTGGTCTTGTTCAATCTGAGGCGTCTCCGGAGGTGTCGATACAGTGTTAGCTGAACTCGAAGCTGCAGAACTCCTCCTATCGTAGCTTGTGATAGCAAGATTTTCCGAAGAATTGGACGGAGTTGCGCCATCCACGACAACAGACGGAACTGGATTGTCAGATAAGGAGTAACGGACAACATTTGATGGAACTGGAGAGGCAGATTTTTCAGATGCATTGACGTGAGGTAGGGAAGTGACGGTGGTATCGTTCGGATCTTCGTTATTGAAAGGTGTGTTCGGCGTGCTTCTCACTCGCTGAAGATGTTGATAGTCTTTCGAAGGTCTGCTACTATGCGGTGTTCCCATAGAACGCGATGTATCCCTACGACTTGAGGAGCCTCTGTCATCTTCGAGCCGCTCGGAAATCTGCCTTGGGCTAGAAAATCCTCCAGGGAAATAGACGTCTTCCGTATGGGTAGGAGGAGCCGGAAGCTGGGCTGTGGGCATGGGCTCCTTTTTGCGTGATGACCGTCTTTTCTGAGAATCTGAAGGAGTTGTAGTTTCATTTGCGCTTGGAAAGCGAGACGTCTGCGAAGCTCGGGAAGAACTCACGCTGCCCGCCCGAGCAGAACGTGACATCGCTCTTGCATCTGGGTCTGACCCCTGTGAGTCCGACCCTCGATGTCTACGATCTGAATCGAAAGAACGAAACACGGATTGCTTTCCTCGCAGACCTTGCAGAAGATTGGTAATGATTTGGCGGACCGTGGGTAGATAGATTTCGAGGTTTGCTTCATTTGCCTCTTCGGATAAACATTGCTCTAACACAGATCGCAAGTCTTCGGGAACACTTAAAAGTTCACTTCAATAGCTTATGAGCGCCCCAAAAAACGTAGAGAAGCCCATAAACGCGCACCTCATGTCTATATCATGGGACTGAAAAGCGGATACGGCGGCGTTGAAATCATTGCCTAAACGAACATATACATCGCTGACTTGAAGCTCTGACATTTCGAGTTTGCTCCATAACGTCAGTGATTCTAGCAACTGCTTGATGGACACGAGCAGCCTTGTTACAGAGGTCTCAACCGGAGGCTATGGGAATTGGATTTAAAATGAGTTGCAATGAGCAATGGGTAAGACACAGTAAAGCTTGCCTTGCTGCTCGATCCGTTGGACTTGCTTCCTCGATGACTCTGGCTTGCACGAGAATACGTTGATGACTCTGAATTATTCTCGCGTCTCGATGGATGATTAGAAGTCTGGGGCTGCGAAGACGAGCCAGAAGTGCCATTCATGGCCGTGAATGGGAGAGACAGTGAGAGGGCTACAACGACCGAACGAAGGTTAGATCGTGTGTCGCGGCGAGGGATCGTCAACCACAAGCCGCTCACACATATGCGCAACGCGTCTCACTGCGCACAACGAACACAACGACGACCACTGGATAACGCCAGCACTTGAGTGGCTATGGCTTACTACAACCTCAAGGGTATATCTAATACGATTCAAGTTGATCAACGTTGTTTTGCTAACCCATCGCTTTACCAGCCTTGATTAAAGCCATTCGGGCCTGTAAGGTACCCTTGACCTAACGACAACCTTCTTGCATATTGTGGTCTAATCATTTGCTAGACTCTTGCGGACGAAAGGGCTCTCATTCAGAAAGAATCGGCCGCTATACGGACGTCTTTCAAGGAAGAGGATACGTATACCCGTCACAACAATGTTGCTAAATTGCTTTACATACATATGCTGGGTTACCCCGCCCACTTTGGTCAGATCGAATGTCTAAAGCTGGTAGCAAGCCCTCGCTTTTCGGACAAACGATTGGGATACCTTGGAATCATGCTTCTTCTTGACGAAAATCAAGAGGTATTAACTTTAGTCACAAACTCTCTGAAAAAGTGAGCATTGTTCATTTCCGTCGGATGCACTTTATCTCCTCTGACTCTCATTCTACCAGTGATATGAACCACTCAAACATGTATGCCGTTGGACTTGCATTATGCACTTTTGCGAACATATCGTCGGAAGAAATGTCACGAGACCTTGCCAATGAAATCGAAAAGTTATTAGGATCTAGTAACACGTACATTCGCAAAAAGGTAATAGTTTCTACTTGCCCTCCAAAGACGTTCGGCTTTCCTAAATGGATCATCAGGCAGCGCTCTGTGCCCTTCGAATAGTAAAGAAAGTCCCTGATCTCATGGACCATTTTGTCAATCGGGCGAAGAACCTCCTCACAGACCGTAATCACGGCAATCTACTGGCCGCTGCTACATTAATTGCGGAAATGGTTCAAATAGACCCCAATCGTCTGAACGAGTTTCGAAGCGTATGTGCCACCTGAACCTCTGAAATGCAGCTTTATTGATAGCCATGGTTAATACAGGCTGTCCCTCTCCTTGTCAGACATTTAAAGACGCTTGTCACAACGGGTTACAGTCCAGAACATGACGTTTCGGGTATTACGGACCCATTCTTGCAAGTCAAAGTTCTGCGTCTCTTGAGGATGCTCGGACGAGGAGATGCGCAGGCGAGCGAGACGATGAATGATATTTTAGCTCAGGTGTGCGACATCATAATCGAGCACGTTATGGACTCTGAAGGTGCCTCAGGTTGCTACCAATACCGATGGGACGAAAAACGTCGGCAATTCTATCTTATACGAAACCGTACTTGCCGTCCTGGAAATAGAAGCTGATAGTGGCTTACGCGTCATGGCCATCAACATCTTAGGAAAATTCTTGAGCAACCGTGACAATAATATTCGGTGAGAACAGCATCTATGTATGCCTAAATTGACTGACCTGGCGTTCAGATACGTCGCCTTGAACACACTCAACAAGGTTGTTGGGATGGATACGAACGCTGTTCTTAGACATCGAGATATCATTCTCGACTGTCTTCGGGATGGCGATATCTCTATCAGAAGGCGTGCTTTAGAGCTCTCATACGCTTTGATTAACGAGCAGAATGTTCGGATCTTGATCCGGGAGCTCCTAGCATTCCTTGAGGTGGCAGATAATGAATTCAAATTGGGCATGACCACACAAATTAGCCTCGCAGCTGAGAAATTTGCGCCAAATAAACGGTGGCATATTGATACATTTTTGAGAGTCTTGAAATTGGTGAGTACCTTGGGTGTTATGCTTAAACCGTGCTAATAGACGCAAGGCTGGAAATTACGTGCGCGAAGAGATTTTATCGTCCTTTATACGACTTGTCGCACACACACCGGAGTTGCAGGCGTACACGGCGTCAAAGTTATATACCTCACTTCGAGCAGACATATCCCAGGAGTCGTTGACACTGGCTTCTGTATGGATCATGGGCGAATACTCCGAGATTCTTCTGGAAGGGGGAATTGTAGATGAGGAGCAAAATCGCCAAGTGAGCTAAATAGCTCTGTTTAATAATGGATACTAATAGACCTACAGGCCAGCGATTCAGACATGGTGGACCTCCTCGTTTCCGTGCTGGACTCGCCTTACGCAAACTATCTTATTCGACAATTTGTATTAACGTCGATGACTAAGATCTCGAGTAGGCCTATGACAAGCGACTCCCAGCAGCAGCGGATCACGAAGATTCTTGACTCATACTCAGCTAGCTTAGAGTTGGAGATACAGCAGCGAGCGATTGAATTTGAAAGCTTACTGCAGCTCGGGGAGATCAAGATCGGGGTTCTGGAGAGAATGCCGGCTCCAGAGAAGAAGGCGACTGTCCTGGGAATCGGTCCGTACTTATATACCATTGAAAAAACAAACAAGAGGGAACCTGACACTGCGTAGTTGTTGAGAACAAGCCGGTCGGTTCGACTGCATCAAAAGAGGTATGACTCTTGCACCACGGCCTCGGTCTGTAACTCATTCCTGTAGGTTGACCTTCTCGGCGATGATACTGGAGTGACCACCAGTCCTACGGTCAACATCCCTCAAGGCACTGGACAAAGCAACCAACAACTCCTTGAGGAGCTCTTCGGTTCCGGTCCTGCAGCTTCTCCATCGAGTAATGCCCCAACGGCCCCTGCCGGACAACCTCAGAAGAGCTCCGTCAACGATATTCTCGGTCTCTTCGATTCCACACCTGACACACCTTCAGCGTCGTCTCCTGTACCTGCATCATCTGCTGTTCAACACCTTTTTACCCCGGGTCAGGACACCCGAGCAGCTCAACCAGCACCTACAACCCCTCCACAGCCGTCCTCTCCTACACCTCGCCTTCAGTCATACACGGCATACGAGAAGAACGAGCTGAAAATTACTCTTACACCTCAGCCATCCGCGCAAAAGGCAGGCGTAGTAAACGTCATGGCGAGGTTTCAGGTTTCGGGAAGTACCGCGGCAAGCGGGATCAACTTTCAAGCCGCTGTTCCAAAGGTGGGTTTCTTGTGGTGTTTACGGGTAACGCGTCTGAATTCGGTCTTTCATAGACCCAACAATTGCAAATGCTTCCTATGTCAAGTACAGAAGTCCGGCCAGGAGCAACGGAGCAACAACAGATGCGCGTGGTTGCGCCCGTCGGGGTAGGGAAATACTCCACTCATGAGATATTCACATTGTTAATGATTGTCCACGATTTCACAGAGTAACATTCGCTTAAGGTTACGGGTATCGTTCAATATCAACGGAAGGGCCATACAAGATCAAGTGGATTTTTCTGGATTCCCGCCAGGGCTAACGACTGGATCGACATAAGATACTGATGTATCATGCTTTGTGTAAATTAAGCAGTAGATTGATCATCGTATTCATAAATATGGCATTCATTTCAGCAGTGTTTAGTGCCAGACCATATAACAATATCACAGCTAAGAGACTCAAAATACGCCCAGAAAAAATAAAGTAAAAATACCAAGTAATCAAATTAATTTAAGCAGTCACCAGATCGTATCCGGCGGGTGATCTGATTCGTGATGTATACGGGCTCGGCTGCACGTCCTCCACAAATTCCCACTCCTTCTTCAACCTCTGATGTACCAGCTTGAAGCTCGACATAGCTCCCTTTTCGAGTATCATTTCCATGTCAATCTTATAGTAAAGCGCACCGGTAGGTGCGCTTCGTGTGTCCATCACATGAAATTCGACGCGGAACCTGACGGCTTTTGCAACCGCCATTACTCCTGCGGGGTCACGTACTTCGTCGAGCGTGCAATGAAGAAACGTCCTTCGCATCTCCTCCGAGTGAGTCACGACAACGTTTACCCCGGCATTGGTAAGCAAACGGCGAGCCGCGGTGCGAGAAGCAGACTCGTCAAGCATAGATGGGATTGTAAGTGATGCGGGTTTGAACTTGAAAATATTTGCGAACCACGATTTGCGCGGGGCAGATGAGACACTGAATGAGGAAGCCTCTGAAAGAGCTATGTCCGGAGAGCCACAAGAGCTCCCGCCGGAGCTGGACGAGACCCGACGAGAATCTCCTTCCGCTATCGGGGGCAAAAGGATTTGGACGCGCCTTTCCGTTCCAGTACTTCGCATTGTAGATTCGTTTGCTTTTCGCAAAGAAGACTTTTTCTGGATGAGTATTGGTGCTGTATTTTCCTTCCCCCTTTCGAGTGAATCAGCAGTGATCCCCAGTTCACGGGTGTCTGTTGCAGTGTTCTGCCTTGATCGAGGAACCAGCACTACACTAGGTGGCGTATAAACTTCGTCTATTCTTGACAGCCCCGACGCATGAGGTGGGTGGACGGGTTTCATAGGCGTCGAAGCTGACGTTGCAGGAGTAAAGGTTTCAGGTAGGTTCTGCATCATGTTGAGGTGGTCCATGATTTGTTGGAAGTATTTCTGAACTCGTTCCTCTTGAAGTTCTGGAACTTCTATGGGTGGTGCAACGTCCAGAACCTGCCATAGTGGCGAGCCAGGAGAAGTCGGGGCTATTGAGGATGAAAAGTCGCTCGGAGAATCATAGGGGTTTGGACTAAGGTAATTTTGCCCGAGCGTATTATGGTCTTCTACCAGTTGAGAGGGAGGCCGAGAATTTGGGGAAACATCACGATTTCGTGCCCTCCCCGGCGTCAGTGGATCGGTTCGTGCAGCGGCACTTGGCAGGGTAGAGGGCCGCTTAGGCTTTTGCTCGGCCTTGAGCCGTTTCCGTTCTTCCCTTCTTTGAGTTTTAGCTCGCCCCAGCTCTCCTAAATAGTTTTCTTGACACCTAACACGGTACCTCAATAGAAGCGCGTACACAGTCTTTTCCCAAGTCTGCTCGCTACTCAATAGACTCGAGACAATATCTTCTTCCGGTGCATTGTGCCATAGCGTGCGCAGATTGGCAAGGATATCGGAATCAATAGAAGAAGGGTCCTTGAGAGGTCGCGAGATGACATCCAATGAAGGCACGGGATGTTCGGGAATACGACGAGGCTGGGAAACGAACCATGGGTGTTTCTTGATATCTAAAATCTTGATCCGCTTCGATACGTCTTTCTCCAGCATTTTTTTGAGGAGGTCTTGGGCGCGGACGTCGATATCAGAAGGCATGACGTATTTGCCTGTTGTCACTTTTTGAAGTAAGGCGAAGGTGTCCTCGTCGTCAAAGGGCAGTCGACCAGTGAGAAGCGCGTAAAGTA
Source organism: Hymenochaete sp. R1 (assembly GCA_019400425.1). Lineage (NCBI taxonomy): Eukaryota > Fungi > Basidiomycota > Agaricomycetes > Hymenochaetales > Hymenochaetaceae > Hymenochaete > Hymenochaete sp. R1. The sequence continues at coordinate 354,256 of JAFREE010000002.1, forward strand.
TAACTCCGCATGACCAGATATCAGATATAGTTCCGTCGTAAGGCTTGTTTGCAATGATCTCTGGTGAAGCGTAATGAGGGCTGCCACATGCTGTTTTTTGCAGGTCTTCGTTACCTAGCCAAGCTGCCATTCCAAAGTCAGCTATCTTCAACACTTTCTTGTTATCGAGAAGAAGATTCTCGGGTTTAAGATCCCGGTGAGCAATTTTGAGGTATTGCAGGTACTCCATGGCTCCAATGAGCTGCTGGAAGAGGTCGAGAGCTTCAGACGCTGGCAAACGTTTACGATCCGCTATGTAGTCGAAGAGTTCACCTCCTTCAACGTATTCGAGGATAAGATACAGCTCCCCCGACGTCTCCCAGACGTCGTAAAGGTGCATTATATTCGGATGATCAACAAGCTTCATGACGACGATTTCCCGCTCGAGGAACAGCATGGCTCGCTCTTCATCGGCCTCAGCGTTGTTGAGCGAGCGCCGTGTTTGAAGCTGCATTTTGGAAGCGATCTTGACGGCAGCGTACTGTCCAGTCTTTGAGTGTCTTGCAATTCGTACAACACCTAATCCACCGTCAGCCAGAGATCGACTGAAAGACAAAGCAATTTCAACATACCACTCATACCCTCTCCAAGCGTCCTACCGATCTTCCAAGGTCCAATCATGCGCGGGTGCTCCCTCTTCCGTCCGTTGCGCAACATTCTCGGAGAGTCAACAGGTCTTGATGCGTCTGACATCGTGTAGTGTAAAGTAGAATAATGGGGGGAGTTATGGGCATTACTGTCTTTTATAATAGATGTTTGGGGGAAATGAGGCTGACTTTCCTCCTCAGGCTAGTACTACTAGGTGGAGAAGCAGGAGTCGATTAGACGGTCACGTGAATTTGTATGGCTTTTTATGAGTCAACTCGACTACAACTCCGGATTTAGATCTACCGGTACTTCGACTCGGTGCAGTGACTCTCTCCTCTGCTCCAGTTCTATCAAAAATTCTCCAGCTTGACTCAGCTCGGCCACCGGGTGGCTGAGGCTGAGGCTGAGGTGCATAAATATGGATCTCACTCCTCCTCCATCTCAAGCAGATTCAGAAATGTCTCAACCCCAGTCTCAGTACCAATCTCAACTACAGTCGCAATCCCAAGGCTCGCAGCCAGTGTATCCACCAGCACCATCAAACGTCAAGAGCCCGCCTTTTCCGGTGCTTGCTGAACTGTTCAATAACCTTACAAAGGAAAGAAAGCAGGATCTACGGAGAAAGAGACTACAAAATTGGTTTAATGTGAGCAAGGCTTGCTTGCTTGCTTAGTGGCTTACATTAATACTGTCTAGGGATGGCGACGTGAAGCAGGCCAGGACTTTTACCCAGTTTTGCGTCTCATACTGCCACAGGTTCGCATGTACCTGTCTTTGTACATGTTTGAAATTTTGACTGTTGTAAATCCCTTAGAAAGATCGGGAACGCTCCGTGTATGGCCTCAAGGAGACGAATTTAGCAAAAACGTATATCAAACTCATACCACTTGGCATGAAAGATCCCGATGCCGTCAGGCTACTTAACTGGAAGAAACCCACTGAGATAGATGTGTGTAATCAAGCGATGCAGGCTGCTATCAAGCTCAGCGTTTTAACCACAGAAAGCTGCCGGGGACTTCCCAACAGTTTTATATGAGGTTGTTTGCAAACGTTCGTCGGTCACTGAAGGCAGCTTGTCCGTTGACCAAATAAACGACCTCCTTGATGAACTGTGCCAAAGCATGGGAAGACAGTGAGTCCTCACGACGAAAATTGAAATGCGTACTTGAATAAAGGATCAGCGACGTCCAATCAAAGATTCTTCAACGAATTTACAACTCATGTACCCCTGAAGAACAAAAATGGATTACTCGTATTATTCTCAAAGGTATTCAATCAACGAGAGCCCAAGAATGGCGAAGGCTCATAAACTTCCAATTGAAGACATGCAGGTAAACGTGAAGGAAAACACAGTTCTCTCTGTGTTTCACCCTGATGTTAGTCCCTTCCAAGAGTTTTTGGGAGTGTGGGATTGAGCTTTTATAGGCCGTGGATCTCTTCAACGCGTGTTCCGACCTCAAGAAAGTAGCCTACGAGCTCTTCGATCCAAAGTATAGATTAAATGAGTCGGATAAGCAGATAAATCTCTTCCATTCGTTTGCACCAATGCTGTGTAAACGGCCAGGCGCACGGTTGGAGGATGCGGTCAAACACATGTTAGGGCACCCATTCATTATCGAAGAAAAACTGGATGGCGAGAGGATGCAGCTTCACAAGCGAGGGGACGAATACTTCTATTGCTCAAGGTACGATCGTGTTACGGTACATAGAACACGGACTGACATATCTTAGGAAAGGAAAACTATACACATACTTATATGGCGCCACAGCCGAAGAAGGCAGCCTTACTCCGTACATAACAAACTGTTTTGATGAACGTATTGATGAGTGAGTGCACTTACATTCCATAACGAGAGATTGTTTACTTCCTTTCCGTGCAGAATAATCCTCGATGGGGAGATGCTCGTGTGGGATCCAGTATCGGAGCGGAATCTCCCCTTTGGCACGTTGAAGACGGCGGCCTTAGGTATATTCGTCGATTTCAAGCTGCAGTGAATTCTAGTTGATGCGTTCTAGACAAGAGAAAATCTGCGCTCAATCCGAGGCCATGTTGTAAGAACTCGTTAACTTCACTTTGATTGCTAACAAATACCTTTCCGTCTTTAGTCAAAGTATTCGACCTCCTTTTTCTTAACGGTACTTGCCTGGCGAAAAAATCGCTGAAGTTTAGGAAAAAGAACATGCGCGCCTATATTCAAGAGTGCAAAGGCCGGCTGGAGTTCGTGTCTGAGTTTGAAGGACAATCTGTTTCCGACATCCAGGCTCGACTAGATCAAATTATGGCAGACAGGGGTGAGGGACTGATTATCAAACACCCGAACTCCGAATACGTGCTGAACGGGAGGAATAAGGACTGGGTGAAGGTCAAACCAGAGTATATTGCAAGTCTCATTCTCCTTTTTTAGTCTGTGACAAGCAATCCAAACATGACATGCGATAGGACAACATGGGTGAAACGGTGGACCTCCTCGTTATCGGTAGTTCAACGCGGTGATTATACCTTCTTTCCTCTGACGTCTTCGTGAAGGTGCCAACTACGGGACGGGACGGCGAAGCGGCGGCGCATCAACTTTTATTTGCGGAGTCATAGATGATAGAGGGGGGAGGAACACGGAAGATTTCAGGTAGATGATATTTTGATCACACGTCGGTTCGTGTTAATCGAAACATAAATTCAGCTATAGCACTTTCGCCAGGATCGGCACAGGTTTGTCATATGCAGACTACGTCTGGATCCGCCAACGGAACTGGAAACCATTTGACAAGAACGACATGCCGGTCTGGTACCAGGTGTCGAAAAAAGGCACCGATGACAAACCGGATATCTACCTCGAACCGGAGGAGTGAGAAAGCCCCCTTGCCATCTCGAGCCCCGGCTATTTATTCATCATTTGTGTTCAGCTCCTTCATTCTCAAGGTCAAAGCAGCAGAGCTTGTCCCATCTGGTTTGTGGGTATCATATTTCTTCATTCTTTGAGCCTAATAAAATTTGTCATTAGAACAATATCATCTTGGATTCACTATGCGTTTCCCCAGAGCTATCGCTATTCGTGAGGATCTATCTTTCGCAGACTGTATGGGAGCGAGCGGTATGTGCCACCTTCCTCCTACACCTCATCATCTATTCATATCAATGGACAAGCTATTCTCGAAAGCATGCGAGCGGAACGCAAACGCAAGATGGAGAAACCTGAGGAGTTTGTGCCCATCTTGAGACTTCGTTTTCGAAGCTGAAATACTTTCATGCAGAAGGAAAGACAAAAAGAAGCGTAAGACATTGAAAAAGGCGATCACGGTGATACCTGAATACCAAGGGGAAACTCTGAAGGATGTGGTCGTGCAAAGTGATATCTTCGCAGGCCTCACTTTCAGTGAGTCAAACACCTTACATTTTTGAGTGGCACTAGTCTCATTTTTGGTGTGCAGGTGTTGCATCTGATCCAAGAAATCGACGCGGAAACGAAGAGAAGAAAGCACTGACGAAGCTGTAAGTATCCCATTGGAACGCGTTGCAACCGCGTATTGAGTCTTCCTTCCACTTTGTGTAGTATTCATGCCAATGAAGGTAGGCATGTTCAAGTTGCAAAAGGTAGCGAATCTATCCTCGTGGTATACGGCGGTACATCGACACGTAAGTGCTCATTATAATCTTAAAAATGGTCTTCACAGTTTCGATTGTTGAAGCATATGACATCAAACTGATAATGGAGAGAGACATCCATGATGTCATTCGTCCCTCGTGGATCTATGAATGTGTTGAACAAAAAAGGCGTCTTCCGTTGCACCGAAAGTAGGAATTTCACTCTGGCTATCGATGATAAATGTACTGAAAGATAACACACACCTCACAGATACTTCTTCCATGCCAGTTCTGATCGCAAACTCGACAAAGACTATGATGCAGACTTGAATCTTCATTCAGATGATTTAGACTTCTTCCCTCCGAAAAGCCCTATTTTTAAGCCGAACGATGGGGACTCATCGAAAACGAACTTCATTGGAAATGCAGAGGATGACACGGCTTCGCCCAAGAAAGAAGTCCCAGAAAGTCAAGACATTGAAGAGGAATCTGAGACGGACCCTGATTCCGATTATGACGAAGCACAAGACGGCGACGAATCGAGCGGTTGGCTGTCCGTCCTAAATCGTGATTACGATAATGATGGTGGGGTAGAACGTGGTCCGAATGAAGACTCTGAACCTGCCGATCCTGTAAACTTTTGCTCCTGATTGTAAGGCGGATTGTTGCTCACAGTCATCCGTAGACACTTCAAGAATACGATGGTTCTACTTTCGAGGTACGGCAGACCCAAATTCTTGTCATGAATAGATGTGAAGGTACGCTGCAGGATATTAAGGCGAAAATGGGCGAAGAGGGCGCAATGGAGTTCGACACCGATAAGATCTTCCGACACCTCTGCTTCTACTTCGACACCCCCTCCAACGCCGAGCAAGCAAACATGAAAGTCAAGACGAAATATAGGAACCAGATAGAAACCTCGTGAGTAGCTTCTCCCTTTCTTCCCATTTCCGTCGGAAACTTATGGGGAACTAACCGTTCTTACATGTTACGTATGTAGCTTCGAGGAAGTTGAAAAACTCATCGTTGCGAACGGGGGGCGCGTTTCCATTCTGAACGACCCTAAGCTAACGCATATCGTGCTGGACAAGCGGGATATCACCAGGCGGAAGGAGTTGATGAGTTTAACATCGAAGTACGCTTTCTAGAAGTCGGATACAGACACAATTATAACGTCTTTGAACTGATGGCACCGTTATTTTAGGCCGAAGAGGCGCAATCTCGTGCTGAGTGATTTCATTCATGCTTGTGTTGAAGAAGATAGTTTATTGGATGAGGATGGTGAGTCGACTTGAGCTTTTTTGGATATCGTCAGCTGACTCAACTCTGTTGCCCAGCTTTCCAGCCTTGAACATTGTTTGCAGGAGTAATAAAATGAAGAGCACTAAATGGGCAACAAAGTGGGATTGAATATTCAACATGGACACAGTCAGCGTATTTATCAGTCATTCTACCTAATGTCTTACATATCAGATTCGATACAATGTTTTTAACTCCATTCTTCCCTCATGAGATTAGCTTCTACAGGAACGGAGCCTGCGCTTCTCATGTCAATTCGTTTCATTTTTCTTCTTTGAGTGCACGTTTGAATGTCGAGTCAACTGATCTGGCCGCGCGAATGCCTTGCCACACCCAGGGGCATTACACACATAAGGTTTCTTTCCTGTATGCGTCCGAAGCTAAATGAAAAAGATCAATAGGAATAAAACATCAATTTCGAAGAAGGACCGTACATGTTTGGATAAGTTGGATGATTCAGAGAATGCCCTTTATTTCTTTTTAGCTCTTCGCTCAAAACAATTTCATGACCAAGAGATTACCTGTCGCAATGTAAACAACGGAAAGGGCGCTCTCCGTTGTGCGTTCGTTTATGTATCGTCAAAGCGCCCGTAATCGCAAACGCCTTGTTGCACCCCGGAAAATCACACACGAAAGGCTCTGGAGGGTCACATACATCTTTCTCAGCCTCTGCTCAAAACAAGCAAGTACATGACACTCACTCTCCTGCGTGTGCCTTCTCATATGCTGTTGCAACGTCGCCGCCTCCGAGAAATGCTGCCCACACTGTCCACACGTGAATGGTCGATGACCGGTATGAGCCTGCAGATGCCTCATAACTTTCTGCTTGCTCGCAAACCCCTTTTCACCGTTTCGCTCACACCCGTCCCAAAAACACTCATATGTGCCCTTGCCGGACCCGACGTGTACAGAGGTGAGGTGTTCGGTGAGGAGGGCGCAGGTGTCGAAGGAGGAGGTGCAGCTTGCCCATTTACAGGGGTGTGCGTGCGCGGTGCAGTCGTGTAGGGGCTCTTGTGTTAAAAGGACGGATGGGGGAGAGGGAGATGGTGCAGGGGTCACGTATGTCTTTTCGTTGGGGTCTGGGAGTATTGAAAAATCAATGGGTGTTGGTTGGAGAACTGCCCCGTTCGAGTGTGGCGATACGTGATGCTGCGCAAAAGAGTGATCATAAGCCGAGAAGAGTTGCCCGTTTGTCAGTGGAAATAAGGAGTCGTCTGCCTCTGAGGTGATGGATGTCGCTTGATGTATGTGCGGATATGAAAGGCCTAGGTGATCTTGGAGAAGATGCATCGATAGCAAGTCGAATGATGCGTGAGATTGAGTCGCCGAGGTAGACGGACCGGGTACCGTAGACAGATCAAAGTCATGGCAATCATTCCATTGGCAGAGTGAAGGTATGCTATTCGTCACCGATTTCCCTTCCGTCGTCGTACCAAAGTCGATATGATAGTAATTACAAGGCAAATTAGACGGAGGTGGGTGTAAATGGGTGACATTGACATGACCAACCAGGTCGTTCAATGTGTTAAATGACATGTTGCAGTTTTGCCACAGACATACGAAATCCTCTGCGATCTTGCCTGAGCTGGAATTCCCTGATATTTGAGTTCCATTACTCGGTAGAGGCTGGATAGCGGTCCGCACTTGGCCACCAGTCGTCGTGTCCTCTTGTTGAATACTACTAGACATTCCTAAGTCTAATTCGGAAAGAAAATCGGACTCCGAGCCTACGCCGTATTGTGATATGCTGGGATTTGAGTGGATTTCTGGTACCTTTAGCAAATTTTCTAGAGGACTATCCCAGTTTATTGTCATTGCGTCCGGGCAGGCGGAAGATAAGCACTTTTCATACGCATCACAGCATTCAATTTTGAACTATATTCCAACGAGTTCCCTCAATCATTAGCAGCGCCTGCATAAATAAAATAATAACTCACAGTCTCGCTGGCCAATCTAAAGCACGCCTCACCCATGAAGCAAGGTTCATTGTCACATTCTTCCTCAGTGCAAGGTTCCGCGCATTGAACTCCATCTTCACAAGGTTCGACCATACACTCCTCCGTACACTGTCCGTCTGTGTCTACTTGGCAGTCCTCATCCTGGCAATCGACGACACAGTCAACACAAATCTCTGAAGGCGGGCACGAAGCGCTGCAAAAATCGTTGAAAACAGTGTGCAGGTCGCATGTCGGCGAAGATGTAGAGGCAGGGGTTTCGGCCATGACATCGAAAGTGATGAGCTTTGTTTGCATTTGGTCCGACGAGGACAATGAATTCAGGACGTTCGACGGCGACCGTTTGCGCTTCAGGCCTGGGGTGATACCGGTACGGAGGTCCGAGAGCTGAAGTTGTTTGTAGGTAGCAGTAGCCGAGGAGGACAGGGCTGGGCAAGATTGCGCTACGGTGTTCGGTATACGGTCAGGGTGGGGAGTGTCGAGCGCGGTGGACATGATCGGCAAGGAAAAGAGAGGAGGAGGAGAGCTGGGATACCTGAGACTCTGCGCTGTGCTTGATGTGTTTGTGGCAATGGCACAATTATCCTGACCGAGGACTGCACCAGTCGTGAGAAGCAACTGTCTCATTGGGCTTTCACGTGATTATATTTAGCTAGGAATAGAAAAAGTTTTTGATTGTGCTCTGATCGATCTTCGGAGATTCGCGATCGACGGTAAAACGTGAACGTCCACCTTCGTAGATTTGACTGCTTGGTTCTCCTACTTGCTCGCCATCGCAAACGAAGTAACGATTTTTTCTCCAATCAATCACTGGCACCTTCGATAAATTTAAACTGCCAAATATCTGGCCACACCCCCTACACCCTTGTCTTCCACTTCTAATGGCAGCCGGGAAAGGTCAAAAGAGAGAAAAAGTGTTCCACCCCAAATCACGCAAAGCATCCCAGCTCGAACGTTCGAAACTCCGAGGTGAAAAGCTCATCGAGGTAAAGAACAAGCGCTCGAGACGTTCTTCCTCAAACAGTGAGTCGTAAAGCCTCACTTACAACGAAAGGAGGTCTCCTATATGCGTTCGTAATCTGATTTCGTATCGACCATTGCAGTCGACAATTTTAGTTTCTTCTTCCACGCCATACCGCCTTCAACAGAGAAGGACACACTGACACTTGACGAAGTACACGAACTTATTCACGACGTTTGGCTTTGCCGGCATGACACAGCATTAAAGGAAGAAGCGGCAACGCGAAGACCTGGGAGGCCGAAAAGCTCGAGACACATGCAACTGGAGAACCAGAAGACAATGGAAGAGGAGGAATATAGGACTGGGCTGGGTGAGTTTTACGTGCGAGTCGAGAGGCTTATATGTTAACTGATGGTGACTTGGGGTCAGAGGTACCTGACTTGACGCACCCGACGAATGTGAAGCTATTTCGACAATGGGACCAGCAATCTATGGAGTATGTGGATATCATGCGGTTTATTCGAATAAATGGGGAGAATAAGGCGTCTGTTATTGTCACGAGGCCGGGGAAGCACAATCTGCTTATAACAGAGAAAGCGCTTGAAATGGATATGGATACTTAATGGAAGAGATTGGATAAGGATGTAGGGGAGGGTTTGTAATGATATTCTTAATCTTGAAAACATTCTTTAGATGGGCTCTGGCATTTCAGAACAAAGATTTCTTCGCAAAGCATGCTCGCAGCCTGCAAAAGTGAAATTCTCTCAGCCAAAACTACACCGATCCCATGACAAATATTCAAAGGCTTGAATTGTGATCTTAGTATAATGCAAGACGAGCGATCGAAAGCGAGGAGCAATGACATGATTACGAATGAATAATTACCGGTCTTTACTAGCATAAATTACTTCTAGCTCTCCAATGTCTCCTGGCACGTACGACTGTGCATCCTTGGAGTCATCGAACACATTTCCGCTCAGTGCGAAGGTGTCTGAGGGGAGGGTCAACATATCCGTGGGCGTGCGGGTGAGGTATAATCTGTGTAACGAGTCTTCGGCGGCCTGCAAAACAACTGTTGAGCGACATAATCGGCATCCTAGATTGAGAGGTTACGCACCCGATACTCGGCCATCTTCAACGACGTCCCAAAACCTTCACCGAGCTTATCCGCACCCGAATAAACCCCAACAACATACATCGGCGAATTCGACTGCCTCCCCGTCTCCTTCAATAATCTCGACACTGGCTTTTCGCGCTCGAACTTGCTCACGGTTCGGCTCAGAGCCATTTTGGGGTCTCGGAATTTGAGGAGTGGTCGGAGGTCGAGATCGCGGCTGAGGAAATAGGAGTGAGCAAATTTGCGGGCCAGAGGGATAGAACGGTGTTGATAAACGAGGGCTGTGAGTGCACGGGGAACGGTTGCAAGAGCGTCATTGAGCGTTAGCGATCTGGGAAGCGTCTGAGCAGTCAAGGGGTCCTGAAACGATGTTTAGGGATTAGGTACTGTAAAAGAAATAATAGAAATGAAAGAAAGGACATGACATACAGGTCTGTTCCACCGCAGCAGGGGCGTTGCTCCCATTTCTTTTGCAACAGTCGCACAGGTCAGTGGACCCACGTAGGCACTCACTGCCGCCTTGAGTGCCCGTGTCGGCAGATGCGGATACGAAGCATGCAAATACTCCGTCGCAAATAGTCCCAGTAGCGAGTTCCCTAGCGTACTCAAGTTTGCATTTGATCCGACTGCTTGGGCACCTGGGTTATTTGCAGCGTAAAACGCTGGAAACGACGAGTGAGTACAGGCGAGAAGGATCTCGTCTGGGTCCGAAACGATGCGTGAGATGCCTATTCGGTTCGCGAATGCAGACACGGTTGATTGGGGAGGTTTTTGGAGCGCAGCCCACGTCTCAGGAGAGAAATGGACGGGGTGGAACGCATTGAAGACAGCTTCTTTTGGCGGAAACTGGCGGAGAGAGGAAGCTGGAGCAGAAGCTATCTGAGCTGCTTTTGAGGCTATCCGCAACGCCTGCGCCATGAACAAAAAGAAGAGAAAGAGGGAAGAGCGTTGAGAGTACGACCAGCTCAAGCTCTCAGCGAAGGATGTGACCAGCTGGAAAGACGAGTCGGAGGAAGAAAGAAGTTGCAGGAGTCTAAAATCCAGTACATGGGAACTACTTGCCATATTTGGATACGTTCCTGCCCGGGCGCACTTCTCGCCTCGACTTCATCTTCATGGAATCGTATTAGTTTCAAGTTCGGTGCGGTATCAGAATAATAAAAACGGCATACGGTGAGTGTTTACAGGAGATATATAACCTATATTGTACGAACTAAGAAGAGCGCTTGAACTTTTTTTTGTTTTCTTATTCTCAGAAAAGCGTCCGTAAGTGCGCTGGGCCTGGAATCTGGGCGCTGTGTGGATCGACGACTTTACATGGTCACGAATCCCCCGTCCCGTCTCTCCTTGCAACCAAACGACAACGAGCAGGTCCTCAAGCTGTGTGTGTATAGCTCCCCGAGAGAGTAAGGTCAGAGGCGACAAGCAGGGTACCAAGCAGCCCGCGAAACAAGCACAGTCTAAGTAGTGAGCTATTAGTATCACTGTACGCGTTCTAGACTCGTCCCTCACGTCCTGTGCGCATTTCCTGCGTTGCGTTCAACCCCAAGCAGCACCGTAGTACACATCCCACTTCCCTACCCTCGATACCCTTTCCACTCCTTGTCCTCATACATATTTGTGCATACGTAAATCATCATGCCGCCGTTGACACTCCCGTCGACGTTCGCCAACTCCTTTTGGTCCCAGGACTACCGACAGGGCATCGAGACCCTCTACAACAAGCTTGAGCAGGTACGTCATCCCGAAAACGACCCTTTTCCAAATGTTTCTTGTGTCTTACCAGCTCGCTAACTTCAATCTTGCTCAAGGGCGTCATCGAAAATGAGGAGATAGTGGCATTTATCAAGGTAGGTCTGCTCCAGCCGAAGCACGGAACTCAATGCTGTGGATGATTTCGCTCATACGTACACACAGGCGCGTGCTACGGCGGAGAACGACCTCGCGAACTCCCTCTTCGCAACTGAAGACGCTGGTCGAAGAGGTATTCATGTTTGCGAATATTTTTGCCCGATGCTTTTCTTGAACTCCTATCTCTAGGCAAAGGTTTCAACGGCGATGAAGGAGCTTCTCTCCTCATGGCTTTTCGCGGTTTACAGTCCGAGTCCGTTGTACAGGGCAAGGCGCATAGAGCGATAGCAAAGGAGCTCATAGACCTCGTTGCGGGCCCCTTCGACGAATGGGCTGCTGGCCATAGGGTAAGTGCTCACCTGAACTAAGGGATTGGAAAGCACGACCTTATGCCCCTCTAGGACCGCATTCATAGTAGCAGAAACTCGGTTATTGACGGTTGGGTTAAAAACTATGAACTTGCCCAAGGGGATGTCAGTGCTTAACCTACTATCGTCCTAGCCACCATTGACTTTCTAACAGGTGGAAAAACTGAAACACCAATACCTTGCCAAAGTCCGAAAGGCGGATGAAGCAGAGGACGAGTAAGCCATGCCTCCTTTTATTGAACATATACTTACAGCTTTTCATAGCCTCAAGTTCGCCCCAAATAACGAAATTGCAGATAATTACACATCCTCACCACGCTTACATCCTCGCGACCCGAAACCCCAGAGGACTGCTAGCGTCTCCGAACGAATCGCTCAACGGTTCAAGGAGATCCAACGCAAAGCCGTCAACGGCGCTGGGTCTGATGAACAAGGCACCGGGAAGCCAGTCGAAAGGTCAGATTCGACTGTCTTCGAAGACATTTCTATATCTTCAGAACCTGAGTCTGAAAAGCCGAAGGGCGACGACTTGCCACCACCCCCGCCGGTTAGCAAAGGGAAAGAGAGGGCTGTGGACACGAAACCCGAGAAGCCTGAAATACTGACGTCCCCGCCTCCAATGACATTAGATCTGCCCCCGAAAGATGGAGCAAGGTCGTCACCAGTTCCTCCTCATCCCCCGCCTCCTATTCTATTGGCTGGCCTTGCGCTTCCGCCTGCGGCTGTTTCGAATTTACTTGCGCGTGCTGCGGCGGACATGGAACTTCGCTCAATCAAGATTCCAATCATTGGCGAATACAAGGTACAGCATCTTATTTCTTATTTAAGGAGATCATCTCATAACGCGATGACAGGATTGCTTCAGTGGTGAAGACTTCGTTGTATGGCTCGTAGACCACGTTGCTGGGCTCGGGGGTAGTCTTGACCGCGCAGAGGATGCTGCAAAAGACCTCTGCGAGCGCGATGGCATCCTACGTCGCATTGGCGAGTTCGGCAATGCGTTTGAAAATAACGATGAGGCTTTCTATCAGTTCAGGCCCAAAGCTTTCAACCTCGAAACCGAATATACTAAACAAGACTACGGAGAAACCGCAGCGTCTCCCATCTCCAACCTTTCGCCGTTGGCTGACAATCTCAAAAAGCGATCGGAGACGTTCGTAAGCAGGATGTCTAAAGCTATCGGCGACCGTGGCTCAGAACCATTCCACGTTCGTGCTCGCTCTGAGGCCAGTGCAGCAGACAACACGTATCGCACAGCGGTGCGCAAGCTTGACCGCCAACGTCTCGGACTCGAAGAGAGGTTGGATGAGACTCTGAAGCTCTTACAGAAATGGGAAACTGATCGTCTCCGTGCCGTAAAAACCGTCCTCCTTCAATACCAAGGAACACTCGCGAACCTGCCTTCGGGCTTGCAGACCTCCTTGGATCGTTCCTCGACACTGATTGCTAGCTACCAACCTGAAGCAGACCTACGCGCACTCATTGAACGTTACCGTACTGGTCCTTTCCGGCCAACAGCGCATGTATACGAGTCGTTGACACACGAAGAAGCCGACGTGTATTTCGGCATCGACCTTCGCAGATGGGCTGAAGGTGGTTGGACGACATTACGCAGCGACGAGCCATTGAAAGACAGGGTTCCCGAGGTTTTGACCGCGCTTCTCACTGCGCTGGATAGTGCGTACCCCAAACTAACGAACGACGCGGAAAAACGAAAGTGCTGGATTTACGAAGTACCGATGGCGTCTACGCATCATTTGAGAGAGAACTTGAATGCGGTTCCTAGTGGACAGACGTTCCCGCAAGAGCTTATTGCGAAGTACGATGCGCCTGTCATTGCGAGCGCTTTAAAGCTGTGGGTGCTGGAATTGGATCCTCCTTTGGGAACGTGGGAAGGTTGGGATGACGTTCGTAAAATCTACCCTTCGAGTATGTGCTTTCTATTGTTACTCATATCAAGTGTACTGATATTCGTGCAGTGGGTAAGTCAGCAGGTGAAAGTGACGAGAAGCAACGCAATCAGGACTTGCAGACTGCGCTTTTAAAGTGGCCTAGGGTTCATCTTCTTGTTCTCGATACCATTTTGCAGCACCTTAAAAAGTAAATTTTCATTATTGTTACCTAAAATCTACCTAACTCACTTCGTCGTAGTTTGATTGCCTCAACAACTGTCGATGAAGAGGAAGAAGTTTATGTTACAAAGCTGGCTCTGTCACTTGGCAGAGGTAATTTATTCTTTTTCTATTATGCTCGTAGGTTCTCATGTATCTATCAGGTGTTCTCCGTCCCAAGGTCGAGAATGAAATAACCGTACAGGACCGTCATCCAATCTGTATGTGAGCTTGTACTTTTATTAGGAATAGGCAAGCTAACCTTCTTCTAGTGCTCTTCATCGACCTTCTAAATCGCTACGAAGAAATTATGCCTCCAACCTTGGCACGCAAGAAACGCGAGTCCGACCGGAAGATGCCGATACGAAAACGTACCGCGCCCATCGACATGCGTGTGAGCAGGAGCAGACTCTCAGTTGCCAACGTTAACACACAAGAGATCCTTGAAGAGCAGATGATCGCACGTAACCCAAGCATGCGACCGCACTCTCGGTCCCCAAGCACTGTTGGCACACCCGGGGAAGAGAAAAAAGCTCTCCTCTCACCACCAGACAACAAACCTTCCATACCTACAGAAACAGAAACGCGGGGTCCAGTTGCAGCTCCGAAGGCGCCTTCGAGATCCAGCGGACCAGGCTACGATGGTCCTCCTATGCCCTCTTTCAAAGAGCCTCCGCCGGAGAAGGATGACATCGACCCACCTCCGATGCCCAAGTTCGTCGAGCCTCCTCCAGAGGTTGACAGCAACACGCAGGCTCCCCGATCGAACGCTGCAAGCCCCTCACCTGTGGCTACAGAGACGCCAAATACGCCTGTCCCGGTGTCAGTAGCACCCGCGACGCCCGAACCAGAGGAAACGCAGAGTCCAACGTCTCCTTCCTCTCCACCGAGCTCAACGTCGGGACCTGGAGAACGCGCGGCTGCTAGCACGTTAACGGGCTCGACAGAGGGTGCTAAGCTTTCGCGGTACGGATCTGGCGGGAACACTGACGCATCGCGCTTGCGTGGGCCCCGAGGTGCTCGTAGTGCGCGACCTGGGTCTGCTACAGGTATACCGCCTGCTCCAGGTGCGGCGGCTGGTGGTTTGCATCGAATGAATCGACTGAGCCACCACGGTGCGCCGGGGCGCAGTGCATCTCCGAACCCAAACCCGCATGAATATGAACCAAAGAGGAAGGGTGCGCGGACACAGGCGGGGGCGTTTGCGCATACAAAGAAGGGCGTGACGAGTGATGGGGATGATTAAGGAAGCAAATAAATATTGAGGGACGGATTGTGCACATGGACCTCGTAAACATATAGGTGAAACGGACTGCTCACTTTGTGATTTGATCTAGGATTGTTAAATTTTCTTTGACTCGAGGTTTTGTTGTCTAAGAATTGCTAATTTATAATAATCGATGCTTTTCCACACTCCAAATGAATTGATGAATAAGATAGATTGCCAAGGTATCAAGGCTGGCTATTAGAAAAGTACAATGTACAGCTTTCACAAACATGGACACATAGGACATGAACAAAAGTTAAAGAACAGGTGTTATCATTCAACATCTCACACTTCCTGCGAAGCATCTTTCTTTCCCTTTCCGCTCTTTGAGGGCAGAAGTTCGGAGTTGATGTGCGGTACAACACCTCCTTGGCTGATAACCACATTGCCGAGTAGCTTATTCAATCTGAAGGGATAGCTTCAGCCTCGACACAAATACAAAATAGGCATAGGGGTGAGACTAATACGTACTCTTCATCGTTCCTG
This sequence comes from Hymenochaete sp. R1, assembly GCA_019400425.1. Taxonomy (NCBI): domain Eukaryota; kingdom Fungi; phylum Basidiomycota; class Agaricomycetes; order Hymenochaetales; family Hymenochaetaceae; genus Hymenochaete; species Hymenochaete sp. R1. The sequence goes on from JAFREE010000002.1 coordinate 369,878, forward strand.
ATAGCGAGTTGAAGGTGGCGAGGAATGATTCGTTGCTTCTTATTGTCACGGGCTGCATTACCAGCGAGCTCGAGGATTTCGGCCGCAAGGTATTCCAGAACGGCAGCGAGGTACACTGCGCATACATATAAAAGTCAGAAAGTTGTTGTCTTCGACCGGTCACGAAAGTACACACCAGGAGCACCAGCACCAACCCGTTGAGCATAGTTTCCACGCTTCAAATGACGGTGGATACGACCAACAGGGAACTGGAGACCGGCTTTTGCAGAACGCGACTGGGACTTGCCATCACCGCTTGTCTTTCCGGATTTGCCACTATCGACCTTTAAGTTGAACTTCCCAGATGATAAACCACAATGAATACTCACGCCTTTCCCTTGCCAGACTAACGAAAGGATGTTGGGTTAGTCTCATTGAACAATATCAACAAGCAGAAGAACACGAACCATGGTTGATTACTGTTAGTATGGGGGTGGACACTGAGGCAGGAAGTGGGTCGTAGAAGGTGGTGGTTGGGGAAGAAGGAGCTCTGTGTTGTGGTTAGCACAGTGAGGCTCGTATTTATACCAAATTGGGCGACCAAATAACGTCACGTGTACTATACCGCGCGCGATCAGTCACGTGCTACGTGTAGACTTACATAATATATGAACCCGCCGTTTGTCGTCAAGTGAGTGAGTAGAAGGAAGGAAGGGCGCGTGTGATCTGCGCTGGTAATGTAATGAAGTTGAACTGGGTCAACCTCCACTCAGCGGCCGTATATGAGCGCTCTACATGAGTTTCTACTTCCATGTCCTCCTCAGACGGTTCACGCCCGCCCATCGCTCCCAAGATCATCTCGAGTCCGATAAAACCTATTCATGACCAGGACGTTATTCTCTACGTGGTACGTTGGTCCCAAAACCTTTAATTTTGCACAGCCCCGATGAACGTGCCGCTAGACTGCTGTCTTCACAGTCGTCATTTTTGCGCTTTGGAATATACCCGTGGTAAGTCCTCTCTGACCATCTCGATGGATATTGGGTTACTCACAATTGTTAGGCCAGGACACTCATCAACCCTCTAAAGCTCCTAACGATCAGTTGGCATGAGGGGTGTCATATAGCAGGTGTAAGTATCGCGTTGAATCACTGGCCTTCGTTTAATTGAGTGCAAGGCCTTAGGCTATAATCACGGGCGGTACTATTCTGAGTGTCACTATCGATCCCAACTTAGGTGGATGTACTCGTGTTGAGGGCGGATACCCTCCCGTCATCTTAGCCGCAGGTTACATTGGGTCGGCAGCTTTCGGAGGCGTGTTCATCTTAGGGGGATTTGATACACTAGTGGCCAAAATTTTGAGCTTTGTCATTGGGATCGGACTCATCGTACCGCTGGTACTGGTACGGGATAAACTGTGAGTATGTTCCGTTTCGCCTCGGGGCGACGTATGTTGATTTGTAACAGAACTATTCTGCTCACCCTCATGTACGAAGGTCTGTTAATAGGCTTCTGGTTCATTAACCACGCGTAAGTCAATGCCTGTCCATGCTTAACTTGTTTCTGAAAGTTCATCGTCATCTTCCAGAGATGCTCTGCGATGGTACTGTCTATTTATAGGGATCATGAAGTAAGTCTCCAATGACATCAATTAAGAAAATGTTTGAACATCGAACGTAGTGTCTTTTATGTTGTTTGTGAGCTTCCTTCGCTGTTCGTCCCCATGTACTTGATGTTCACGAATCGTAGGGGATATCACCGACGACAAATTCTTCAGGAAAGTCAACGACTCCGATATTACACAATTCAATATTTTGTTTCCGCGATTACCTGCATGGGGTTTGTTTTGTCTTCGTCGTCTGATGAATATGAGAAGCTTATTTTCTTCGCTCGATAGTTTGGGCTGCCCTGTGGCTACTCTTTGACATTGGTACTGCGATAGGCTTCATCTTTCTCGGAATTGCTGCTTTCAAGTTAAACACATTCCAGATGCGAGCCGAAGCAGGTACGCTCTTAAATAAACTTATTGTTACTTTTGAATCGCTGAAGAGCATTTCAGACAAATTCTTACCGACTTGAGGTTCTCACGTCTGTAAATTTTATTATATCCTGACCACATCCACTCCGCATTCCACCATCAGTCCTATACTGTTACGCTCCGCATATGTTGTTACTTTTTGCATGTACACACGACTATTTTTGCTTTCCCTAGAGTTATTCGCGCGCTGCCTTTTTGGACCACCTTGGATTACGGGTTCTAGCTGGATCAGACACTTTCATATTGCATACATTCCATACCCAGCACTCTTTTGTATTATTGCGACATCCATCGAATATATGTGATTCGAAATGCTAGTCATTGGAAATCCGCGAATCAAAAATATTGCTTGATAGGGTCGGCCGGGCGTGATTTATTGCTTTGCGTTACAGTATACAACGTGAATAAGGTGAAAACGTGTCTTGTAATATTCATGAACGAGAACTGAGGCTACTCAACACTATCCAAAGGTAGGGAGAACATGACTTCCGGAAGTAGCCTTCTATCCACAAAAACATAGGATAGTATCACCTTGCGCTTTTGGTAGAACGGAAGGTCCGTAAAGTGGAGGCGAAGTCGAGAGGGAAGGGGAACAGGTCAGCTCCGCTGCGCAACGCAAAGAAATCAATCACGATTTGCTCGCCGAATGAAGGTTGCGAGCAGCATCGCGCCAACGGCCGCTGCTGTACCAGCAATCGCAAGTCCGATGTATCCTTCTGGAAAATCATGGGAAGAGGAATTAAACAAGGGCTGACATGACATAAGTTGACGAGGAAGCACGAACCTCTGGTCATTTTGTCGTCGATGAGTTGGGCCAGACTCTGGGCCTGTAGGTTATTAGGTTCCTTTTCAAGCAACTTGGCTTCCAAAATGTCGTTCGTTCATGAGACTGGGAGGTTCAATAACCACACAATTCCACATACCATTAAGTTGCTTTGCCTCCTCGTAGTTCCCCATCTTGTAATTCCCTAGCGAAAGATAATATAGGCATTCTCTCCTCCTCTCCGGGCTGACGCGGAAGATCTCTAAGTATCAACCAAGTGTACAAGCATCAGTTCAAAAGTCCATTTCATACCGCCAGGCAATGTAAGATGGTATAACGCACGATGCAACAGCTTGACGCCCTCTGCCTGGTCCGCGTGCCTGGGACTCTTCACGAGTGCCCACGCGTAGTTAAATTTCATCTGCAGTGGTTCATGTCCCGCATTCGATTGCTGGTGCTTGCGATACTCGGCTTCGATGACCTGTGTGTGCAGAGGGTAAACTCCACCAGTCAATATTTCGCTATGGATACTAAGCTCTGAGGAAGTATGGCTCACGTCGAACTCTTCTCTGCTGACTGACATCTCTGCATCTGCTGCGTATGGTAGTTCCGTCATAGTAGTCGCTCGTAAATGATGATTCGTCCTATTACAAGAGAGCAGGCGGGAAGTCGCAAGAGGGACGGATTCAGGCCGGTCAGGACAGCCACAGCCCACAGAGCAGACACAGCCGGTCAACTACGTCACGTTTACATTCTCACGATACGGCTTGAAGAATCCGACTTCGTTTCTTCAAGTTATCTCATTCACGCACCACGTTTCACTAGATGGAAGCCTTTCTTGGTCTTGAGAATGCATTGCGTTGTAGATTGGTGAAAATATTTCTATACATTTACATCGGCAGTCCAGATCCCCTCTGCTATTATTAATCTTTCTTTTCCTCTTGGGGACCTTTCCCTTTCCTTTCTAGCAGCGATCGTCCGGTCATATCTACGAAGCATTGTCGTGTTCATTATGCGCACTGACAACAGTATTTTAATAACGTACCTTCTGGCTTCTCCAGCCCCATTAAATCAAGGATGGTCGGCGCGACATCACACAGAGCACCAGGTTCCTCTTCCTCTCCTTCCTTATCAGCCTTCAGGCCGAGATCTTCAGGATTTCCCGTCAGGATCAAAGGGACTTTGTTCGTCGTGTGTGCGGTATGTGGTGCCTTCGTCTCTGGGTTGATCATCTGCTCGGCATTACCATGGTCCGCAGTAATGAGCAGAACATATCCAGCTGCCTCGCAAGCCTTGTACACCGTACCCACAGCGGCGTCGGTGGCAGTGATAGCCTCTACAGCTTTTTCGTAGTTACCAGTGTGCCCTACCATGTCCGGCGGCGCGAAGTTGCACATGACGAATTCATACTCCTTCTTTTCAACGAGCTCTGCAACCTTGTCGGCGACGCCTTGCACGCTCATCTCTGGTTTTTGGTCGTATGTTGGTACTTTCGGTGAGTTGACCATGAACCGTTCTTCGTTTTCGAACTGTTTTTCTACTCCACCATTGAAGAAGAAAGTAACATGAGCGTATTTCTCTGTCTCCGCCACATGGGCCTGTTTGATACCCTGCTTGGACAAAGTCTCTGCCAGGACATCCGTCATCCCTTGAGGGGGGAAAGCGACAGGGAACTTGAACTCGGTGTTGTATCTCGACATAGTTGTGATACTCTGCGATGAGCATTTCTTTAGCTCGAATTATAAAATATACTGATGCGCTCACAAGATCTTTGGGTATATCGACTTCCATGGGTTTATCGTCAAGGCCGAATACCGTCACAATCTCACGCATGCGATCCGAACGGTAGTTGAAGAAGTAAAGTGTATCGCCATCTACTCGTCTATCAGCGTTATCTTTCTGAGAGCATTGGTAGCCTAATTCTAACCTTTAATCCGACCCTCTTCGGACAGGATGATAGGCTTCAAGAACTCATCTGTCTCGTCCTCCTTGTATTTCGCCTCGATCGCAGCTATAGCATCGTCGGCCTTTTCACCTTCACCTTTGACAAGACCATCAACAGCGATCTTTATGCGCTCCCAACGCTTGTCGCGGTCCATGGCGTAGTAACGACCGATGACTGTTGCAATCTCTCCATATTTCTCCTTATCGATAAATCCTTTGAGTTGCTTTGCGTAACCGGCTGCAGATTTTGGCGCAGTGTCTCGACCATCACCAAAGAAATGTACGTATGTTTTAGGGATCTCCTGCTCCTTAGCAGTCTCTAATAGGGCGAAAAGGTGGTCGATATGAGAATGTACACCCCCATCGGAGACCTGAGAAAATTTGAACCTTGTAAAAATTCTATGAGCATTGGAGTTAGAGCGAACTTACAAGACCGAGCAGGTGTAAGCGGCCGTTGCCATCCTTGGCACGCTTGAAGGACTCGAGAATATTGTTCAGTTTGTGAAACTGTCGCTTTTTGATGGACTGATCAATGCGAACAATATCCTGCCATACAATGCGACCAGCACCGATGTTTAAGTGACTTGCATGCAAATTGAAGACTTGAGTATCCGGTTGGACGCAGCCATCCAAATACATTTATTCACCCAACTTCAGAGTTGCCCATCAGACCGTCGTTAAGACCGACCGCAAGTCCATGAGCAGCAATTTGTCGAGCACTATGATCTTTCGAGATCGTGTCCATGTTGGTCGTATCCCCCTTCTCAATCGCATCACCTTCCATTCCTTTCTCTGGTGCAATGCCCCAACCATCATGGACGCTATGGCGCGCATATAGTCAATTTCTAACACAGACACGAATAAGTTAAACAACATACATTAAGCACACCTTATTTTTGACTTCTACCATGGTAGTAATCGATGCAAATGAGGAGGGCGGAGGGAGATGTGAGGAAAGAGCCGTAAAGAATTTTGGATCACTTGAACGGGTAGGGGCAAGGAGGGCAAGGGGAGAGCAGAGCGAACGCTTCGAGATTCAGACCGCGTCGATCATGACGGGCCGAGCGTAGCCGGATTGATATTCGAGGCCGCTTCTCTGAGTGATCTCTCGACGTTTGGTTTGATGGACGTTCTAGTTCAACATCATCTTCCCCTCCCCAGCCCGTGTGTCCGGTGAGCACAAGGATATCGGTGCACCCTCTGGCGGGCACTTGCAACCTTTATAATCAAGCCGGCCAACCTCCGTAATTTGAACACCTACAGGTGGGTACAGTAAAGTTTCGCTCACCCCATTTTTGGAAAGCGCGTCGATCACCTGCGATGCGGGGATTTTCTGGGTGGGCAAACCATCGAGGTGCAAAAAAACAACAGCTTTCCATTGAACTTGCAAAGAATTTATACATTAATAGTGATGTCTTATGATATTAAAATGCATAAAGACTAGTTTGAAGCGAGAAAAAGCAAGTTGAATAAGAAAATTCCACCGTCGCAGGTGATCGACGCGCTTTCCAAAAATGGGGTGAGCGAAACTTTACTGTACCCACCTGTATATTAGTATTACATTTCAGACTCTCCTTTCCTCTTCTGATCATGAAAGGAGTAGGAGCCCATCATCTGCCAACGCCGTCGAAGAGCAGCGATGGTCCTAAATGGCAATCGAAACTTTTGCGGTTATGTCTAAAAGTCATTTACGCTGGACTCCTCTTCTCCGCCGCCTACCAGGTTACCAGGATATTCAACCGACCCGACAAAGGCAATCACCTTAAACTTAGTACCGGGGAAGATTTATGTCCGCAAGTCGACAGGCTGCTCCCCGAAAAGAACATGGAACTCTGGGCTCACTTATCGGTAAAACTCAGCTCGAGTGAATTCCGAAGCAAGGCTGCGGCTTGTTTAGGGGGGGCTGTTAAAATACCGTAGGCGCGATACTTGCCGTGTCTTGTTTAACATCAACTCAGTGTTCCTCAAATTTTAAGGACAGAGTCTTATGATATAATGGACCCAGTGGGCGTGGATCCCCGCTGGGAAGTATTCGCACCTTTCCATGAATATTTGACCGGGGCTTTCCCGCTTATGTGAGTGGGAGCACAGAATAACTCGGACGCCCTTACCACCACTAAATATATTCGAAGTCATACAACACTCAGCACGACCAAAGGTATGTGTGCTTTACTTTGATTCAATCCATCATAGTGACGGTTCCCTAGTCAATACGTACGGGCTTATTTATGAATGGGAAGGTTCTGATCCATTCCTCAAACCAGTCCTTATGGCCGCGCATCAAGGTACGTTAGTTCTCTTATTCATGACAATTGGACTAATTTTGACCTTTTAGACGTTGTTCCGGTGGATCCGGGGACTTTTGAAGATTGGTTGTACCCTCCTTACTCTGGATACTATGATGGTTAGGCAGAACAACGTTCAGCAATTCGTGCCCCTCATTTCGTATCTCTCATTATCTGAGCCGTAGGTGAATACATATGGGGTCGTGGAAGCTCTGATGACAAAGCCGGTCTTATTGGGATCATGTACGTAGCTAATACTTGGTTCGCCTGTGACTTACAACGTCCATTCTCTAGGGCAGCTATTGAGACATTGATCAAGGCAGGGTTTCAGCCCACCAGAAAGGTCATCCTCTCATTTGGCTTCGATGAAGAAGCCACCGGCTTGCAGGCGAGTGCAAATTCGCAAATAATAAACGCGGTCATTTGAGTACACTTACACAGGGAGCGCATGAATTGAGCAAGTACCTTGAGACGACGTTTGGCAAAGATTCATTCGCGATGATCATTGACGAGGGCGGTGCGTGGTTTGCATGAATGCTAACTTCTCACATCTAATTTCGTGCCTCAGGAGGCTACTTCGAGCAATATGGCACAGTGTTCGCCGTCCCTGCTATTGGTGAGAAGGGTTACATCGATACTCGCATTGAGGTTTCTTCTCCCGGTGGACATTCTAGTGTACCGCCCTCCCATACGGTGAGTAGAGTGCTATTAGCACTACATTTTTGTTGTTCATGAATTCAATGACCTGAATACCCTAGAGCATTGGCATCTTGTCCAAACTCTTGGTAGAGATCGAGTCCAATCCTTTCAACCCCACTATCGACCGCAATACTCCGATATATAGGACGATGGTTTGCACTGCCGTACATGCTTCAGACATGAACGAGAACCTTCGTGATGTGATCTTGAAGTCTACTACGTCGGACAAGGCATTGAGGAGACTCGAGAAGCTGATTCTGAATGACAATTTGCTCACGAGCACTATCGGAACAACTCAGGCGATTGACCTGATTTTGGGTGGAGTCAAATCGAATGCGCTTCCTGAACAAGCATGGGCCGTTGTGAACCACCGAATCGCAACCCAGAGGTGCGTTTTGCTCGTATTCTTATCATGGTGTAGAGCGCGCAACAATTATTTTTCGATATCAGTTCTGTGAGTGCGGTAAAAGAACGAAACACGGATCTGCTCATTGGGCTTGCAGAGAGCTTCAATCTGACGTATAACGCATTCGGGCTTGTCTTATCTGAAGGAGGAAACGGAACGCTTTCACTTACGGATGCTTTTGGGACTGCGCTCGAACCGGCGCCTATCTCACCGATTGATGCAGCGCCATACAGGCTTTTGGCTGGTACCATTCGTGCCTCTTATGAAACCCGCCCTGACATCAAAGGAGAGAAAAAGATAAAAGTTGCACCTGGAATAATGTCCGGAAACTCAGGTAGAGCCCTCTTTAACTTGAAATGGTAACAGAATTGAATTCGTCGTTTGTAGACACGCAGTTCTATTGGAACTTGACCCAGCATATATTTAGATACAACCATGAAGGTGGTTTGTTGATAGACGATGCAACTCCGGGAGGCATTCACACTGTCAATGAACGTAAGTGACGCATGAATCCAGAAATGCTGGTTTGGGTCACTGACGCTCATAATATTGCAGATATTCGTGTTGATGACTTTATTGAGATGATTCGTTTCTTCGTGACATTCATTATTAATACCAGCGAATACGAATTCTGATATTTTATTCATGTACATCTAAATCCTTCAACACGGAAACCCCTTGACGGTTGAAAACCTCAAGTTTGGAGAAATAACTCACCTATTGGTTGGTCTAAACGTTCAGCCACAATACCCATTCCATTTCTGACCGGTACTTGAGAATTTGGAGAACCATTTCTAATCGATTCTTGAAGTAAACTCCATTGATTTAGCGGAGACTGCTCAAATGCATGCATACGGCACATCGGCTCTATGTATGATAAACGTTAACACGATGGCAAGATAAGGACGGTGCTTCCGGGGGAGCGTGAGGACAACCGTCGGAGTCCGTCGTTTGCGTCGGCCGCGGCCAGAATTTCGTCATTTGTTACCTTCGTTTTCCCATATATATAGTACACTGCGAACAAACCATCGAACCAACGTCCCAGTGCTCCCGTTGCGTTTCGTGCTCACGCTTTCTTTCCTCTGACCACGATGAAGGAAGAAATCGCTCTTCTTCCGACTCCTTCGAGGCGAATCCGAGTCAATGACGCGCCGAGGCGTCGTTCAAAGTTCACGCGTCTCTTCTTGGCTTTCGTCTATGTGGGCCTTTTCGTTTGTGCAGTCAACGAGGCGGTCAGAGCGTACGATAGATATGGCGGTGGTCGAGGCTCTACACATGACGACCTCAGTGAGGTTTGCCCCCAAGTCGATCGACTTTTCCCGGAGAAAAATAGCGAGCTCTGGAGTAACCTGTCAGCAGAAGTGACTTCGCCTGGCTTCAGGAGAAAGGCTATTGCTTGGCTTGGAGGAGCTGTCAGAATACCGTCAGTGTTACTTGACCGCGCCCCGTAGTTTGACGACTCTTACATGTTATGAAGGACCGAGTCCTTTGACAAGATGGACCCCGTCGGAGTTGACCCGCGTTGGGAAGAGTTCGCTCCCTTCCATGAGTACCTGCTTCAATTGTTTCCACTCATGTAAGTACAGTACAGATTTTTCTTGTACTTCACAGGAAATTCTGAGATCCCTTGCAGTCACTCTACGCTCAAGCAGACCAAGGGTTCGCTAAATATTTGCTAGTACTTCGAATTACGTGGCTGATAAGCTCCCAGTCAACACGTATGGTTTGATCTATGAGTGGGAAGGATCCGATCCATCGCTCAAACCTATCCTAATGGCTGCCCACCAAGGTTTATTTGCCTATTATTTATCACCGTCCAGTTCTAACCTAGTCTATAGACGTCGTTCCAGTGGACCCAAGGACTATCGACGAATGGACACATCCCCCTTTCTCCGGACACTATGACGGTATGTCGAACGCAGCTTGTGCCGTACGCACTTTCTCATTTTCTCGGATGTAGGTGAATTTATCTGGGGTCGTGGAAGTTCTGACGACAAGAGTGGCTTAATTGGAGCCCTGTATGTCTACGACTCGGTTCATATTCATCCAACGACTAAGTGAATTGCTAGGTCGGCTATCGAAACGTTGATCGATGCTGGCTTTCAACCCACCAGGAAGGTCGTGCTCTCGTTTGGATTCGATGAGGAGACTTCTGGACTATATGTGAGTATATTTTGACTCGTAATCGACGACTTTACTCAATTCCATGTCGTCAGGGTGCATATGAATTGGGCAAGCACCTTGAAGCGACGTTTGGCAAGGACTCGTTTGCGATCATCATTGACGAAGGCGGTGTGTATGTTAAATACGGCCCTCGCCTTTTACGCCTGACTTTGTATTCCAGGGGGCTACAGTGAACAATATGGGACGGTTTTCGCCATCCCCGCTATTGGGGAGAAAGGTTACATCGACACTCGCGTTGAAGTCTCGTCGCCAGGAGGTCATTCCAGCGTTCCGCCCTCGCACACCGTAAGCATTGCATTCCTTTCTTGCTTATTATGTTATTCACATATGTATGCCCGTTGCTTCAGAGCATAGGTATTCTAGCTAAATTACTAGTCGAATTCGAGTCCAACCCTATCAAACCGACAATCGACCGCGACTCTCCCATTTATAAAACTTTGCTTTGCACTGCTACCCATGCTGTCGGTATAAACAATAACCTTCGCGACGCTATCCTGAAGTCTGCAACATCAGGTAGAGCTTTGAGGAAGCTCGAAAAGCTTATCTTAAGTGATAAGTCGCTCAGGAGCACCATTGGTACAACTCAAGCAATTGACTTGATTTCTGGTGGAGTCAAGACAAATGCTCTCCCTGAGCAAGCATGGGCTATTGTGAATCATCGAATCGCAACCCAGAGGTAACGATTTGATTCTCTATGGACTTATTTTCGGCTCAGTTAATATTGTCCCATTAATTTCAGTTCCGTTGGTGCAGTGAAAGAACGTGACGCAAAGCTTCTGGAAAACCTCGCAAAAAGTTTCAACCTAACGTACAATGCATTTGGCCGTTCGTTGTTCGAAGGTGGGAGCGGAGCACTCTCGCTGACTGATGCCTTTGGAACCGCTCTCGAGCCTGCACCGGTATCGCCGACTGATGCCACGCCATATAAACTCTTATCGGGTACCATTCGTGCTTCGTACGAAACTCGCCCCGATATTGAAGGAGGAAAAGTGGTTAAAATTGCGCCGGGAATTATGACAGGAAATACAGGTGAATTATCGTCCCGTGTAATGGAACAAAAAAGCTGATCAATGAGTCCTAGACACTCGTTATTACTGGAACTTGACTAGACATATCTTCCGCTACAATCACCACGGAGGTCCCTTGATTGGAGACAAAACTCCAAGCGGTGTCCACACTGTCAATGAACGTAAGTACTGGTTTTGCTTTGTGTCAACCTTTTTTTTCCTAATATTATGCTTCAGATGTAAGTGTGGACAACTTTGTCGAGATGATTCGTTTCTTCATCACCTTTATACTCAACACAAGCGAATACGAACTTTGAGAAAACTAAATACGTAGTTGAAACGACGATACGCGGAAAGAAATATAAATTGAATTATTTTATCTAATATCTGAGTGGATATTCGCGCCTTCGAAGGTTTCGGAGCCTCTGCCTCTGTGGTTGCTAGTTTGTGTCTCACGCGTTTCCTCCGACGACCACGTTGCAGCATGCATTCAATAATGAACTCCATCTGTTTCCCACTCTCGTCTTCACCTTGCTCTGTCTCCTCGTCTTTCAATGTCGCGCATACAGTCGGAAAATCTCGCAAGTCGGGCAGAGTTTACCCCTATCGTCGAATACGGTGATAAAGTCATTGAACAACTCGCCCTCATCAAGGGTCGCATCGTCATCCCACCTAAATCGCGTAACACAGTTTTAGGAAAGCATGAAGCTCTCCGTGTCGCCTCCAAAGTACGCAAAGATGTCGAAAGCGATGAAGTCGAGCCAGACATCATGTACATATTCTACAGAAGACCAGCATCCACTATGCCATTGGAGGAGCTGTCTCCGATCTATGTCAAAGAGCTTCGATGGTGCGAAGTCATGCAGAACCGCGTCCTCGTCGTACGTACGCTCACAGAACCATGTCTTGTTGAGAGTGCGCTCTGTGCTGTGGTAGAGGATGAGCAGAGCTCGATATTCAATGTCCGTGTATACAACCTTCAGGGGCGACGCGATGACGAGCGGAACATACTTCCTACCGGTATCGTTCTAGCCATCAAGGAGCCCTATTGCGAGGCTGCTACGGAGTCGACAAGCGGAGTGCGAGTCGATCATCCGAGCGATTTGGTCTACCTTCCAGAGGGTGACCCGCATTACCCCTCTACTTGGGGTTCCTCCCATGCTCCTGAGATGCGGAGCGAAAAGCTCAAGGAGGAAGGAAACGATTACTTCAAACGCAAGTTATATAGAGCTGCTGTCTTGAAGTATGTCTTCAAGCCTCATCCGATGTACTGTAGCTTACTGACTAGTTAAGATATACAGCCGCACTCCGAAGTGGCCCCTCACCCACACTGCAGACTAGCCTTTTATTAAATCGTGCTCAAGCGTACCTCGAATTGGAAGTTTTCTCAGGAGCCTTCGAGAGTGCACAACAGGTTATCGAATGCTCCACAGAACAGCTAAGCGAGAAAGCTCTTTTCCGAGGGGCAAAGGCCCTTTATGCTCTGAAACGTTATGAAGAGGCGTCTCTTCTCTGTGAGCAGTTGAGTTCTGCATTTCCACAGAACAAAGAAGCATGGGTACTGTCAAACACGGTCAGGCTTCGCCTCGATGAGTTGAGGTATGGAAAGTACGACTGGACACATATTCTCGCGGAATCAAGAAAACTCGCCCCGAGGCTAGACGTCGCCGACTATTTAGGATCGCTATCCAAATCAGATAATGGGCCGTTCCGTGCATCCTCTGAAATAAAAGCAGGCGAGCTTCTTCTCTGCAGTAAAGCATTCGAAACACTATATCCTGAAGACCTTGAGCATAAAAGAGGGGCATTGACTTACGATGTCACACACAGAGAGCTTGAACAAGGAGAGGGTTGGATTATGACGGAGAAATTGGCTTCGCGACTATCGTATGATCAAACGGCAAGCAAGAACTTTGCGTTTCTGCAGAGAGGAATCAATCCATACGGCGAAGATTCTGCCCATATTGGAACTACTGTCGATGGACGCACTATCATTGATATGTGAGCATTATCCTGACTGGTATATTTTGCAGCCTATACTCATAAGATTGTGCGCATAGGCATGTGCTGGATGCGATGCGAAAGGTTCATGCTGTTGCATTCACTTCAGTACATCCTCTCGTTCCGAGCATAGGCCAGCCTACCCAAGGTCTCGGATTGTGGGTATACGGCACACGAAATCATTTAAAGCATTCGTGTCTTCCTAATGCTGCACGATCATTCATTGGTGACCTCCTCGTTCTCCGAGCATGCCGTAACATCAAAAAAGGAGAGTTCATCACGATCGCACGCGTCAATCCCAGTCTACCGCTAAGTGAACGGCGTGTGGATCTCATTCAACCATCTGGAGCACCTTGCGATTGCGGGTTTTGTTTGATTGAAGAAAAAGAGGGTATTAAAATGAGACAGCGCCGTGTTGACCTAGTTGATCGCGTCAGAGCTCTGAGTGAACGTGCGCCATCGCAAAGCCTTCGAACCGACGCCGATCGAGACGAATCAAAGTGCCCTGACGACGAAGTTGTGCGGGACGTCGTTAAGCAAGTCTCAATGATATGCGACGAGCTCGAAGCAACGTATTCCAATCCTGCCAGAGTTCAGCCCCGTTTCCCAATGCTTGACCCGCTCAGCTATCTTTTCAATTGCTACCTTTATCTTGGTCCGAACTCGACAGAGGATGCCTTAAAAGCCAACGCCAGATATTTCGCAGCCTTGGGCTTTTCATTCGAGTACACTTCCGGGAGTGATGAACGGGGCGGAGATGTGACATTGACTCACCATGGTTTCTATCACCCGTTCATTGTCAAGACGTTGGTCCAGCAGTCAAGTGTATGTTGGCAACTGGGAAAACGCCGTACGGCAAACGGTTGGAAACGAATTGCAGAAAATGCAATGGAAATTATCACTGGGCATCGCAAACTCTTCAAAGATGGGTTTTCGATGGTTTACGAGAGCTTGAAATGGGAGACGTAGTCCTCTGTATTGCGAAGACATAACATAACCAACGAAATTGCATAAGAATAAGTATGCCCAGTGATTACGATCAACGTCAAGAAATAGGACACATGCATGAAGAATCAGCCGCAAATAAATAATCGTAACCGGTCCGGGGAAAAAGAGCGTTAACGGAATATGCACTTAGACGTAGAGCCCTAAGAAGACAAAGTCAGTAACTCCATTCTCCCAATTCGCTCTCGTAACTCACAATACAGCGCAGTATATTTCACAGAAATGTCGGGAGAACCTGCCACGCACTGCACAATTGTCATTCATCACCTACTTATCTTGATCGCATCTGAGGAGAACTTACGCTAGACGGAGGCTGTCCGTACCGGGTGTCCAGACGGAGCACACTCTGAGCAAGAGACCCTTCTCCGATATTTACGAGCTTCAGCCACGCCACATCCTGCGAGCCAGAGGGTGCTGCAAGAGTATCGTTGACTTTGACCACCGCATAGCCGCTGTCATCTCCACTTCTCGAGGCGGCACGAGCGTCAAAGACGGGGCTTAGTCCGGTCCCGCTGGAGCTAGGTTGGAAGTAATGTTGACCAAATACGACGGGCGAGGAAGAGAACTGCTGAATCACGTCCGAAGTCTTGCATTTATCCGATGAGTTCCAGGTGTTGTAAGCATCTGTCGTCAATGAAGCGAAGTCTGGAGAGCCAACGAAACATGATGCATCAAAGAGCTCGGCCAAAGCACCAGCCGCGCTTCATTCGTCGGGTATATGTTAACGCGGACCAGAGTCAAGTCTGAATCAGTACTCACGTGTAGGTTCCGGCTTCAGTGCAGGTGTAGTTCTGCACGCCGACACCTAATGCTGTACCGACCACTTGACCCGACGGGACAGTAACATTGGCCTGGTTAGATGGAAGGTTTGGAGTAGCCGTCGAAAGATCGCATTTCGTTTGAACATCTGTGAAGCCGCCGGATATAGGCTGAGGATTCGCGAGAGTCAAAGTTGTACTCGCAAGGAGGGAAAATAGCGCAGCAATAGTGAACATAATGAAGTGTAAAGCAAAGTTGAGCGAGGGACAAGCGGCGATGACCAGGGGACCGGGAAGGGGGGATAAATCTCGACTTTGAATGGGCGAGTCATCAGGAACACCAGTAGCACCTCCGTTTTATATGCCTCATTGCTCAAGGTTATCTAGACCTTCAACGGCACAAATATTGAAATAAACTTTCACCTTTTTTCTTCATTTGGTCCGCATTCACTTTTGTTTCACTTGCCATTTGATGTCACAGCATAGGCGATGCTCTGCGAATCTGCGAACCTGATTATCCCTTCTAGCCCGTAACTCCTGTAGCTTTGTTCACGTTTAAATACCCAATCAGAAATGACGGCGTCGCTGAGCGACTATAGCGTTCTTGATTGGAGTCGTGAGGGGGCGTAAAATGTAGAGAAGAGTTGGAATGGCGGGGCCCACTGTTGAAGAAGTTGAGGCGCAATATCAATGCCTCCGACGAACGCCCCGAGTCGTTGGAAGCTAGCGGATGGATGGCGAGAGGCGAGCCTACCGCCGACTCGGGAACACGTTCTACATCAGCACCTTTCCCCATCCATCTCCCGCGTGCGTGCACGCATACAAATAAACTCTATGCATGACTAGGAATTCCACAAATGAAATATTGGTCATCGAAGATACGCTGATCCGGCACAAATCCGGTACAGCGCGAACTTCGAGGAGCGGTGTCCTTCGGAGAGCCATCGCCTGTAAATCTTGCCAACTTGCGGCTCAACCGTCCCAAGAGACATCGAATGGATGTTGATCAACGCAGCAAGAAACTTTGCTTTGCAAAAGATACCACCGAAGACAGTTTGGGTCGCTCGGATTCAAGGTCGATAGACGCCGAGCTTTTGCAATTTGTTTGCCGACATCAATACAACGTACAACTGCGACTCGGGAGCTACATTGACGATGTATCGAATGATGGTATCCAACGTGCGTAAGATGAGCGTTCCTATTCCATTTTATATTCGTCAGAAAAAGTCTGAATGGATTTGCGATTCATTGTTTATACTAGAGAGAACTGTACATCCGAGTTCCTGAACGGAAGCGAGCCGAGGGTTGGTTCGTGTCCGAAAAGAAATTTCCTCCAATAGTTCAATTCATCGCAAGTATATTCCAAGCATATCTAAGCAAACAAACACGACAAGCACATCGCGATAAAACAATACATCGACAAATGCTGAGATAAGGAATTTTTAAGACATGTTTACTACCACATCAATACATTGCAAAGAGTTCGTTCGTGCTTCCGATTGTTCAATTATTTTTTGGATAGGACAAAACGTGCGCGTGCAGGTGATCGAGAACGAAAGCAATTGGACTATAACAAGCGAAATAGAGAGAACTGTCAAATGATATCTTTTCCTTACAACGTTTGGATCGAATGAATGCCATGAAGAAAGAATGTCGGTCCAGCTTATGCGTTATTGAGTTTGTGAACGTCCTCCAGGAAATCCAGAATAGTACTTGCGCTCCAGGCCTGCGTGTTACAAGAGTCGTGACAGTATGAACCGTTCTCGTTCGTTAATTCCGGAATCCCTCGCCATGGATCGTTCTGAATATGACGACGGATGGGCAGCAGGTATCCAGAAAGGCGATGTAGTGTGGCATTCTTATCCTATCAAAAACGATATGAAGCAGCGGCAATTCGTCAAGAAGCCAAACCTCTTACCTCCTTTCCAGAACCCACAGCGGTATCGAAGTGTAAATAAGCACGAAGGAAGTAACCCAACGGCCAACCCCACTCAGGTCCACAATGGTAGTTCAGACCTTTGGCAACACTCGGATCCGTAGAATCGTTCGAGTTATCATAGTTTGGCCTGTACTGGGCGTCCATCGGATCCAACGTCTTCATGCCCAACGGGCTCCGGATAACCTTGTCGGCTACTTGAAGCGCTGCAAGGGCATGATCGGGGTCGAATAATTCAGGCGCCACTACCATCGCGATTGGGAAATTACACCGGAGCTGGTAGTCGGACCATTCACGGCCTTCACCAGATCCGAAAACGTCCTTGTAAATGCCACGACGGTTGACGAGAGAGGACTTAACATCGTATTCGCCGTCCTTTTCCGGAGCTAATTATAAAGTGAGATGAATGTTGTAAGACAGGGTTTCGTATGTGTCTCGAAACTTACTGGAAGGGACATAGTAGTGCTTCTCGAAGTTGGCTTTAATCAAGTCCGCCCATTCCTTGTAGGTAACAAGCCGGCGGTTCCCATCAACTATGTGATGAGAATGTCAGACCCGTAGTCCAATCGAGAAAAGGGATAGAATGTACCCTCAGCCTCCACGCCCTTGAACGGGAACTTGTTCTTTGTGGACAACCCACTAAGCCAGTTCAGCGTGCTCGCGACAAGTCCCGTAATCTCAACCGGTGCTCCATCCCTCGGTGTTCCTGGGATGCCCTTCGTGCCCGCTTTCTCCGACTCGCCCATCTTGTCCATCCACGTCCCGCAGTTATACCTGTTCCCGCCAAAGACGAACCCGGTACTCCAGTCAACCCGAACGTCGATGTTGAAGCCTTCGTCGCGCATTTGCATATCAAGATTTGGCCCAGCATCGTACTCCCTGAAGTGGATACCATCGGCGTGGCGTTGCAAAATCTCTTGTATGATCTCAGCGATGGTACTCGAGTACTCATAAGCCCTCGGGTCATCCCACGATACCCAAGTTTCGTCCTTGGGAAATCGCCTCTTGACAGTAACGGACAAGAAATCTGTTCCTTCCGGAGCAGTTTTAGTGTAGTCTTGAATGTTCTGGAGCATCCACCAAGGCGAGTCACGAGAGTTGTACCTGGGTCTGCGCACTGAGTCCAGAAGATTCGGAATCAAACCATGCTTAAGCGTTGACGAGAACGAAATGATGTGCTTCTTAGCTCCGTCGAAGTTTCCGGTAGTCAAGAAGAGCCCGCGAAGGGAGATGAATACATCGCGACCCCATGTTCTTGCCCAACCTCGAGCAAAGTGAGGAAGGCCTGCTGCAAGAGACGGTACAGGCTTCCCTGGGTCCAAAGAAGCGGATCTGACGAGACCATACATTTGCACGGAACAGAGAGCGAGGTCTTGCGTAAGGTCATGTCCGTTGACAACAAACTGGGAACTTTGTTCGACGACAGCACGGCGCGCAGCCTTGTATGCCGTGGAAATGATAAGAGCGAAATACTTCGGGCGTAGTTGGAAAGGAACTCCGGCCTTGACTTTGTCAAACCTTTCCTTGAACCACTGGGCAGGGGAAGACAAACGGGGAAGCACTTCAGCGTTCCTAAGAAACATGAGTCATATTAGCAAGTATGGTATAGTAAGAGTAAATTGACCGCGTACTTGATCAATCGGTCATGGACGTAGTCAAAAGACCACGTCCCATCCCTCAAGTTTTGACAGAGTGGATGACCTAGATCGTTGGTCTTCATGATGTGCCTCAGCGGATGCATCCATCCTTCCAGTCCGCAATATGTCAGGTTCGCAAGACCAGGAACATTATACGTGGCGGACGCCCATGAGCCATCCAAGTCCATCCTTGAATCCTTCTCCTCCTCACTCTCACGATGCAGAACAACATTCAAATCTACAAGATCCAGGTCTGCAAAGGCAGTCTCCGCACCGGAAGTACAGAAAACGTCTAGGTCTGTCTCGAAGTTTTGCATTTGCGTCTCAAACACCATGACCGATCCAGGCGGGAAGTAGTCTGGGACGGTGATCTCAGCGTAAGGTCCATCCGGACCATTTAGCTCATTCGCGTGGACGGGCTGAAGCTGGACCAATTCTGAGGGCAGACCGCGAAAGAAGTTCGGGTCTTCATCCATATTGTAGGATTTGACGTTGATCGCTGCACCGAAGATGAACTTGGCCTTGGCCCTGCTGAGTTTGACCGGCTCAACTAGAGTGAAAATCAATATTGTAAATCATAGAGGATCATGTGAGCTTACTCCAACCACGATCCTTGGTACCCTTCGAGCCCGAGAAGGCAGTGTGTGCAATCAGCACGTATCCTTTCTGCGTACCCGGCTGGACTCTCGAAATGACAATGTACTGAAGTAACACGTTAAATGCGCAGTGAGAAAATAGTCGAAAAGGATGAGATACACATATCGTTCTCCTGATGAACATGTCCCTCGGTGAAGCCATCACACATCATCTCTGTATGCAAGTGATTTAATATTCGTTTGACAGGCTTGATTCCACTGCCGTCATTCAATTCATATTTCCGTTTCTCGTTGACAAGGTCCAACAAGTGTGGATAGAGATCGTCGAATCCATTGTTGGATCCAATCGCACAAGCTGAGAAGGTTACAAGGGCTCCAGTAGCAAGGGCATCTTCTGCCGTTCGCTTGTGCAACGGAGACTCGTTGTCGTGCGTAACATCGAAGAATAATGCATGAGGCACTGATCCTTGGAGAGGAGTCACGAGACAAGAACGCGTCGGACCCTTGCCAGTCGGCGGAGGGAGTTCGTCAGAGATTGTGAGGCACGCGGCATCCATAGAGCCTGGACGTATAAATTAGTATGTCAACAGAGTGCCCAGTTGCATTGACCCGAGCATGGCGTACCAACAGGTTTTCCAAGCCCAAACTCGTACAACAAACTTGAGAAATTCTTTGGGTCGTGCCCATTGTACGCCTCCCTGATCAAACTGTTGATACCCAGTCGGCTAACGAAGTGTTTATCCGTTTCTGAACTGCCCGTGAAGAGCTCGGCACAAACATATAGATCGGGATTGACAACACGTGCTGCATCAAATAGAGCAACTCCGACGTGCAGGGGCGTTGAATGACAATTGTCGACGCGGAACCCGTCGAACATCGTTGCTAGAGACTCGACGTATTTAGTCATATGTTCCCAAAGCCAAGGGTTGTCCTCCGGCCCATCGCCGTAGCGAAGCTTGACGCAGTCGCCCCAGACGATGACCTCGCGACGAAGGTAAGCCTTGGATGGAGGCATTGCGAAGTTTTTCATCGCATCAGCATTCCATATCCATCCATTATTGGCAAGACCGCGTGCTTTTGGGTCATGTCTGTCAGTCTTTAGACGTGTGAAATAAGGCTCGACGAGCGGCAATCTAGCGAATGGTAAGTATGAAAGTTGTGAGAGTCACAGGTTGTGAAAATTTACTGTTCAGTAATCTCGCCGAGCTTAGGTCCATGACCGGCCAGCCTCGTGTAATTAACCCTATTCTTGATGCTGTCCAGAGCAACACGCGTATCTTCCTTCCACTCTTCGTATTGTGGGACATTCAGTACGTCAACCACACCAATCCAGGTATCTGCTAACGCATATTCATCATTCTGATCTGGATTGGCCGCCCTGATGAGGCTGGCAGCGTAAGAAGAATCAACAGTAACTGCATAGCGTTCGTGGAACTTCTTTGACTCGTCAAGCTTACCGGTCGCACGAATCAGATTTGCGAGTTCGACAGCCGTTTTACCAGATACGTTGATTCCTGACCATGACGGCGCTGAAGGCAATGCTTCTCTGATGGCGGTGCGCTGTTTGACATTGTCAAGGACATAATATTGCCAAAAGTCGAGCAATGAAAGCTCTCGACCAAATGCGTCGAGAAGCGCATCGATATCGCCACTTGAAGTGACTTTCGTAGGGAGACCTTTTTCATGTAAAGATTTCGAAAAGTCAAGCATCAAGGTATCAAGCTCGAAAGCTGGAGTCAAGTGAGGACTATTGTACGGACTATAACCTGATCTCCAGTAAGTTGACGGCATTCAAAATAGGTGAAATGGGTCGCTTACCTGCTTCAGGATGGTCTAGAAGCCATGGACTGCTATTAGCCGTGTGGTTCAGTACTACATCGGTCAAGCTGAGGAGACCGAACTCGTCCTTCGCCATTTTTAGCATGTCGCGCATTCGGCTTATACCGTCTTCTCTCGATTCCGTCCATCCCGGACCAAAAAGATCAGAGTTGTACGAGAGGAAATCGGCAATAGAGTAAGGACTTCCGCTTTCTCCAGCTTGCTGTAAAGGGGTATAGTGTATTACATTGTAACCTCTTTTCGAGGCGTCTCTCAAATGCGGTTTCCACTCATCGAAAGAGCCCATCCACTTTCCAATGACTGACAAGATGGCGAGGCCATCCAAAGGCATTTTGACAACTTCATTTTGGATAGAGCCTCCAGTTGATTCAGATAATGGGGCGTCGCTAATGAGGATCGGGGAGCGAGCACGAACACGTAAGACGGGATCGATGTTGAAATAGCCTTCTCTTCCCTTTACACGTTCACCATCACCATCATACTCAACCCAGTACGCGAAAGCGCCAGCATGAGAGATGGGAAGATCGATCTGGACAGGTTTCGATACATCCGTTGGGAGACTGGCGGACAGCGAAATAATCAGTGGTCTCTAAGCATACAGTGAACTTTCACTAGCTTACTTGCGTTCCTCGAAACGGTGACGATCGAAAACACCGCCATTGATAGGAAAGTTAGTCTTGAAGACACCATTCCGGGAGGCTGGGGTTCCCGCGTCCAAGCTTATTCGAAGAACATAGGGAACATACGGTGGCGGGAGGCGGATGTACTGAAAGCGAAGGGTTGATAGATGTTCAGAACAACATATGCACAACGCGTAGAACATACATACTGATTTTTCCTTGCTGGGTGCACCATCTGGATCGAGTTTGAGCTCATAGACCTGGATAGTTGAGTCCTTGGTTGCAACGGTCTCAAAGAAGTCGATGCCTTCATCAGCTGGAGTCTTTGGTGTCTTCAGACCGGAAGACTTTGTTATGTCGGGAGGGGGTATGGTAATGTTGTGCGATGCTTGTCGAGCGCCACTAGGAGATGAGCCATTGACAGGCGAAGCCTTGAGGGGGTTCTGACCATGTGCCACTGCAGACACTACGGCCTTGGCCTTGTCTGCTAATCCACTCATCGATCAGACGACGACTAGCGGGCGGCAACTGATTAAAAAAAGGGGGGAAGGAATGAAGGCAAGAAGGAAAGGTATGAATGTGGAAGTAAGGGAGCAAAGATGAAGTTGTTTGAGCAAAGTAACAGTCGACTTGTCCTAAATATGCTTCACCGTAATTCTGGATCTCTCCAAGTCTTTTAATCTTTACGCGTCGACAAACGTCATATGCGTTCCATCGTGGGAATTTTATTTCTGGGCCTCGGCCCTTCCGGCTCGGCTACTCCCGGCTCACCGGCCAGCTTGATTCATGTAGGTTCTCATGATTTTTTCCTTCTTCTATGATCGAGTTATCCTACAGAGAGTGGGGTTGAGAAAGATTGGAGGGTGCTACGCTACAGAGACAAGATCACTCAAATGAGCGTTGCGTTACATTATCTGACAATGGGTGCACTGCAGAGGTTCAGATCGACACACACAACCCCAAAAAGAAGGTCGAGGGTGAATCATCCCGACACTTTCTCACCTTCTCCCTCCGTTTCATCTCAATTTGCTGCAGCGAACACAGCACCGCCCACACATAGTTTTCAATTCAGCAAAAGTAGACTACTCCTCATCTTAAGCTCCTCGTAGTAGCGGGTGAGTGTCTGTCGTTGTCCAAAGAAGTTGTATGTGTGTGACATTGCTTCAGCCGCACTGCGTATGTCCCGCGACTCAGGAGACCGCTATCTCATCCACAAATGTCATTTTTTGGTTTCGATAACAACAATCTCATCGAAAAAGAACGTCGAGTAGCCCGTATAGGCTCTGATTTAAATGCGAATGAAGACATTGTCGTTTACAACTGGGGTGCGGACGACTACAATGATCTTGGTAATGCATTGCAGGAGGGTGGCGATGATTTGAACGACGAGACGTTTGGAAACTCAGGACCTGTTGGTGAGCTTCGTACATACGATTCTGCGCAACTTATGGGTTCTGAATAGTGAACCATCGTAGGCAATGACTTTGATTTCTCTTCTCGAGCTCTGCCTGTATCAGACCACCGCGTTACTGCTACAGAACCCTCACGCGCAGTCGAGCCCACATTACAACCTGAGGTATTTCGTTCTTCACAGTCTGGTAAGGAAACTGGCATTGGGTTGGTGGAGTTGTCCTCGTGCTGACCCTTTATAGCCGAGTCGGTGCGGAAATCTCGAGACTCGCTATGGGATGACAGATCACCCTTTTCCGTCCTTCGAACTTCAAGTAGCATTGGCCGTAGATCGGGCTCGTCACTCAGTCATCACGCATCTCCCAGCATTTCAGGAGTTACCCTTGCATCCCCCAATGCCCTGTATCAGTCTTCTCAATCACCAGCATCATCGCAGCACCATACCCTTAAACCATCAGGCTTAGTACAGACAACGACAACGGACGCTGCGGAGGGAATGATCAACTATTCTGCTCCTGGTATGAAGAGCCTCGCTGAAATTGAAGCGGAGATGCGTGCTGCGACACTGAAAGCTCGAGAAGCGAAGAAGCAGGAAGAGGAGCAACTGTTCCTTCTCGAGCAACAAAATCAGATGCAATTGCTACTTCAACAACAACAGTTGCAGCAACTTCAGCTCCATCAACAACAACAACAACTGCAGCAGCAGCAGACGAAGCCTCCTCGGATGCGAGCAGAATCACCCGCTCAGTACCATGGTTCACCTCTCGTAGGGTCTCAATCAGCGTACGGCATTAGCAATGACAACATATTACGAGAAGTTGAGAAAAAGCGTCTTCAAGAGCATTTACAGCGCAGCCTGCGCAACGACACCGCTTTCCTTCCTACTGAACTGCAAACCCAGAACCTTGCGCATGTTGACCCGGTCCCGATGGAACTCTTGCTGCAACAAACTGTACACCGAAGCTTGCCGCAAGGCACCGGTGCCGGCCCGATCCGACCTCCCACTCGCCAACAGCGCTATGAGGAACTCATAAATGCCTATGAGCAGGATGGTCGGATGCGCGTCAACAATGTCGATGACATTCAATCTCTTCGACGCCAAATCGCTCTTGATCAGCATCGTCAAACCCAGCTCGCTGCCGCAGGTCTCCAAGATCAACGTCGTGAGTCGCCTATGGATCAGCTCCAGCATCAGCTTCGTCTTGCGATGGCGAATGAGATGGCGAGTAAGGCGCGTGGTGAGAACGCGCCCAATCCTTTCGGAGCCAACCCTTCAGATATTGCGCAGATGCAGCTTCAGCAGCGAATGCTCGCGCAGCTCGCTCAACAGGAATTCGCCAAGAGCCTTAATGGCGCTGGTTCCGTCGGTAGTTTGAATGGTCAGAATGAACAACATAGTGCAAAGGATCCACTCCAGCAGGATGCGCTCCGTGCGGAAGCGATGCGTAAGATCATGGAGGCGGAACAGCAAGAAGCTCGCAGACGAAAGAAAGCTGCCAAAATTGCTCACATGGTATGTATTCATATATACATTAGGGAAAGATTGGCACTGACAAAGGGAAACCGCAGAGCCGATACAATGACCTCATGACACAATCAGATAAAGACTTTATCACCCGCATCCAAGTCTCGCAGCTTGTTACCTCGGATCCATATGCCGAGGATTTCTATGCTCAAGTCTATAGCTCCCTGATGCGCTCTCGCATGGGGATAACCGGTGAGGAACGTGTTCTCAAATTCGGCACAGGTGAGGGCCTTGCACTCGGCGTGAACCAGCGAGGCGGCAACAGGCGACCCAATGCCATGCAACGCATGGAAGCTCAAGTCGAGCGCATCGTGAGCAACGCAAGACAGAGGGAGAAGGAAAAAGGACAGCACGCTATTCATAGTCTCCAAGGTGCATTGGGGAAGACAGCTGGTCGTAGCTACAAGGCAGCACCACGCCAGATGCTCCAAGTCAGCGGGAACGGGTCCGATACCGCGACAGGCCATATCTCTAAGGATGATAAAGAGAATGCTGCGGGTGCTGCTAAGGAAGCTGCGAAGCGTGGTCGTGAAGCGTTGGGTGTGAATTTTGATGTGAGTGTGATTTAGAATCTGGTTCGGAGCGCGCGCTAACGATTGTATCTCAGGCATCGAGTACTGTGCGGAGAGAGCCTCTCACTCGCAAGGAGTACTTGCTCATTGTAGAGGATCTATATGATTCCCAACTCAAGATCGAACAAATGCGTCGGGAGCAACCATCAGAGGAGGATGAAGCCAAAGTAAAAGAATGGTAGGAATCTGCCCTCTTGGTTACAATATTCTTCGTACTCAGATGTGCTTTAGGGAAGAGAATTATCAGAAAGAAACCGCCCATCAATGGGATGTCCTTCGTGTCATGGTCCCTCTTGAAGCTTGTAACCCGCACCCTTTCATCTCTCTCATGATACCCGCCAAAGGCAAGAAGCTTCTTCCCCGCATTACGCGCCACCTCCAGAGCAACCAGATTCTCCAAATTATTTGCCTCCTAGTCGCGTGCTTTTCACAACTTGACGTCGTCCGAAACGCGGCTCTGCTGGACATGGAGGTTGGGTCGCCTGAGAGAGCGGAGGTAGAAACACAGACAGAGCTATTCTTATCAACGGTGCTGCAGTGTATCTTGCCTGTCATCTCGCAGTTCAACATCGGGGTGCTCGGTGGGATGATGGGACTGATGATGGAGCATGGTGATATGGGCTTGATCGTCCATTCGAGAGTGAGCATTTTTCCTTTTTCAACGACGGGAAGTGGTTAATTTGGGAATTTCCAGCCGGGTCAAGCACTTCTTACCGCGTTCTTAAGTAGGGGCGAAGTCATTAAGTCTGATAAATTGGGCAGCGGCGTTGATCCCTCCGAATTGCCGACAAATGCCGACCTTGTGTCCTGGTACGTGCTCATTCGCTCGAGAGCAGTGTCTCTATATCTGATCGCTAAAATAGGCAAGGCGTGGTTAATCATCTCTTCCATATTTTCGCTCCCTACCTATGGTCACTCTTTCCTTCATCACGCATCCACCACCGTTTCCGCACCCCGACCGGTGTCCTTACAGTCGAAGCGGACCTCCTCGATCAGCCTACATGGAAGTTCCTTGCCACGTTCGCGCTTAACACGGAAGTAGATCAGCAGGGCCTCCTGGTCTCGGCTCTACGCGAGAAGGTGCTGGACAACATTCTTGCTATCAAACAGGGTTTCGTCACGGACGAGGCGGAGCAAAATCTTAAGATCACGAACGTGAATATTTTCTTGCACGCGCTTGGATTGGATAGCTCGCAGATAGCACTGTAAGGGTATACTTTTGTATTCGGTCCGTTCTATTTTGCTCTCCCAGTTGACTGCCATATCCTTTTCTTTTCTTTGCTTTCATATCTTTCTTCGCTATCCATATCAGTCCTCTGTCTCTTTATTGATCAAAAAAAATTGTCTGGGGCGTGCTTGTAATACTTCCGACACGGTTCGCGTATCTAAACATCATCTCGTATGTCGAAACCTCCAAATACACTCAACCCCTCATCATCATCTACGATAGCGCTATTGCAAGTAAACAAGTCCAGCGCTTCGAATGATTTCAGGCGCTCCGAACGACTCGCAACGGTCACGCATCCAAACAAGTCTTCTTGACGTTCGCGTCCGCGCATTTCTATCTCCCACGTAGACGTTAAGGTGGCCATGAGATCAAGGGTAGGCAAATCGACAAGGTCGGGAAGTTGATACTCCGGAAGGTCAAGCAAATTAGCGACCCGAGAGCCAGCTACATCGTTATCAACATCCAACACTTGCATAAGCGGAAGCGTAAACAAAGCTTTCTTCTGCATGAATAAGTGATCGGGCTGCGCCTTAACATGCGAGCCTATCTCTAAGTGATTGGTTGAGAGCGAGACGAAGTTGTCGTAGTTCGGGTAGAGCATGACGTAGCCCCGCAAGTAGACCATCTCAATGAAGAAACGTTTCCAGGACTTCGCCCATTTATTAGACCGGACGTGGGGGACAACCGCCTCTTGAAGCGGGAGCCAAGTTTCCGAGAATCGAATTTGCAAGTAAGAATGGAATTCCTTCCAGTGCTCGGGAAAGTAGACAGCACCCCAGCTGCAGGGGATCTGTGACAAGTATGGTGTATTGCGGTATCGTAGCGAGCGAGACTCGAAGATCGTCTGGGCGTTGAATGGTCGACGCCCCTCAGGCAGCAATTCGATTTGTTTCTGCTGGTATAAACTAATTCCATACAAACCTGAAAGTCGGTTTTCTGGACGCCCGTATCTGAATTGGATTTAATTACATAAGATCAAATGATGCCTAAAACTCACCGGTAGCGTAAAAGTGACATTTTGATCCATGCATAAAACAGAGGAGATACCTCGACATCATCCTCAAGCAGGACGCCATAAGAATGCTGTGTATGCGGGTACCATGACTCAACTACGGCAGTCAAAAGTCCAGCATGAACGACACGATGATGCACAAATATTCTGCCGTGTGGCCACCTCTGGACTTCAATGGCTTTCATGGTTTCCGAGTCTCCTGCATGTTCTATGTTGATTCGCATATTGACTGTATCTCCAAAGTAGTATGCATCACGAAGTGATCCTAACAAACGAGTCAGGGAATTCGGTCTGTCGTACGTGATCACAGAAAGCTCGACGATTGGCATGTGCCAATCTAAACTCTCATTAGAATCTCTTCAAATCAATACAAGACTCGATAGGAAGAGAACGTACTTCGAAGTTCGACCAGAGAAAGGGTACCAATCCATTCACAAAAGGCTAGATCTGACCTCGGTATCTTGATCACGACTGAACCCGAGGCTACTTGAACGCTGAATAATGAATCCAACATAGACCTGTCTCCAAGCGTGTCGTGGCCGAGGCCGGATATTATAATAGATGCACTTTCATTAGAGGATTTGAGCCAGAAATCTACGGCCTCGGCGTTGGCAAATGAATTTGCTGAGACATGAAGATCGCTGTAAGATAGCTCGCAGACTCCCGATACCAGACGGTCTTGAAGCCAAGGGAATGACCCATCCCGCGGCAGATCTCGCTCTTCATGGCGAGTAAGGATCAGTAAGTTCATACTGTAGCCTTTCTTCGAGAATGAACAAGCAGTCGGCGAGAAATTATGAAGATCCTCCAATGATGATAGAATAACAGCAATAGTCAAAGAGTTTCCAATATCGAGTGCAGCCACCTTCTGCTCTTTGCCATGGTGTTGATTGGCGGCACACTGTTCGCGGATATAGTCTTCGGTGTCTATCCCAAGATTACTGCATTGTGACTTGCACCATGAACGATCGGAGTCTTTTTCGGATTTGCGTACAAAGCCGCCAATGCCATCTTGTTTCTGAATAGATTTGCCAAGTGTCTTCCAAAGTTCTGCATTTTGTTCCAAGCTGAAATTGAGATTCTTTGCGATGGAAGATCGAACCACAAAAGGTGGGATGACAAATGAAGCAGACCGAGCCTCAGCAGTTGGTGAAACACATGTCGCAAGGTGAGACTTTTCCCATAATGTTCCACCACAGATACCCACTGGTACGTCCAAAAGAAGAGGATGTGCAACCAGTAAGTCTCTTGTATCATCATGAATTCCGGAAAGTCCTTCAGAACCGAGTATGAGTGAGTATTCGGTTTTGACATGAGATAGGGTGTTCATTGCAGCGAATCCCTCATCTGCCCCGTCTTTCCATGGAAGAATTGATATGTCCAAATCCATATCCAATCGACCGTCCCGAAGCATTTTGCTGATGTCTGGAAATAGTTGGAGGGGACACACTAGAAAAATACCAGAGACTGACGAGTGGTCGGAAAGCAAAGGTTCAAGGTGCTTTTTCACGTCCATAATAGTACTGTCCGTCACTGGAAGTATCGCGGTCACGGATCCGCTTTCCAAGAAGTCAACGAGTTCGGCCGTCCCTTTGACCACGTATTCCGGTAGTGGTTGATGGACCTTCTTTGTCAGTTGCTCATTAACCGATGTTTTGTTACGGACGGAGAGGTCAACATGCTTTGGATCCGATTGAGGAAACGAGTAGCTCGAGAAAAGGCCTGTTTTTGGGAGATGTCCAAAGTACAGTACGAGCAAAAAGAAGGCTAGGAACACCGGCGTGATTAATACATCGTACCAACGTCGAGACCTTGAAACAACGATGGTTCCTCGTTCTGTGTGACTCAGGTGTCGAGTATGAGGCGAGTCTGGGTATTTCAATTCCATTTTTTGAAGACAAGTTAATCAATCGTAAACTGCAAATTTGTTGAAGGCGTGAGATGAGTGCGAGCTCTCTGTTGTGGTGGTGGCAGAACGAGATTAAGACAGGAAGTACAGTTGTACGCGTTGAACATGAACGTCTTGGTATACAATGGGCCCGGAGTGTCGAAAACATCCCTCACCCATACCCTCACCTCTCTTCGAACCCTACTGCGTCCAAACTATGTTGTCCAGGAAATCTCGCCGATATCAGTAGCGAATGACCCCTGGCATACGAACTGCGCATTGTTTGTGCTGCCTGGAGGACGAGACTTGCCGTATCTCACATCATTCAAGGAATCTCATTACAAGATCACGGCTTATGTGCGCAATGGCGGATCGTTCCTAGGCCTATGCGCGGGAGCATACTATGCATGCAAGTCTGTAGAATGGGAGGTTGGATCAGACCAAGAGGTCGTTGGAGATAGACCTCTTCGGTTCTTTAATGGTGTTGGGAGAGGTTGCACGTTCCCTGGCTTTCAGTACGGCAGTGAAAGAGGCGCTAGAGCAGTCGCTCTTACGGTCAAGGGCCCCGACGGCAAGGAAACTCGTTATGATGGGTTGTACTATAACGGGGGAGGCGAGTTTGTTGATGCTCATAGTGTTTCCGACACTCAAGTACTTGCAAGTTACATGGAAGGTGCTGCGGAAAGCAAATGCGCCGGTGTCCTGTGCAACGTAGGTAACGGAAAAGCGATCCTTTGGGCAATCCATCCCGAATATCCTCTGAACCGGGAACCTGCTGTGTCCTCTATCGCTAATACGAGAAGCGACTTGCAACCGCGGCTAGGAGAACTAGAAGGACAGAGGTGGAACTTGTTGCGGAACACGATATCATTACTGGGTCTCGACGTGTCTCAGCGGACCATTGGCGACTTAGTCCCGACTCCGCAATATTTGTTTTCGACTTCAGCTTTGGCATCTGCGATTACAAAAATCAAAGCGGACATCATGATATTAGGCGCCGGGGCGTCTTCCGAGCCTTCCATTTTGGACGATAATGCAGACATTTTTCATGTTTACAGTGAAGCAGGGTTTTCCAGCCGCTCGGAAGCTACTCTGTCTTCCAACGTTCCGGTGGCGTCTGGGGGAAAACAAATTCGAATACTGGTATTGCAGGACCCCGGGAATACTTCAACTCCCATCAGTCAAACATTTAATATTTCTAAATATTTTTCTTCACTGGAAGCAAAGCGGAAAGAGAGTGAAATCGCCCCCACTCGAGCGTGCAGAATGGGCGATGTTCTTCTGTACGGCGAAGTGGTCACGAGTACTCAGACTTTGCTTGAAAGGTCAGTAATTTACGTTACTTCAAGACGCGTCCCTCATTTTTCAGATATAAAGGAATCCAAAGCTGATGGGAGTTCTTCCAATACCTGTCCTCTCCGTCGCAACCCATCAAGTCTCCGGGCGAGGTCGCGGCTCAAATTCATGGCTTTCTCCACCAGGGTGTCTGCAATTTTCACTCCTCTTACGTTTGCCACTATCGAAGTTTCCTTCATCAAAAATTGTCTTCATCCAGTACCTATTTGGACTGGCCGTCGCAGAAGCATGCCGCGATTCTGATGTCCTTGGCACGTTCGGTGGTCGCATCCGACTTAAATGGCCAAACGATCTATATGCTATCACAGAGCGAGAGGGGGCTAAAAAGGTTGGCGGTATCTTGGTCAATACGAGCTTCATGGGCGGTGCCGTGGACATCATTATTGGTAAAGTTTTTCGCGTATTTTTATTCTCCAGTCTAATTACGCACAGGCTGTGGTCTCAATGTCCTGAGCCCTTCACCCATCACCTCTCTTGCGCAGTTGATCCCACCTGACGTCAGCAACATGGATTTAAGCATAGAAAACACTGCTGCCACGATCATGGCCGTCTTTGACGAGCTGTGGTCGCAATTCGTTTCAGCGCGTGGGTCTTTCGAGCCGTTCATGGGTCGTTACTTGGATATATGGTTGCATTCGTAGGTGTCCTCAATTTGAGGGACACAAGAAAAAAATTCACGATGTTTTTGCAGTGATCAGCTAGTGAAACTCACGACGGTCGATCCACCTCTCATGGTGAGGATCACCGGGATCACCCCGGACCATGGCCTGTTGCGTACTATCCCAGAACAAGGGAGTCACTACTCGAATCGCGGAGAAGAATTTATAGACTTGCAACCGGATGGTAATAGTTTTGACCTTTTGACCGGTCTCATCAAGACGAAATCGTAGAAACCCCTCTTTCTTTGAAGGGGAGGTGGGGGTAGTGTAAAAAGACATGTACTTCATCTAATTCGTATGTTTTCATTCGGGAGTAATTTCGTTTTGGTTCAGCCAGTTGCCGTAGTACTCGCATTGCCGAGGATTGACTGGCCCTCCCTGTTTGCAGAAATCGAATTGTGAACATCGACCACAGGGTGCTTGTGACCAACCTAATACCACCCGCTCTTGTCTAATTGCACGATAGACGTATGCGCCACCAGGTTCATCCGCATCAAAGTTAATTGCAAAAGGCAGTGCCTTGTCTACCTCGCTCAGTCAGAAAACGCATAAAAAGGGAAAGCAATATGTACATCCTCACCTTTGGCTCCCAGGTTACCCGAATCTGAATCCGATTCTGACTCAGAGTCTGAATATACAGTCTTAGATTTTGATTGTTTCTGCCTCTTTTTCCGACTTTTCTTACGTGCACCATCGCTATTGCCGCTGCATTCCGAGTTCGAGCTGCTATCCGACTCGGAAGATTCATACTTTCGTTTCCGCTTCTTCTTAAGCTCATTCGCCCTTTTCTTCTTTCGCCTCTTCTTACTGTCCTCCTCACCGCTTTCGCCACCTTTCAGTTCGTCGGCCTGCCACATAGCGGCCCCGAACGCAGGGATCTAACCAAAGCTAAGAGAGGCAATTTTGGAGAAATTGAGGACAGACTCACTCTCTCTATCTCTCCGTCAGTGATCAAGACATTCAGCAACATCTCAATATGTTCTTCCGAAAGTTCCGTTTCTGTGATACGTGACTTCATTAAGAAACTTTTAATTTGGTAGGTGGTCGGATATGCGGGAGCGGCTGAAATGGGGTAAAGTAGTCTTGAATTGTCCTTCGCCTTGGGAAAGCTCTATAATTTTCATGTCAAAATACTGGTAATAACAGAGCAGGCATAATAAATTAGGCGTGCCCTTTCTTGTATGAACTTCAGGCATGCGCTAGCCAGTAGATTGATGAATTCAGTGTCCAGCTCACTGTCTGTATACCATGGTCCTCCTGTGATTGCCGAAGACGGTTGGAGATTATAAAGCATGTAAATTTTCCTTGTGGGATACTAGCCAAAGTTAGAGCAATGCATGCTACAGAACTCAAAGTAAATCGCATACCTTGACATTTTTAATGCTTTTAATCAATTGCTTTTGAATTAAAGATTTGATGCAGCGATCAATGACCGTTTGGTGTAGCTCCGTTTTTGTTTTTAAATGCTTCGTCCAGATTCCTGTACCACGTCAGGGCAATTCAGTCAAAGCGAGTGGAGAACGCACCTTCATTCGCCGCTGCCTGGATATGATTGAGAACAAGGACTTCCTCGTTTCCAAGATCCTTTTTCCTTTATAGAGCGTAAGTAAATTTAATTCTGTACAAGTCCGCATACGTACAGTTCAAGTTCTTTCTTTGCTACACCTTTGTACACAATATTATCCTTTCCGTCTCGAAGAACTTTGATAAGGCCCTGTAAAATAGCAGTCAGCAAGATTAGAAGGTAAAAGGGTTTACATATTTACTGTTTTCAGGAGAAAATTAACAGCATCTGTCCGTTCTCTTGGCTGGGGTTCAATGGTCTCAAGTTCCTTTTGAGAGATTGTCTAGTGCGACCCAGTGGTCAGTAAGGCGTTAGCCTGATCCTGAGTCACTAGCTTTGACCCAATTCGATTCAAGTACTGACCAGATTGTCCCCAGCTAATATAGCCTGATGGAGTTTCTTCTCGAGTGCATTGAGCTTGCGTATTCTGCTGCCCATCGAAAGCACGCAAAATGGTACTAACTCAGGTAAGGTAGTGAAGAGAAGTTGGTTGCATCGCAAGCCTGCGATATTTGTAGTACTAGTGGTGGATAAATGACACGATTTATCACGTGATGCGAGTAATTGCCAGATCAGTACTAGTACTAGTACTAGTACTAGTAATATCAATGTGAGCCCGTAAGAGTCAGAGAGATTCCGTGTAACTTTGGCTTGTTCTTCATCATCAACTGTCGTGCTTCGAATGACAAAGAATTCCTTCAAGGCCCAAGATGAATATAGCTTCTTGATACTCAGTCACAATGACCAACTGATCTAGCGGGTCTCAGAAAATCCTTAGATTCCTTACGGGCCCAAACTTCTATTTGTCTTATCCAAAGTTGTAAAGACAACGTACGCCTTCTGGATAAACAAGCTCTGGCATATTACATGCTTAGATACTAGCTTTGTGGGGCCAAGAAGCATCTGTGGCCCAGCGTGGAAACGCATTGCTATGTTTCGGCCGATCATTTTGGCATTGACTGAGTATATCTATATACGGTGTGTTGTTTTGACTTTGAAAACCCCGCTTCTGCGAACGTGGTTTACGCCTCTTTTCTTGACCACCATGTCAGACCAAATTCGCAGTAACCCCTTTCGCCGTCGTGAAACCGTGCGATTCGTGGAAAGCGACCAGCAACGGGGTCAATCTGATCCTTTTCGGGACGTTAAAGGAGATGCAGAAGAATTGGAAGAGGTTGATCCGGTAGGTGTTGCCACCGGAACGAATGTTATGACTGGTCCTTCAAGGAATCTGTCGCGTATCTCAGCACAAAGCTCTTCCACAGACCGGAACTTTCAATCTCAGCCCCTGAAAGATCAACCCGTGTTTGTTTCTACTGGGGCACGAAGTGCGGCAGGTGGCAGGCTAAAGCGGCTTGGAGCACCGTTAAGCGATGACGAAGGTAATGTACTGGTTTCTCCATGATATTCGCGACTTACAATTGCATCCGTAAATCCAGTATCACCTAAGCCAAGTATGATACAGCGGGTCAAGTCGGCCGTGTCGGACGTGGTGGACGACCCCAACCTTGGTGCTGAATGGGACGATAATAGATCTCTTCATTCCACAACGTTTGACAGCAGCTCTCATGATTCCGAGGAAGAAGATGAACTGGGAATCATTGAAACATTTGCATCCAAGGATCACACGGAAGACGGCAACAGGCCCCTGCAACAGCAGCAGCCTATCTCGCGCCCTCCCCCAAAGATACGGCGCGACAGTTCCTATCGTCAACGAAGAAAAGCGGAACGGCATGTTATCAAAGTCCATATAGAGAGTACGCTTTGGTATGCATTTTTTTCTTCTTCCACAGAAGCTTATAATCATAAACAGGCCCCATTAAATATGCCAACTTCATTTACGTCTTTGCGGAGGCTCTCTTGACGTTCGGATGGCCATCCCATCGAATCGAAGGACAATTATGGTCCCTTGCTCGCGTTTTCCAACTCTCGGCTTGCTTCTGCTTCACGGCTCCTGATGTCATTCTAATATCCATTGACTATGAAGATGAAGAGGGTGATAGCATTCATACCCGACTCATTACCGCTCGCGATGGTGGGACACACCTGGGCCGTATCTGTGCAATCCATAGAATTTATCGCGATGTTATCCACGACGAGATATATGCTAGTACGGGTACACAGCTTCTTCATGGAATTGTTTATGCGGAGCCTATGTACTCCAAGTGGTCGGCAGCCAGTTTGTCGTTCGTGACATCCGCTATCATCTGTGGTATCGCCTTTGGAGGAAGCATCAATGACATGTGGGTGGCCGGGGTGTTGGGAATTGCGGCTCGTCTTATTTCGAACCACGCAAATGGCTCTGGACTCTCTGCTGGAGGATCAGAAATTTTCACTGCGACACTGGTATCCTTTATTGCCCGAGGTCTTTCAAGTGTGAGGTCACGAATTTGGTGTTTTGCATCTATATCATCTGCTAGTCTGGTGTCGCTTCTGCCTGGGTATCTCATTTGTGAGTGCTTGTTTTTTCTCTCAGTTTTCTGCAACTGAGTCGACACTATTCAGTGCAAGGTGCCATGGACATGGCTGTTGATAACGCATCGGTTGGTGCTCCTAAAATTGTGTCGGGTATATTTACGTCATTGTATCTAGTAAGATCAAACGGTTTCGTTAGATGCTAATTCATCTAATGTTTCGTCTGCAGGGGTTTGGCTTGACATTAGGTTCTGACGCCTACCTTTTCTTTGATCGGGCCTCCCAGCGTAACCTGGTTGCTTCGATGAAAGCTTATGCTCGAGTCCCTCTGTACCAGGGCACATTTAACGCGGGCCCAGAATGGGGTCAAACACTCAAAGGCACGTTTCAGTGGTTCGATCCTAACTCGAGCTCGCTCGAATCAACAAATGAGGTGTCTGGATGCTACCGCAACCCCGATTGGCCCTGGTATTTTCAGCCTTTACCATGGTGGACTCTGTTCATCTTGGTTCCGATTTTTGCGTTCTGCGCATCCATGAACTCGCACCAATGGTTTTGGAACCGTCAGATGATTGTTACGATAGTCATCGCGTGTGCTGCTTTCGGTATATCACGTGTGTGCAACTATGAGCTGGACCTAGACGGACATCCGGACTACGTGAGCCTCATTGGCTCATTGTGTGTCGGGGTTCTTGGCAACTCGTATTCTCGGAAGTTCGGCGGTACTGCATTTGCTGCTATGCTCCCCGGAATCCTGCTCCTTATCCCAGTACGTTACCTGTGCTCAAAGTATGTATGACCTGACTCCTATCGAATTAATCTAGGACGGCTTGTCAGCAGCAGGTGGACTATCTGGTCAATATGGACAACCAAATCAGGACGAGTACAGCCAGAGTCTAGCTTTGGCACGTAAAAGTGGGTCAAATAGCATTGAGACTGCTCTACGGTCTCACTAACATAATGTTAAGCTATTAGCGTCATTTTAGGCATCTTGGCTGGTGTTTACCTCAGCGTTGCTCTCACCTACGTGTTCGGGAAGAAGAAGAATGCTGCACTAGTCACTTTCTAGTCTGTCAAAACTCGTCGTCTGCTACTTATCTTCTTCGACAATCAAGAACGGGTTAGGCCTCTCTTCGAGTCCTATCTACGTAGGACCTTGTCTTATTCCAACTTTTCCCTCTACATTTGTTTCCCATAAAAATTTAATACTGGTGTAGTGGGCGAAATACTATATCCATTATAATGTATACGACGAAAGGTAGCACGAAGGACTCGAAGCAATTTTTCACTTTCAATAGTACTAGCCTTGTTTGTTATTTTCTCCGTGTTTTTATATTTTCCCAGACTCCCGCTGGAAGTAATTGGGTACGCACGTGACTGCATACATCCAGAAGCCCAGATCCGATATAATCTGGCTCCGAGTCGTGTTCTCATCTGCTATCTGCCTTCAGAAATCGATCTAGGCTATCTTTAAATATCCTATCATGGACCTAGCGGAGTTGGAGAGTCTCACTTTGTTCAAAGCCACAGCGGAGCAAAGGCTTGAGAGTAGAAGGCGATCGTTTGCCGGATTTGGCCGGAAGCTCGTTCTAGAAGAATACTTATCACGAGAAGAGCATCTGGACTCATTAGAGCATGCAAGAGATGGAAAGCTCACAGTCTGGTGAGCAGATACAGCACTCATTCAATTTTTACTCTTCTGACACCAGTCATTATCGACAGGGTGTTGGCTCCTCGAGATGACCCTACCACGATGGATTTCAAATGTGCTTGTGAGACGTGAGTGGAACTCCACAAAGCTTCACCCGATGCAACATGAATTCAGTATTGTATAGAATGCGACGCAAAATTCTCATACATGACAATCAGTCTGGCCAACTGTCAGAAGCTACTGGCTATGGCGTCGCGTCCGTTTTTACTCCAGAGAAGAATCGTGGAAAGGGTTATGCCCATCGGATGACGAGTCTCCTTCACTGGGTCATCGCACCGCGATCAATTCTTCCAAAATTTCCTGAATCATGGGGGACACCGCCTCCTGAAATCGACGGGTTCAATGACGCGAGAGTCTCGGTGCTTTACAGTGATGTGGGACTGTCTTTCTATCAGAGATCGGGCCCCAGCGACACTACCGACGGTTGGATAGTACACAATGCTTACAACACGGTCTTTGAGGCTCAACATCAACAAGAAGGAAAAATGCGACCGATATTTGAAGCATTAGGATTCGTCGACGAGAAGGAGTGTCTCGAAATTTGGAAGAAAGATGCCGAGCTGATCAGGTCAAATATGCCCTCACACACCCGAAGAATTGCCTTCACGTTCCTTCCAGATGAAGGGCTCGCGCACTACCTTGTTCGACATTCAGTATTTTACAAGTCAAAGCAAGGCTTCCTGTCTCCGGAAAAATGGGGTGTCGTCCTCCCCGGTAACGATGACACGTCTGTATTCAGTTTCGCGACTTGGGCACCAGATGTACCTCCGCCACCTTCAGCATTGATTGTGACTCGTTTGCGAGCTACGTGTATAACGTTTCCGAAAGTCGTTGATAGTTTATTGCACGTTGCACATGAAGCAGGTATAGCCAAAGTAGAAATATGGGGTCTACCAAAAGAGTTGAGGGACGAGGCGGAGAAGTTAGGTGGCAAGACGGAGGATAAGGTCGAGCATTTGAATGCACTGAAATGGTACGGGACAGAGTCAACTGAAGACGTTGATTGGCTATTCAACGAAAGGTACGATATCTTAGAACACTCTCTAGCTGAACATCAGGCTCACATCTTTCAAGATTTGCATGGTGCTAGTGACATGTAGATCAATACGACCTCATCAAGGGAGAGTGTGCTAGTTAACCATAAATGATTCAAAGAATTCTCGTACAGGGCGTGTGTACCAATGGTCGTAGTTTCCCTCCTCATTCTTTTGAATCCAGCTGATATGCCCACCTTTGTCCGTCAATGCCAAGACCAAGTTCTCGTTTCCACTTTCCGCAACGACCCTCTCGACTTCCTGTAAGCACTTTCCCCCGTAGAAAGGATCATCGAGCGCGTTAAGCATGATGCAAGGCTTCTTTATGCGATCCACCTTGAAAATAGGGCTTGTGGCCGCAGCGAACGCCGCCGTGTCTTCGAATCCGGCAAGTTTAGACATGAAAGTATCATTTAAAGTTTCCATGCTGACTGATTTACACGCAAGTAATTCGTCCAAACCCTCAGCTTTGACATCGCGAAACACATCCTCATGCTCACGAATTACATCCGTGAGTAGATTGCCGATGCTATGACTGTAGACGTAGCGGCGGAACATGGAGTCTTTCTCGATCCGTGTGGAGCAAGCTTGGAGATCCCAGACAGCGGAGACACAAAAACCAGCAGTGAGCGGGCAAGCGTCGCCCTCTTCGGCAATGTAATTTGAGAGGAGACCACCACCCATTGAGAATCCTAACACTAACAGTGAGACACATAAACTTACCATATTGTAAGATACTCACCAAGACCGAAGATAGCTGCAGTGATAGGAAACGCTTTCTGTACGACTGAAACAACACTGATCAGATTCAATATTGGGTAATAAGTTTATTTGGCATTACGGAAATGTTGAAGATAAGGACTCACGTCCTGACATCCTCTGTCGACCCTGCGTGCGTCAGTCGGGCAGTCGTGAGTCGCACATCTTTGCTTCCTCTAGGATTCATGACTACAACCCTGAAAGCATTTCCGTTATCTAACCTCATCAAATCTTGACAAGCTGTTTTAACGTAGGAGTCTGACGAAGAGCCTGCGACTCCGGGGAAGACAATGACGGTAGGAGCATCCTCCTTCACCCATGGCGCTAAGACCACGTCGAGAGCAATTATGCCGCTATCGTTGGCATGGATGACGGTTCTGCTTCGCATGAGCTACAATAAGCCGAAACATTTATGAAGAAACTGACCTATCAAAACATACGGGCACGTGCATACGCGAAACCACGGTAAAGATCGTCTGCGCATCTCCTCTAGAAGCGTATCAGCATCAGGACACAACGTGATGAACTACATTCACGAACTGAGAAAGAGCGAAAGGCGGCTTAAAAGCCTTTGATACGTCGTGAAGAGAAGGAACGTTTTTCTTGATGATGTCAATCGTTGTGGGCTCCTTCAGCGAATCGACACTGTCAGACTGGCGTTCGCGTCCCTCGTCCTGATCTATTTTGCAATAAGGAGCGGCAGCGACAAGTCTGACAGGAGCTATGGATGAAGAAAACCCAAACATCAAGTCAAGGGGTAAAGGAGCGGAAGGTTTTGGGGCTTGGCTTTTGACGTAGTGTCCACAGGAGTCTGGAGAATGTGATAGAAATGGAGCACACCAATCATTTTATTGATTTTGCCAGAGCAAAGTCGATTGTAGGCCCAGTCGCAGAGTGATTAAGCAAAACCAAACTCGTATCCACGCGTCAAGTAAGATTGCACTTTCACTCGTTTCCAAAACCTAAGAAGCATCACCGAAATCTCTTGGCATTATAGTTTTCATGAACACAAAAGGCGCATCTTTTCCTGAATAATGTGGTAGAATTGAGTCGTGATGAAGTGTGATATTGATAGGCAGAGTTAAAGTCAAGCAGGAGCACTCTGAGCACCTTCCTCTGACTCTTTAGGAATAATATCATGCTTCTTCAATAGCGATTCGAGCTCGCCGGATTGATGCACTGAAACATGTTATAAGAAGGCAGAGCCTAAATAAGAGTATGTTGCAACTTACTTCCCATGACAATATCGCAACCACCGACAAATTCCCCATCCACGTAGACTTGTGGAACGGTTGGCCATTCGCTAGATGATACGTTTGTGTGCTTTTTAGAGAGAAGAAAAGGCTGCTTAAGCTAGAGACTCACGAGAACTCTTTGACATCATTCCTGAGTTCCGAATCCTCCAAGACGTCGTATGTCTTTAGTTTTTCCGCTGGCACACCGTTTATTTCGAGCAGTTGTACCACCGCTCGTGAAAACCCGCATTGCGGTAGTTGTGGATTGCCCTTCATGAAGAGTACGATCGGTTTCTCCTTCACCGCTGACTCAAGCTTCGCACGAGCTGCCGAAGAGAGGAGCCTAGAAAGAGCGGGGCTGAAAGTAGTCTGCCTCACAAACCGTGCGGACTGGGGAGCTTCCAGCCTCGAGGATGAAGAAGCCTGGATCACGTATCGTTTAGCATAAGGTCTTGTAAACAAAGCGATAACATACGAAAGAGCGGAATGCGCGGCCCAGCATGACGATGAGAGAGTGAGAGGGTAAAGTGAGAACTTGAAGGACTTGGATACTTGAGAGTTCTGAGCTGCTTAGGCTTAGTGCTGAGTAAATAGCGGTCCATGACTCGCTCGGTACGGAAGATCGACGATGCTCGACATTCTTTTATTACGTCATCTTCAATCTGGGTGGTATGTAACCGGTCAACTCCGGCTTCAACCAATACCAGACCAGCAATAACTTGAACACCGAACAACTTTCCAGTTTCTACAAGTGCTTAGACGCAGCAGTGATCAACATGAAGCCTCAAAATCGCACATTCATAGTATCTGGCGGGTGAAATTTGAGCATCTGATGCATGCGAAGGATCATTAACATTGTCACGCTTTGGCTTTTTCAACAGTTCGTCCGGACTGGGTCTTGCAACAGTTCAAGCTCTCTTGGGGAAAGGTGCATACGTGTCCATCCTAGACTTACACGAGCCCAAAGCAATTCCACTATCCGATAATGCCAAACGACTCAAATTCGTCCAAACCGACATAACGGACTCAAGCGCGATTGCTTCCGCCGTCTCCTCTACACTTGCGTGGGCTAACGAAAGCAGTGCACAACTGGGCGGCGTGATCAATTGTGCAGGTGTCGCGACCGCTGCGAAGATACTCAACGCTAACGGACAGCCTCATTCACTGGATTTGTGGGAGTTCGCGGTGAAGGTGAACTTGACAGGCGCATTCGACTTGACGAGGAAAGTTTGTGAGCACTTGGCAAAAGTGAATCCGGAGGGGGAGGATGGGGAAAGGGGCATCGTCGTATTTGTTGCGAGTTCAGCTGCTGTGAGTTTGAAAAGTCGACTCCTTAAAGAAGATTTAATTAGTATTCTCCAAAAAGTTCGAAGGTCAACCAGGTCAGGCTGCGTATGCGGCAACGAAAGGAGGGCTTGTAAGCGCAACGCTTCCTCTTTCTCGAGACTTGGGTAAGAGCGTGTGATTGTCTCCGGCATCTCTCTATGATCTCAATATACTCTACATTTAAGCACGTTATGGCATAAGAGTCAACACCATTGCACCTGCAGCCTTCTCGAGTGCCATGACTGACCGCATGCCCGACAAGACTCGGATCAGTCTCGTAAAGGAACTAGGATTCCCAAAGCGATTCGGAAGCGGTCACGAATTCTCCCAGGCCGTACTATTTCTCATTGATTGTGGGTACATGAACGGAGAGACCGTGCGACTCAGCGGAGGGGCAAGATTGCCGGGGAGGCTCTGACAAGAAACATTGTTTTACACAGGTTAAAGATTCGCTTATTGAAGAATACATAGATTTCCCTCCATTCGGATTTCTAGCTCAGATATCTGGGAAGAGCACTACTATATGTACTTGTTGAACCATCCGACCGAGTTCGCGAATGCGCCTTCCTTCGCCTTACGGATTTCCTCCTTGCTATAGTCACCACGCACGGAGAAGCCGTGTCTGCAACCCAAGAAGTGTGCACGTTTATAGTTGGTGCCTTCCAACTTCCCATCAGCAAGCACCTCATCACCCTTCAACTGCATTTCGGGTGTAAAGATATCGTCGAACTCGCAAGAGTTTATGAGCAACGGGATGCCCTTCTTTTTGATGTTCTCAAAGTCCGTGGGTGATTG
Source organism: Hymenochaete sp. R1 (assembly GCA_019400425.1). Taxonomy (NCBI): domain Eukaryota; kingdom Fungi; phylum Basidiomycota; class Agaricomycetes; order Hymenochaetales; family Hymenochaetaceae; genus Hymenochaete; species Hymenochaete sp. R1. The sequence goes on from JAFREE010000002.1 coordinate 412,064, forward strand.
GATGAGAGACGGGTGCGAGCATGCGATGGCCTTGACGGTGTCGTCGTCGAAGGCGAGATCAATCGCGTAACGCGCGCCAAAGCAGTAGCCTGTGGCGCCAAAGGAGGTGATACCCTGAGCTTTGAGGCCTTTGACGACTTCGTCAAGAGGGGGGCGAGTCTGGTCGTTACCGTGGTTCTTGAACCACTCGGCGATGGGTGCCTGACCAATAAATTCAATAAAACACGGATGCGTACATGAATGAATGTCACACGCACTTTGTTTGGGTCGCAAGGGTCGCTGTTCAAGTAGTCTGGAATGTAAGTCTGGTATCCGGCTTTTGCGAAGTCATCCGCCTTCGAGTAAGGGTGTTACTTGACGACACTGGCAACTCAAGCAAAGAGTTACATACAAGAAGCTATTTTATGACATTAGTTGAAATAGAAAGAGGATCAACTTCATTACTCACTTTGTTGTTGTTGAGCTCAATTCCGTATACGTCTGGCATGAACAGAACGGCCTTCGTCTTGTCGTAGCTAGTGCAGACCGATTTGAGCCACGAGATGCCGACGATTTGCAGAAAGAAGACTCACTCGCCCGACGGGATGGCCTTGTAAACAAGAACGCCGTTGACCTTCTCAATTGTGCCTTCGGAAATTCAATGCGTGCGTCATATGATAAGCATCCGTTCCTTCTAAATCGTACGGAGGAGGGCGATGGACGCGACGTACCGGCAGGGGTCCCCTCAAGGGTGACCTTGGCTGTACAGTCTGCGCAGAACGACATTGTGGAGTACAAGTGAGTAGTTCGGTGTTCAAGGTTGTTGAAGTGAGAGAATGTGGGCGATTTCTTGGAAGAAGCTGGGGATATGATAGAGATGGGAGAGTGCTTATATGCGCAGTGGGATCCCGTGGGAATCGAAAAGGGACGGCCAATCGCAATCGCGATAGATTCATAGAGGCGGCTATGCCGCATATGGACAATTTTACCAAGGGCTGTCATAATTATGTTTTTCAGTATACAGTCAGCAAGCAGGTACTATTGAGCCGACGCTCAGTAACGAGAAACGGTGGTAGCGTCAGAACGGTGCTGGTCAAAGCCGTCGGTGGAAGGGCCGAGCGGTTACTGTCAGCCACGAGTATGATATGTTTGAAGTCATTATAATTATAATTTCTGCCCATGGACAAGCGTGGGTGATTCGAACATCGTCATGGCTGACGGCACAAGCCCCGACGCCCTCAAGACATGCTTTCAAGTTTCAATTGGTTCCGGCGTTTCGCTCATGATTATCAAATCCATTTTGCAGATCTAAGACTAGAGCCTGAACTGAGTACTCTCACGCTTCAGCTTCATCAATCGTTGTCATGTCTCAGTTCAGCTTGCAGTTTAGTTCTCGTCTCGCCCTTTCTCGCCGTCTTCAAGCCCAGTTGTTCCTTTCAATGCTAATAAATCACAGAAAACCGTACTTTTACACGACAAAAGATGACTGCTTTCACCTAGATCAAGTTCGCCTACATATCAAGGTCTATATCCTCAGCATCGAACCGCCCGAATTCCTCTGAAGCTCGCAAAAGTCTATCGCCCACAATCGAAACTTTCGCAAAGCTCTCATCAATGTCCATCGTCCAGTCCTCACCCCTACTTCTGTCTGCATTCGCATTTTGCCGCCCGTCGCTTTCGTCCTCGTTGTTGTCTAGAAACGAAAGGCAACCTGAACTGCACCCTCGCCATCGAAGTGGAATACCGAGATCACCTCCAACTCTAAGTCCGGCCACGTACTTCTCCCACGTCAACCTCTCTTCCGCATGGTCAACGAAAACGGGATGTTTAGGACCCTCGACAATCTGCAGATGCCTAGGCGACATGCAAGTCGACACAGATACGTGGGACGACGGTATAGGAGTAATGGGTATTGAATTGGTCGACAAAGGAGTGGCAATACTCCCTGGGATGCATGAAGCAAGCTTATCGCGGATCAGTGGTGAAAGTCCCTCACAATCGTCACTGGTCATGGGGAAGGCATACTCCGACTCTAGTACGGTCGTCTGCGGATTATGTGACGAGGACATCGACGACACAAGCAAATGAGGATACGAAACGACGGGCGACACAAGCACACGCAGGGCCAGTTCGGTCAAGGGTAAAACACTGAAGTTTCGTTCAAGAGGACCAATCCACCTATCCACGTCCTTGTACTGTTCCTTTTCTGCGAAAGGGTTCTTTAAGAATGGGTTTGGATCAATCACAAGCGTCTGAAGCTTAAGGCGGGTGATCTCGGCGGGGAGGCACTTTAAACGGTTGTTCGCTACATTCAGTTCTCGTAGGTTACGCAAATTGCAAATATCTGGAGGTAACTCCTCAAGCCTATTTCCGCCTGGAGAAAGAACGTCAAACGCAGCACTCGTCAGGACGGGAGAGAACACTAGTACTCACGAAGGCTGAGCAATACAAGCGCATCAATGTTGAACACCTCGCTAGGAATTCGAGTGATCAAATTTCCCCCAAGGATCAGCTGAATTTCATCATCGCGTTGACCCAATGCACTATGACTAGTTGATCTTGACCATACACGACTGAATGATCGCGTCTTTGCTGGCGAAACATCGTGCTCGAGGATCGTGCGCCTCCCGAGCTCAGAAATATTGGTTGGGATATATGATAAGCTCTTTTGACTGGTCAAGATATTCGACACGAGCTTAGGATAAGTCTGACAATGATCGAAATCGAAAAGAAAACGCACGTCAAATCTATCACACCCTCAAGGTTCCAAGTCGCCTTCTCTATTGCATCGTCCCAAACCTCCTGCTCAGAAGCGCCAAAGGGTAACGTTTTGAGAGGAAACGTTGGTCGTCTGGGCTCCATGCGAGCTGCGCCAGTAAATTTTGTGTCACGCTCCTTGCCAGGGTCAAGAGGGTCCCCAAGGACAGCATATGCGTTGCGCGCATGCAGCTGTGACTCGTCTGCCGCACCAAAATTCAGAGTCCTACAGGTCGAGTCGAACAAGACCTCACGTTGCTCGATATCAACGCGAGGACGCTTAAGTTTGTATCGTTCGGAGCCCTTTCCGTATAGCGACGGTCGTTTGTCTGCGCGTGTGGACGCCGAGTACGGATGCGCGGGCGAAAGATCGATGTTCTTCTTAATTTTTATTCCCCCGCCGCTTTTTGGTGTCGTGTGCACACCGTCCAAAGCATCATCATCTATTTCTTCTTCAGCTTCCATTGCTTGGTCAAAGTCACAATAACTGCTGTTGTCGAGGCCTCGGAGAGAAGGCGAGTCTGGCGGTGACGAGTCGACTGCGGTAAGGCTGCACGGCGAGGACGGTGGCGAGGAGTTCATGTCGAAGTGATAGTCATCAGAAGTTCCATAGAATGCATCGAAAGGTGAATGAAATATTTCCGTGGACATAAGTGCAGAACGTAGAAGACGAAAAAAGAGAAATTGAGATATGCGTGTTATAGTCAATGTCAATGTGTGAAATGCTGCCTCAAGCTGCTTGGGCGTAAAGCGCGTTGAGCGACCAAACCGCTTCTCACGTGGACCGCGTCGCGCGTATTCCGAGAAATGCGGAGTTAGAGGAACGGGCATAAAATCAAAGTCCCAACCCAGTCTCTTATTAGTGATTCTACGAAATACAAGTACTAGGTAGTGCGCATGGACGATTTTATACGGTTTCATAAACACAGGACTTTCTATTGAAGTCATCTTCTATCCAAGAAAAGCAAATCGGTATTCCGATCCTCCGAGCCCAATCTATCCAAGAAAGCTTTCGATCAAAGTTGAAAAAGTAGCAGCATAAAGAGTCAAAAATCAGGAGCCAAACGAAGGAACCTGCGACGCGAATTTACTTCGCGCGCGGATCTGGGGGCCCCACCGGAAAAGCTGCAGCGTATGAAATGGTAAGTGTCCAGAATTGGATAGAGTATAGATACGGGTACAGGTACGTACAATAAACGGAATGGGGGCCATTAGAAGGGCGATCCACCCGAAGATGAAGTTGGCCCATTTGAACGTTAAAGCAGTGTACATTTGGTTCGTGAAGAGTGGGAAGATGAAGCCACACAAGTTTCCTTGAATATATCTATGTTAGGGAATGTCATATGTATACTTGGCAATGAAACCTACTGAACAAACTTTGGCCGGCCATGGCAGACGAAGCGAAGGGCCCATAACTGCAAAGACGCGTCAGTTGAATTTCGAACGAGACTCTTTGTTAGCGATACTTACCAATCCGCCAAATATGTGAATACAGCAAGATAGATCATGAAGACACACCACATGAAGATCTATCGGCATGATTCCGAATCAGATGCAGGTTTTCTAAGCAAACAATAGCGTTCTTACCGCGATGGCAAAGCACATTCCAATCCAATGAACCTGCGCCTGAGATGTACCAGCGTAGATAAACATGGCTATCGGAAAGAGAATACCAGCAGCGCAGGTTGTATATAGACGAGCTTCATGTCCTTTCGTCGGGTACTTTTCCCTGTTTCATGGTCAAAAGGAGCACGTCGGCTAATCAAATAGCGCGCTTACTCGTAGATCCTTTCTTGGAAGAAGGCATTCGTGAGGTATCCGAGGAAAGATCCAATCCTTTCAAAATAAAAGTAATAAACCGCAATGAGCATCCGCCATAAGCAACATAACTTTCAGACATACGCCATGCTTATGTATACTGTCCCGACTTGACCGATATTGAATCCATGTAACTGTTCGAATGCTGGCGCAATTGACCTATTTCATATTAGTAAATTAAGCAATCCTAAGAGTCTGGCTGTGCCTTACTCGACGAGAACATAGAGGATTCCCCAAGCAAATCCAACCCATAACTATCAAGAGTGTTAGACTGACGTCGAATTGTATGAATTCGAATCCCTCATACACTAAATGCGATAACCACCGGCTCCGTGAGAAGTAGATCTGCGTGTAAAGTCAGCAAAAGTTCTCAGCCACTACTGAGCCCGACTCACGGATTGGTCGAGTGCAGGAGATAAGAATAAGTGACCGGAGAGAAGCACGCTCATCTTCTATTCGCGCGCGGTAGCGGTTGTCATTAGATTCCTTCCGAAGCTTCCTCGCCAACCGCGTCAACAGGACAGATGATCGTGTTTCCTTCATTCCTATTAAAATACATATCCAAATGAGACCTGTAAAGCTGGAATAACCATCAGGATATCCCATTGACAATGCGACAAGAATACAAGCTTACAGGACGTGTAACCACTGGATCCAGCGCCACTCAAGATGAGGGTTAAACGCAATCCAACCCGCAATGACAGGACCTAGCCCTGTGGAAGCCATCGCTGCAACTGAGAAAAGCCCCATGGGGATCCCGCGCCTGTTTGAAAGGACACAAATAGGTGAAGCAATGATGGATGGTAGAAGTGTTTTAGGCACACGTACTCATGTGGCGCCCAGATATCAGCAATGGTTCCACCAACCATCGTTGACCCGGTCGACCCAACTGCCCCGGAAATAAATCGCAGTACGATGACACTTTGGATGTTTTTCGATCTGCATTTACCCCTATTATGAGCTCGTATATAATTTATCTGAAGAGTAGAACTCACAGAGCAGTGCCAATGTGCATGATCATTAAGATGAACGTCGTCACGCTGTACATGGATTGACGCCCGAACTCTTCACTTAGAGGGGCGAAAATTAACGGAAAGATGGAGAAGCCCAGGGGGTAGACAGCGAGAGCAACTGTGGCTTGAAAATGCGTGCAGTTGAGGTCGTGCTCCATCGAGTCGAATCCCATGGCGAACGTCGAGGTCACGGCAGCTTCGGACACGACTTTAGATGACTACAACTTAAAATCAATGACATTGATCAATAGCTCACCGACCAGTCCAGTCAAACTGGAGGCTATAATAGTGATCGTCCATTTTCTCCAGCGGGAAAAGTTGGCCGGGTTTCTGGGGTCACCTTCCGGCCAATCTACCTAAGGAGCTATATCGGTCAGTATAGGGCCCATGCCAAGTCACTAAAGACACACTCGCATATAGGATTTCCTCTTCCTTTCCTGCGTACTTGACGGCAGAAGCCCTCGTACGTCCCTGGCCATCCAACGCCCCCTTCTTCTCGTCGAAGTCGTTTTCTCTATCCTCCTGGATCTCATGATGTGGCGAAGGTCGTGAAGTGTCGTGGTGATGGTCATTGGCGAATGAACGGAGAAGGTGCTGAGGAAAGCTCTCTTCAAGTTCGCGGGGAGTTGGTCGCGAGCTCAAGCTCAGACGAGAGTCGACATATTCACCGACTGCATCTATGTCACGGATGTCGAGGTGCTCGAAAGGCGTCTCCCTGTCTCCGGCCAGCGTTGGAGACGCACTGGGTTTCGGCGTGTCTTCCATTGCTGGGTAGACCATAGGGGACGCAAGAAGGGAACAGAAAAGGGTTAAAGAGGATTTGACGAGTACTCCTTCTTAAATATGCAGGAGCGGCATGTAAGCGATGGTTAAGAAGTCAAAAATACTGACACATCCGACGAGTCCGCTCCTGGTAGAGGTACTGGAACACTCGCAGTGCTACACTGCAAATTTCCTTCTTCAGCGTTCGCATACATTGCAGTCTTTCCGAAGCCTCGAACGGAGAGTTTTTCTTCTTTACTTCACGAAAACGGGTCTAGCCATGCCTTCGAAGCTTCGCAAATCGTGAGGCAAAGAGAAGATGCTTTGCAGCGACTACCTGCTAGACTTTCCAAAAAAGGCGTGCCTCGGATCTTACCAGTGGCCCTTCTCAGATCTATCCGTGCTTTCCGTGCTTTCCTCGGCCGATACGTCCCATTAATTGGTAATCTCATCGACTAGCCAGGGCTTCAAGTTTTCAGACGACTGGCACGGTTTTATACTTCCTCCGCCCGAAGTGAAATGACGAGTTGCAAAAATAAGGCATTTATCAAAGAAGTAGATGTAGATGACTTTTTATTCATATCCATCTGGGCATGAAACTTTATCGTCAGATTGCACCACTTTCTCAGAGCGCTAGCCCGCTCCTTGACGGACGTACGGTGGTATGATGCCGCGAATGATTCAATACCGTACGTTTCAATGGAGTGAGTGAGTCATATGTTTGTGTTTGTCGGACTTGCGCGGGTCACACAAAGCCTCTTTCTATGACCACAACCACAACTTGAAAGTCTAACCTACCTTGGAATTTCAGAAACGGCAGATTGTTGATTTCGCCATCTGCTTCAGCAAGCCACAGGGGCCTCACTCACGGGGTTTTCCTCATTTACCTCACTTTTAGTTTTTAGATAGCTAAAAATAACATAACTCGAGCGCGTTTCGATCACGTGTAGTTGAGACGCGTTCAGAATTGATTTCGGACATTTCTTGTGGGAGATTCCTCAGCCTCCGACTCCCATCTCCGTCTCCGTCCTTGTTCGCCATCGGCCATCTGCAGGGCGGAGCACAGATAGCCAGCGCTCATTCACTGTCGTTCATCTTGATGTCCTTCTTCCCTTTTACCTTCCACTTCGCTCTTCCGGGTCTAGCAAACCCATTCAGTCTACAGACACAGCCTGTAGGCACGAACGCGGGTCCGGGAGATGCTATCGACTGTGGTCCAGTCCCAACTCGGAAGAGGACTTTCGACAGCACCTTTTCACATCGTGATATAAAGAGGCCAACAGGACCTCCGCCTGCGCCTCTAGTTCGGAAGCGGGGTTGGGTACCTTCCACCTCTGAACCCTGTGAAGCCATGATTGTCCCAGCTTCGCCTGCAGGAATTCTCAACACCTCTTTCCCGAGCGAAGGCAATGGGGACCGGGTCGCAGAAAATGTTCGAGAGACTGGGGAAGAAATTGAACTCGGTGAGCATGCTTTCCGCGTTTCTTCGCTTAGTCTCTGTCTCTTCTGTCGTACCATTGTTTGTACACTCGTTCGACGCGTGTATTTGTACATATGCGTTGTGCACGGCTCAAATCTGGCCCTTGACCCCCGACCCCCATCCTCCCTCTTACCCTATACTCTGATGTTCCTCCAAGCCATCGTCTTCGCATTTGCATTATGTTTACTTCCGTCGTCCGTTTCGGCATGCATTCTCATCTTGTTCGTGCTTGATTCGTTAGACCTCCCTTCGTCAAAACGCCGCAAAGGCATCACAGGGTCGGTCATCTCAACAGCGTACAATGCAGCCCTAGTCGGAGCTGCCGTAGGACTTACAGTATTTCGTATGTGAGTCTGACCACTTACTTTTTTGTGGCCTTTTCTGAAGATAATTCTACACAGGTGGCGAGACCGAGGGAGGGAAATGGAACAGGCACCTCCACCTCCGTATCAAGAGGAATGGGCACCTCCTGTAGAAGTATGATAAATTCTCCCATATGTTGGTTTAAGACTCATGAATACTTGATGCTAGAATGTCCAGGACTGCCCAAAGCCACTACCTGCAGAAATTACGCAAAACACTAAACCCTACTCAACACTTACGTCACATAAACGACACAATGTCTCTGGCCGTCGTACTCAAAAGCAAAATAAAAGGGTTACAAACAAGAAGCTGGACTCGTCACCAAAGAAGTCAAGGATAGCGCAGACTGGAATGTACTTTCAAACGGACGAAGATCCCCAAGACGAGGTCAGTGCCCGTCCCTTTGTGATTTTCGTTTATGCGATTTACACTGCCATAGATGGATTGGATTGGAGATAAGCTATCGCAACTCATTGAAGAGGGGAAGAAGGCACTTGGAAAAGAGATTGTCGTTTCAAGCGAGGCTCCGGAAGATGAGGTTGATGATGGGAGTGGAGATTGGATTGAAGATGAAGCAGCTTCTGCATCTTTTGCTTTTGAGGCGAATCGGATCACCCGTGGAAGTCCCTCCAAATCAAGACGGTTAGCGGGCGCATACAGTGTCCCGTCAGCGAGTCAGCCAAGCTTAGTCCACTCCCGAAAACCCTCAGACGAAGACCGCTTTTCTCAACCGATGGCATCTTCTCAACCCATATCTTTCGCTCGTGCCCCCACCACTGTTCCCTCTGAAGAAGGGCTATCAGAAAGCCAATACATCAAAGAGTCTATGGAACGAGCTCGGGCTGCTTATCGTCAGCGCCGAGGGCACGATGCAGCACTTTAGATATCTTCCTCACTTTTCCGGGTTCTATGTCTTCGCTTTCGCATTCATACATACCACTTACGAGGCGAACGCCCGTCATGAAGCATCCCATTATTTCTAACTCGCATTATTATTTCTCACTCTTGATAGATCATGTTTCCCGTTTCCTTTGTTCTCATCAGCAGCAAACAAATGGCTCATTTTACTGTAGCTTTATACTGTGTACTTTGTCAAATAATTATGTGTCTGTAATGGACATCGCTTCGTTTGTTCCAGTAATTAGTGTCACTGGACTTGATTAAATGCAGTTCTAGCGACGTGGATCATCATGAAATGCCGCGCGCACTGGACAAACTAGTGACGGTAGTGTCAATGCCCAAGCTCATCATAATCTACACTTCATCTTGCTTGCAGTTTGAGTCCCTCCCTTTTCGAAAACAATCCACCCTCCCTTCACTGCTCTCCAGTAACGTTTCCGGAAAGAAAAGCCAATCAGCGAATTGCTCTCTTACTGGAGAGAACTAGACCCAGAAGCAAACAACACACCACTGGCAGCGGCTCACCCAGTCAGAAATCATCGAAGAAGTGTCACAATTCAGCACTTGATAGGCAACATAATACTCTATGGCGACCATTTCAACTGTTCTGCGCAAATTTCAAGAACCAACTCGGGATGAGTTGATGCGTCTGTACTTCTCGTTGCCTCCGGGCGATTCAGAGGCAGAGACTGAGACCAAGGGCTCTGGAAGCACCTCGGGCAAGTCGGGCATGCGCTCCGCGTCTCCTTCTGCAGGTAGCACTCCAGAGGACAGAGGAGAGATGGACATCAATGCGGTATTGAGTCTCGCGGAAGAAGGGCTGGAGGATTCGTATGTGCGTGCTCTTCCGAAACATACCAATGAATTGAGTATCTTCGTGTTGATCCTTGTTGCTGTGTTGATATGCTTAGGCTGGGAAACTCTACTTGCTACCTCCGTTTCTGACATTCGCATCTCTTGACCGCAAAAGCGTGCGGTTCACGATTCCGTTATGTACGGTGAGACGTGTCGAGCGACTCAATACACGTACGGGAGTCTTTGCGCTGAGCCTGACCCTATGGCATAACATGAAGATTGTGAGTGCCCGTTGGGTTCTACTATGCTTGATCATCAATTCATTGAGATACGTTCTATCTAGATAGTCCAGCTTACCGCTTTACGGCCGACAGCAGACCAGTTCTGCTCGTTCCTTCGAGACGCACTCAAATCCCAATTACAGCGAGGACAGATGAAGGCGATGAAGTCATTTGTCAAAACATGCTACTCGGAGGAGCTACTCTCGTCAGGTGGGGCGTCGGAGGTCGAGCAAGAGAAATCTGCGACCAATGCAACTGAGGATACCTCAAGGGACGAGAAGTCACCTGGCTCGGAACCAACGTTTCATGGCGGCCTGGGGTTGAAGTTCAAGTTCCCGGGAGATCCTAAGAAGTAAGTCTGGGAGAAGTCGTAGTTCGCTATCTTATTTTTTTTCCAGGCTACGTGAAGCTTCTAAGATTAAGCTATGGACGCAGTATCTCCGATGTAAGCAGCGGTTGTGCTTGGCTTATCCTTGCTCCTCGCTCTTACGAGTTTGTCCATTGTATCAGCTCATGGCAGAAACCTTTCACTTCTTCGTTACCCTCAGTTCACCCGCTTGGTGCAAGTCGGGCTTCCAAATCGCCTACGGGGAGAGATATGGGAGACGCTATCTGGGTCCCTGTATTTGCGTTTTCAGAATCCCGGGCTATACGAAAGGATATTAGTAGAAAACAAGGATATAACGACGACCAGCATGGACGATATCGAGAAAGATCTGCATCGTAGTCTACCAGAATACCCTGCGTATCAGACTGAGGTACAGGCTCCTTCTGGCTTCACTCGTGGTCTCTGTTCAATTGTTTCTCCAGGAAGGCATCGAAACTCTGAGAAGAGTTTTGACGGCTTACAGCTTCAGGAATCCTGAACTCGGATATTGTCAGGTGAGCGAATTGTGAATGCTGTGCTGTTGTTGTAGTATTTATTTAGTCTGTTAGGCTATGAATATTCTGGCAGCTGCTATTCTCATGTGAGCGCGTGCATTGACTTCGTTCATTTGCATTGGCTGACACGAATTCAGCTACATGTCCGAAGAGCAAGCATTTTGGCTTCTTGAGGTTCTATGTACGAGGCTCTTGCCTGGATACTACAGTCCGTCTATGCACGGAACACTCCTTGATCAAAGAGTCTTTGAGTCACTGGTTCAAAGATGCTTGCCGATGATCAACGACCACTTCCACGCCGTCGATGTACAATTATCGGTCGCGTCCCTTCCGTGGTTCCTTAGTTTGTAAGTATCCCTGACCGACCAGCTTTATTAGTCTAAAGCTTATCTTGGATAAAATCAGATACGTCAACAGTATGCCTATGATCTTCGCTTTCCGCATCGTAGACTGCTTTTTCTGTATGGGCCCGAAGGTTCTTTTCCAAATAGGGTGGGCCTCATCTGTATTCACATTATTCCGTGACTAACGTTATTTTGATAGCCTTGGTAAGTTCCATTGCTGTGATATGAACTGTTTATTGAGTATCATGCAGCTATCTTGAAGATAAACGGGGAGGCTCTTCTCCAGATTCAAGACGATGGGGCCTTCATCAGGTATGATTTTTCTCGTGTAATATGATGAAGTATTTACCCAACTCCGTTCAGTCTTATGCGAGACTACTTCGCCTCTCTCGGTGACTCCGCACATCCTGAATCGAGTGATCCACGAACAAGAGCCATCACCCGCTTCCAAGAATTGTTACTGGTGTCCTTCCGTGAGTTCTCCGTAATCTCGGACGAGACAATCCAGTCGGAACGCCGAAAATATCGGAGCACGATCATCCAGAGCATTGAAGCATTCTCAAAACGCGCAGCAATCCGAAGCTTGAAGAGGACTGGTCGGTTCAGCAAGGACCAGCTCGGCCTAATCTATGATGCATTATTCAAGGCGATATGCGTTATTCCTGCAGTTGTGGACGAAAAGGTGCCTACTATGTTGCTAGACACAGGATTGACGCAGGATCAACAGAGGCAAGAGACGCGCGTTGGAATGCAGACGTTCAAATTGTTCTTGAGCGAAATTTGCACTTGGGCGCGTGATGAGAGGATCATCTCTAATGGATTCCAGGTACGACTTCTCGCAGGCTCTACTGGCAAGGAGTCTGATTGTCGACTTTTGTTAATAGGAGCGGATTGATCGTGAAGTAGCAGACCACGAACTGATTGATAGGCTTTTCTTCTTCTGGGACACTTCTTATCGGGGCTCTCTTTCTTTACAAGTACGCCAATTTTCACATCGCTGCGACGCATAAGCTGACGATTCTTCAACAAGGATCTTGTAGACGGCCTTGAGGGTATCGTTTTCAATGGGCTCATGGAAAACATTGAATGGTTTTTCAATCTCCATGACAATGATAAAGATGGTTCATTGACGAAGGACGAGCTGCTGAAGGTTTCTGAGTCTTTACTCGTGGGTGAATCTTTAACCATGAACGGATCCTGTTTAACGGTGTTTTACAGTTTATCTTCCGGTTTGAAGTCGGCGATGCTTACCTGGGTGCTGTTAGTCGCTTTATGACGAATGCATTTGAATACGGCGATGCACTTCTACCGAGAGAGGATGGCGAGGATGAAGCACAAAGTCCAGACATTGGCAACAACCAGCCATACTTAAATGTCGCAACGTGCGATTCCTATGTAATGTATATCCATTCTTTTCTGACATATCATATAGTTTTCGGATGGTTGTCCTTGCCGACGAGATTCTCGAGTCATTTTTCGAAACAGATTTGTCGGCTTCGTTCAGGCTAGAAAACACTACCGTGGAGATTCCACTTCCTCAATCCAATAGTGGCTTCCTAGGTGGCCTCATCTCAAGCATAGTCACAGATGAAAATAAGAGGATGTTTAATCGCTTCACTGACGAGATCGGAAAGTCCATCGGAAAGCATCAGGTACGTATGTAGTCTGTATTGAGACTGATTTTGACTTACGGTTGCTGTAGGTCGTTCACAAACCAACGATCGGTCGGTCAATGCAATTACAAGAACCCAAAGCTCGAGAATCACTTCTCACACCTTCAATGCGTCGCTCAACTTCTCGAACCAGTCTCAATGCATCGAACGAGAATATTTCCAACAGAAGTCCATCTCCAAGCCAGATTTCATCTTCAACAACAGCACCCTCTGCTCTTGCGAGCCAAAATGCCCCGACGATCTCCCCCGATTCAGTTCCCGAGCCGATTTTGCCGCTTCCCGCAATCTCCGCAGCCAATGCTGCGCTTATGGAAAGACCAGCGTTTGCGATTGATGATGCGAAGGACGAGGATGAGGAAGAAGATGAAACGTTCGGAATAGGCGGTGATGATGACGAGGTGATGGACGAAGTCGATGCATTCCTTGAGGCCCATGATTCTGGGCTGACTGCTGCTGACCAGGAGCTTGCCAAAGGTGCCGGATTCTTAGATCATGGCGATTGATGTGATGCTCACAATATTTATTCCCTATAGACTTGGCAAAAGCACCTCCCATGAAATAAATCCACGTAATATCATCTTCCAGTTTCTCGTTAGCTATCGGAATCCCTATGTATCATTAAACAGAACTGCAGAAAACTTAATCGAATAGCTAGTGGCGAACGAAGGAATACACCAGTTAGACATTGATATTGAATAGAGTAAGTCACGCGCTGGATACTAGGCACGAGGCGCGTGTTGTGTACGCGTTATTTGCGTGATGACGACACTAGTGCCGCTCTGTTATTGCGCACTGCGCACAGCACCTCTTGACCTATCTATCTTGCCCTTATCCCACAATCCATCATCCCTCGCCAACATGTCGTCTGCATCCAATACTGTCCGCGAGCGCGCAGAGCATTTAGCTCACACGTCTAAGGCTGCAGTCGTCTCCACCTCGTATCTATACCCTATCCTCGGTGTCTTCTACATAGCACGACACCAATCCCTCTGGCCTCCAATCATCTCTCGTATCCTCCCATGTTTAGGACTTAGCGTTGGCGTGATTGTCCCGATGTTCCTCGTCACCTACATTCCTCAAGCTGCCGTGTTAACAATCACGGATGGCCCACTCGGCCCATGGAACGCGGCGTTACTGGTGCTGTCGGAGTCGGCTGCGATCATCAACGTGCTTGCGCGTACTTTCATTTTGAGGGACACATTGTATGACGTGTTTGATGCCACGCTCATATGCGAGGGCCAAGACGCATTTGTCGCACGAGGGCGGGAGGTGAAGGCAGGGAAGAAATCAGATGGGGCGAAGAAATTGGGGAAATTAATTAAGAAACCTTTCCGAAGGTGAGTCCTCGTTTTCAAGTTCGAGAAATTATCTAACACTTAATACTGTGATGAATAGGTTTTCTCCCTCAAGCATTACCCAGTATATCGTCATGCTACCTCTCAACTTGGTTCCAGTGGTCGGGACCGCTGCTTTCCTTGTTCTGCAAGGTCGGAAGATGGGGCCGAGCTTCCACTCACGTTACTTCCAACTCAAGGGCTTCAACGACGATCAACGAAAAGATTTTATTAAGCAAAACAAAGGAGCTTACATCGGGTGAGTCTGCATTAAGTATGTTATTGAAGCTTTTTTGATAAGATTGGAAGGTTTGGAACTATGGTTATGGTTATGAACCTCGTCCCACTTGCATCCATCTTCTTCACGTTTGCGTCTACCGTTGGCGCTGCTCTTTGGGCCACGGACATCGAGAAGAAGGCGAGCTACCCCGGCGAGTCTGTTGATATTGATGGAAGTGAAATGAAGAAAGACGAGCAAAAGAAAAGGTTTTGAATCTGCTACCGATGCCATCTTTGTACTCGAGTGCAGGAGTGGGAAGCGCTGCATTAGCAGTGAAAGCTCTTGTGGGCTAGGATATACACGATCATAATTATGTACTACCAGAGTCAATTACTGCAAAAGTATTGCTGTGTGTTGTTCTCTGACACAGTCGTATCTACGATAAGGTACCAAGAAAAATATTCGCTCGCATGTCACTTTGGAAGTTTGGAGTCTTGGATTTGGTAAGGTAATCCGATAATTTCGGGGAGGGACCGCCAGTCTCCGAATTACCGACGCGCCCATCTCGACCATCTCTGACCCACTTTCAAGCGCACAACACCATGTCCGTCGTCCCGTCTCTTCGTCGTACCTTCGGTATCTATAAATGCCGAAGAGAAGCAAGAAATTCATCTACACGAGCGTCGATAGAGGCGAGTGTCCGAATTGAAAACATTTTTTAGACTTATCGCTTATCCGTAAAAATACACCGCAGAAGCTACAAGCGGCCTTCCACGATAAATCATCTCCATTCTACCTTGAGCCCGGGACTCAGGGACCAAGCACTCCTGGTCATGGCTTCATCGTGCCAGAGAAGGTATACACGTTAGATCATGCTCGCAAAATGTACACGGACACAACTACCATGCCAGTGAGCTTGGAATCGAATGATGGAGAAAGGGAAGGAAGTGGAACGATCAAGTCTGCCCTTGAAGAAGGGAGGGCAAAGCTGATTGCGCAAGGGTGTGCGGTCTTGTCGTGGCACAAGATGATATAGCAACGTGACTTACAGACGATAGATTCGACCCAGAGTCCTTCTTTGAGCAGAAGGTCGTATGGGGTGATATGGATCCTTTCCGGTGAGAATTCCTGCCTCCTTCGACTTATTTTATCTTATATTCTCTTTTCACTCTTTGAAGACATGTCAATAACGCTAGATATCGTACGTGTCTGTGATTTTGTCTTGGCCCCGAGAGCTCCTCGAAGTTGACTTTCCTCACGCAACCAGTTCGGTATCTCGAATCCGTACGTTCCGTTACCTCTTGCCTTTTACTCTTGCTTCAGCTCCAGAGTCTCAGTGCACTTACCATGCACACGCTCCCCCACCTTAGGCCCGAATACACTGGATGCAATCCCTTGCCATGGAGCTGGGTGGTCCTTCCAAAGCACAGGACATGATTGCTGGCAAGGGCGTCTCCCTCATTCTCGGCGAGATAAACATCAAATTCCGCAGACCCATCGTTTACCCAGACACGGTTTGCTACCATAAACAACATATAACTTGACATATCAAATTAACGAGAAGCTCATTTTTTATGTAGCTATTGGTTGCGCATAAGCCGCACACACCGCTCCCGACACACTTCAAGTGCGCCGCAGCGATATGGTCGACTGCCCAACAAGCGGTAGTCGCGACATCGGATTCGACATTGGTCTGGTACGTCGTCCCTTTTTACTTTCTTCCCTTGTGCTTGCCTCCTTGGAAGGTTTGAATACTAAGATTCTGGTGTTATGAATGACGGATGTCAATTTAGGTACGACTATGACACACTGAAGAAATGCAACCCTGGACCGAAAGCGCACGACGTACTTGAACGAAGAATCCAGTCATAACATTTCGTTACTGTAAATACGGTGTCGCTATCTCATCACACTCACCATCATAACATATCCAAAGAGAAAACATACATTTCTATCCATGACCATTGATCATTATCATATAATACAAACTATAACGCGTATGCAGAGGATGCTGTAAGAAAAAAGCAGGCAGTACGGAGTTGTGAGCTATGAGCTGGGATGCATAGATGCGGTAAATATATGGGAAGGTTGTAGACTACGCGAAGAAGGGCTTAAGGGGTGTATTGCATGCGTAATAGGAGTGAATAATGTTATGCAGGGTGTCTTTTTGGAAGCAGCTGGGAGAAAATAGGATACTGATGAAGAATGAAGCAATATGAATCAAGTAAGAGGGGGAAAAGTGGAATGAGGTGGGTATGAGACACCGTAACAGAAGAAAGCGAAAGAAGGGGGTTAACCAAAGAATAGGATTAACCGTAATGCGGAAAGGCAAGAAAAAGATCGTGGTCGATACCAGATTGCAGCACCAGTGAATATTATCGTAGGCTAGCATCGCGCTCGTCGGCTTTTGACTCCCAAGCTAGGATCCCTTCGTATATCCAGAACATGACTGCAGCATTCGGTACGACCCGCATGAGATGGGCCGAAAGGCCGCCATATAGCGACCTGACCCCTTCTTCTGCAAGCACTAATCGGAAAGTCTGCCATAAGCCCGTGTATTTGAGCTTTCCGTCGACAAGGGGCTGCCGTAATCGTGTTCGTAAGACCTGGGTGCGTAATGAAATGAGTATTGAGTTCTGATATAGAGTAGTGTTTTGCTTACTTCATGAGGATATGAGACGAGACTCGCGAAGAACTTCGCTGTGCCCGCACTCCCGAGCATCCCAAACCATTCGTACGCCCCGCCTCTTCCCTCCGTAGCCTTCGTCACCCGCTTTAACCTTTCATAAAGTGTCCATTGGATCGTCCCTTCCGTGACGCCCAAATAACTCGCTGATAATCCCTTATAGAAGCCCCTCACGCCCTCCTGCCGAGCAATCTGCATGATCGTAGCCCAGCTCCCCATCGGCCTCCCGCCCTTCTCCGCAGATAGTTGCATGCGCGTCTTGACGACCCAGATTGGGTTCGTGCAAGTGCTCGTAACGATGCCGGCAAAGGCTGCCGCGGAAAGGTGGACAAGGGAGTTTTCGTGTCCGTCGTTGAAGTTATTGGCAATGACGTGCTTGCCGTTGCCGTAGGTGAAGAAGTTGATGGAGCGGGCGGGAATGACGCCGACTAGGGTGGGTCCGAGACCTTTGAAGAGTGCTCGCGGAGACTCTGTCTGGTAGATGTCCCTTTTTAGGCTTTTGAGTAATTGCAAATCGACTGCAATGCACAAGAATCGCTCACCGTAGGATATGGCCTGTCTCAACAAAGTTGTACAACAGCCCACCTGGTCGTCGAGGCATTAAGACAGCAGATCCCGATGCTCCCTCCGCTGCTAGACTGAAACTAGTGTGCTTTTCCCGAAAAAGGTCAGATTGGAGACGGGTTTTGACGACATCGAAAGGAGAAGTGACGATGGCACCACACATGCCTCCGAGACTGTTTTCCAAAATACATAGGAATAGGACAACGGTTAGAGACATTGGATTGCACAGTAAACGGAGTAAAGCAAGGGGACGCACCCGCCAGCGATAAAATGTCTGTAAGACTTTGCAGGAACCCAGGACGAAGTCGACGAGCTCGCATCAAGCGGAGGAGCTTCGGTCACAGACATTCTCTGTTAAACGGCGGTCTAAGAGGCAAACGGCGGCGAGGGTGCAGACAATGGCGGGAGGCAGAGAAAAGAGTCTAAGCTGAGCGAGCGGAGGAAAAGCAGCTTATTTATTAGAAAAAGATCGACGCAACGCGCGCGCCCTTCGATTTCGGCGCCGCATCCAACTCATCTTTTCTGACCAAAAAGTCTGAGCCATCCGCTCACGGCCATGGTTGTGTTTCGATAACCCATGTTCATTCTCACCTTTACCCAGCTATGTTTGTACTATCTATCATCAAGGTACGCTCTCATAATCTGTGAATGGGGCTTAGAGGCACTCAGTTAAAAGTTTGTAGGACACAGTAGCTTTGCAGCCGTCCACCTTCGCCTTGCCCGCCGAGCAAGCCATCATCAATGTGCTGAACAAAAAATATGCCAACAAGGTTCTGCATGACGTAGGCCTGTGCATATGCGTCTTCGACATTGCGCAGGCTGGCGAGGGAAAAGTTCGTTATGGTGATGGGTGTTTCTGGCATAAAGGCGCGGTCTCATAAATAGCATATGCATACGAAAAGCTAACGCGTTATTTTTATCTGCATTTTCAGTCGTGTTTCGTATGGTGGTATTCAGGCCATTCTCTGGCGAAGTAATACTTAGCAAAGTTAAATCATCGGACGAGGATGGCATTCGACGTATGTTCTCTTGCGAATTCTACTCACCACTCCTTACATATCCTCATAATCTCCTTCTAGTATCCGTCGGGTTCTTCGACGACATCTACATTCCACTGTCGTACCTCCCAACGCCAACCACATTGTACGTGTCTGTCTTCATCTCTGCGTACGTATCATCACTTGACAAGAAACTTACGCACCAGCGACCCAAACGAACGCGCCCACTTCTGGCTAGGGTCCTACGAGCCACCCGAAGATGCCCCCGACGCCGTCCCCACGAGACACGAACTCCTCGACTCACCCATCGCTCAACGCATGTATATAGACGCGGGTGAGATCGTGCGCGTGCGAGTCGAGATGGACGAGTTTGTCGATGACGAGCCGGGTCCGCCGAAAGCTGCTGAAGGTGGAGTGATGGCGCCCAAGGTCGAGCGGAGGAGGGCACCGTATAGTATTACTGTTAGTAAAGCTCCTCCATCTTCCTGTTTCTGTCATCACTGCCTTCCTTGTTGTTGATTCCTTTCTATTTTGCTTGGTCAGTGTTCTATGTCGGAGCAGGGGCTCGGGCCTCTACCGTGGTGGAAAACTCCTTCCGAAGACGTCGACGCAGAAGGGGACGAGGACGAGGGGATGGAACAAAGTTAACAAAGGAATGGAAGCAGCCTTTCTCCTCAGGTTATTTCGACTTTGCGGCCACAGAAGGCGAGGTCAAAAGAATACAGCTCCAAGCATATGAGCGAGACCTAGGTCCTCTGGTTACAATGACTCATACAATGTATAAGAACGGCATATACTGAGTTGATGGCGATTGAAATCCACATCTACGATTGGAAGGACAGAAAATAAGCAAATCATTATCTCCATGGCACACTTAAAGTAACATACATCATCTGCATTATATACATTTTCAGAACCATAACCAGGTCACGAAAGCGGCGCAGAATGGGAAACGCATCAAAATACAAACGGACTGAGCTTCAGTATAGAACAGAACTCTCATGATGCGAGATGACACATATCCCATCAGAAACTGAAATCATAACAAAAAAGAAAAGCCGAGTCCAGCCGCCCAGATACAGCACCAACCTACTGCATCCCACTCATCTGCGACACCAAATCCATCCACGTCGTATGCATACTCGTCTCGGGCGACAAGTCCACCGAGTCCCTCGTCCGCCCCTGCCCATACCCATTCAACCCACTCACGCCATTCATCCCCATCCCGCCCCCTTCAATCATACCCATATCGATCCCTCCCGCTCCTGGGGACGTCTGCTCGTGTCCGCCGTACCCCATCGACTGATCATGCTCGTAGCCCCCGACACCGTTGTGTGTGCGGATGCTCGAAGGGCCCGCATTAGAGGAGAGTTGCATCGGATTCGCGTATGCGGAGCTCGAGCCGCCCGTTCCCGTACCCCCATAGTCGAACACTGGGAAATACTGCGGGAAGCTGTTGTAAGGATGCTGGCTCGATGAGCTCGGCGCACCGCCGCTCGCATCATGAGGGGCCTGGTCTGGGACTTGGTGAGGGTGCGAATGCGGGTGTGGGCTGGGTAATACGAGGGAATGAGGTGCTGTTGCGGACGTCGGCGTCGGGAGCTGGGTATGATATGCGTTCGGCCCGCATGTCTGGTCGTCTTCGAAACGGTAGAGACCTGCTGACGAATGGACGTTGAACATGTCTTGATCATTTTCGTAGCCGTCCTGGCGGCCATAGGGAGCGGCAGGTGCGGGGAAGGATGACAAGTAGTCAAAGACGCTTGGGTGGATGCTCGAAGAACCGTTGGGGAGAGGTAGCGGGACGATCGGGTTATGTGTGTTTGGAGAACGGGTCATCAAGAGAGGTGAAGGTGTCTTCGATTGTTCCTTCTGCGAAATGAGACGTGTCTTTCCTCCCAGTTTTGAAAGTTCGTCGTCGTCATCTGCTTCGGGACTAGTCTCCTGAAGAGGCTTGTATGGAAGCGACGATGTCAGAGGAGATTGTTTGCCCTCTTTAAATTCTTGCAGCGAAATTCGGGCCTTTTGTCTCAGCTTTTGCATGATATTCTGTGGGAACGGTTATCAACTCGTTGAAGAACTTGCTATTGGCATACACATACCAGAACCTTGCTCGCACGGAACGTATTGGCAACCTTTTCGAACAAATCGCACGCCGAGTCAAGTTGGACCAAAGCGGACGGCGCCAGACTCATGGACGGACACCGGGTCACAATAGAGCCTAATACAACCTGGAAGGGGAAAAAATCAGACAAATTGCATAACTAAGAAAATAAACCAGGGCTGACTTACCCCACACGAAAACAAATGGGTCCACAAGAACCACAATCGCTCGGTAGGCTCCGGCAACTGTGAGTCCAAATCCCGTACCAAGGCTACAAGGGATCCAGCGCTGCGGTAAGCTGCAATGACTGAGGTACCGTACGCTGACCCAAGAGGATCCTTTGGATTGTCCTCAATAGCCCTGGCGAAGAAGCCTCTGTGCATATACAAGAGGTCTATGGGGGTCACGATGAAACTCAATAAGCTGGCAAAGGAAATCATATTCCAAATACTTACTCATTTCGCGGATGGCAAGGACGATATGCCTTTGCATGATCAATCCTAAAGTATCGACGGCTTCATTCTTCGACGTTGGGTCGCTGTTCCCAAATCCAGCGACCTGCAGCACGGAAGGGACTGTAAATGCTCTGAGCTTCCGGTCCAACTGAAGAATAGTCTGGTAGCTAGGGGCTTTGGCTCCAAACGCCTGATCGTGTACAATGCTCATGCATTCGGAGGAGAATCGGTGTTTCCAAGTGTCGACTGGCGGAGCCTCTGGTGTTAGTCACTCATAAACGTGCAACAGAGAACTCTTGCTTACAGCTTCGCTTTCCGGAAGGATCTTCCGCTGGATGAGGGAACTTGCAATCAACGTGCGGTAGAGAGAATGATGGAGGCCGTCCGAATGTCAGACACTATGACTCTTTTCTGAGCGATCTCTTCATCATATGCGAAATGCTCGGATACATACCTGCCAACTGTCGTAAGTGTACAATTCCCAGAACGTTTCGCGGCGGAGTTGAGTCTCGGTTTCTGTCATTTTCCATCTCATACTATCGCGATCTGCATGTATAAAGCCCGTAATACCCGTCGATGACCGATGAGAAGCACCCCCGTTAGTTACCGGACGAGAACAAATTCTGTTTCAATCTAACAGAAGAGACTCACGTAAACCGATCTGAAGATACAATTTCAGTCAGTAAGCGAGTTTTTAAGAGAAGTTATGAATATGAATAGGACGCTTACGCTCTGAGCCAGTTTGACCGCGAAACCCATGATGATCCATCGCGAACCACTGCCCGTCCCATGCCGGTCTGCCAGGAAAAGATAGTACGACATCAAAAACTAAGCATGCGAAAGCAGACAAAATCGGCAAGCGTCAGTCAAAATGTTGATTCCATCAGATATGTCGCAAGGAAACACAAAGACACTCTACGTACCAGAGCTTGGACGGCGTGTAGCGTGGGATCATCAAACATAGAGCTTCTAAACAACGCCGCACGCGACAGTTGATGATACTTTTCGGCTTCAATGTTATACGGGACTTCATTCGGGTCCATGAGCGTGCCAATCGCAAAGACGACAAAGATGAGCGCAAGACGGTGAGAAGAAGCGGCATCAGATGGCGGTGTCGGAGGCGTGAAGTTCTCGTTGTAGAAATGCTGGAATACTTCTTCGTCGAATTGCTCGCGGGCGATTGGATTGTACCTGTAATTTTGTTTCGCAAAACACGGAAGGAGTCAAAATAGGCTTGGTCACATGAAGGAAGCTACGAACATCCACGCAGCGCGCTGGTAGTAGATCTCTCGTAACGACGTAGCCTTTTGCGGATCTGGTAAGTATCCGACTAGATTATGGAACCGTGCATTTGCATAAACGACTGGAGATCCCGACGGTGAAGTCGGGAACGATTCCCCTAGCGCTAAAATTTCATGAGGGAGGACCTGCTCCAGAGCATGTGTCCTATCTTCTGACTCTTCCTCTGGACTCTCGTTCTGAATAGTGATAGCAAAACCAATTGAAATCAACATCACTGCCTCGACGCGTGCTGATGCATCGCTCGAAATAACCAAGCTCACCTGCAGAAAATACTGCGCATTCGCACACATACAAAAAACAATCAAGATCAGCGCGATTCGGACTTCTCTGCCACAATTGGCATAGAGAAGGGGAGTAGGGGATATGGGCGCCTTACCCAAGAGTTGGCGATATGCCCATAGAACTTCGTCTTTCCAGATTGGCCGATGGATAATGACCCAAACGAGTCAACAACATCGCCATTCGCGTCATCCTTGGCGCCGTTCGGCGCCGAAGGGTTGTTGTTCTCGCGCTCGAGCGGCGCCTTGATCCTGAGCAAGTCATCACTCAGCAAGGGGTGCTGCTGACCAGAAAGGTGCGAATGCGCGTCTCGGAGGGCGTCTTCAAGCTCACGCACACGGCCGCAGAGCTCAGAAATCTTATCGTGAAGCTCTGTTGTCGTTGCCAGAACGAATCTGAAAGACGATAATAAAGAATCAACGCCCGTTCACTACGAGTGATATGAAGCGAGGTTGCTTCTCACCTGTTGCCCTTCCCAGTAGTAAGGGAGCCTAAAGAAAAAATAGTCTCGTTATTCATACAGGTCTTGCCTCATGACGAACGGGTCCCCTTACCATCTGGACAGATAGCTTGACATCCCCTTTTGATGCAAGACTGATCATCCGGGTCAGGTTGAATTGCGTGTGCCGACAAAGCACAAGCTCACCTCGCAGGGCACCTTTCTATAGCGTGGTTAAGCAATGTAATCCGTACGAAAGGGTATATGTCAGCTCACCTATCACACCGCAGCTTCAATCTCCTGCATTCTGCACAAGACAACCTCGCAGCCCCTCTCCTTCGTCGCTGCACACCACCTGCTTGGTCCGAGCGAGGACTAGGCGCTGGCATATGCATCCGGCCAAAACGTGGAGAAGTCGGGTTAGAGGTGTAGAGATGATGGTAGTGGTGGTGGTGGTGGTGGTGGTGGTGGTAACAAAGCAAGAAGAGACACCGGGTCCTGGTCGGGGTGTTGAAGGAAAGAAGAAGACAAGGAAAGAAAGGAGGAGGACAGGGTTAGGAAGATGAAGTTGATGGGCGGTAGTGGAGAGAAGTGGGAGGGAGAAGCAGGAAAAAGACACGGTACGGATACAGAAGAAGGGCTAGATAGATAAAACGGATGATGAAGATGGGAGATGGATGGTCAGACTCGGGACATCAGAAACCTAAATTTAGTAATAATATTAAATACAAAAAAAGAGGTTTTCTTCTGAATGAGGAATTGAACTGAACTGGCAGGACGGAACGGGGTATGGATGATAAAGACGGAATCGGAAGTGTGTGTGTGCGTGAGTGGAAAAGGAAAAGGTGGAGAGATGAGGCGCATATAGTCCGGAAGCGGGAGAGAAGCCACGGCTGAAGGTCAAGAGAGAAGGAATAATACCCAATATTAATTTTAATACAGGCGCTCTGTCGGTGCATACGAGACCCCGAAGAGAATAGCTTCGATGCCTGTCTGTCCGAGGGCGAGACCTGGCTGGCTGTAGATAGTTCCAGTCCTACTCTATGGGAAACGGAAATAGACGACGGGAATCTTGGGTCTCTTGAAGGTGGTCACCAAGGGGCCAACAGGGACAACAACGGTCGTAGACATCCAACTTTGATCACCGGCTCTCTCCTTTACGTTGTCCACCCCGTCGTATCTCTCTCCGATTTTCGTTACGCCGGAACGCAGTGCCCTTGTGTCTGTATCTGTGGAGGTGGCAGAGGTCTGGAAATCACCGGGCCTTGGGTCAACCACCTCTCACCGAATCTCGGCCTTACTCCTCCTGACGTCCTCTTTGCGGGATCGCCTTCTCGGGATTCTCGGGATAAGCCAACTATAACTACAAAACGCATCCCGGTCAGCATCATAAGCGTCTCCAATCCCGTTTTCCCAAGGCAAAAAAACCCACAAAACTTACTTGATAGCTCGTACGAGTTATCCCAATGTATCACTGAGGCACATATCACCGCGGGGCCAAAGCCAGCATAAAGAGACTGCATCACAGCCAGGCGCCATAGACAAACAAACTTAAGCGTCCCACAGCAACAGAAGGTACACATTCACGGGCACACTTCCCTGCAGCTCAGAATACTCGGTCCGCGGCGCTCAAAATCCCGAAGAGAGTTGTCCAATCGCCGCCGCAGGTTGGCAGTGGCAGAGCCACCATCGATGGATGATGAAAATGTGACGATACACGTCAGCGTCAGCAGCGCAGCGCACGAGCCTCATTCTCTAGGCCCCCCAGGCCAATCCGAAAACGGAAACGCCGTGGAATCGTTATCTATCAAAACATCCCCGATGACATTGATGGAAGTGTGTACGAATGGGTGGGAGAGATTGGCTCAATACGACGAGTGTCGCGTTGAAAGAAAGAGAGCGTCAAAAGAGAAAAGAAGGTTTCGTGGATTTGCCGGAGCGGCGCCGATGACCTTCCATTCCTGGAACGCCTAGCCGATGGCTCCGAACGATCTGGTTCCGCGTCCGAGTTTTCTCGTTCCTTAACCTTCTCCTTCCCGGATTGTCATCGGACATCTGAAAAATCTCATTGCCTGCGGGAAAGTTAATCTCGTCCAGGACCCCCGGCTATCTCTTTATCTTACAATGTGCCAGAAATATAACCGGTAACTCGCACTCTCACACCCCCTACCCCTGACAAAGTTTCCTTCGGCTTTTGAATACCTGGATCCGTGTTCGTCGGAGGATGTGTCGGTCTCCTGAACTCTCGCTCGCTCGCCGCTCTCTCATCCAACTTTATCCTGCACGCAATTCATGCATCAATCAAGATAGACAAGAAACTCATGATTCATTGAACTTTATGCAGACATCCAAGCGCAATCTGCCAACGAGGAGTGTTACGTGCTTGAAATCACAGAACGAAGTGAAACGATCAAAAGAAAAGAGAAAACTCAAGAAGAAGACGGGTATTTGTACATCCTCTCAATTTCCGCCTGGTCAATCGTCGAGCTCGGCATTGCACCAGTATCCTCGGAAGAGCTCGTTGCACTCGCGCCCCAATTCTCCGACTCGGAACCTGAGTTAGAGGATACAGTTAAAGACGTCACCGACGAGGAACTAACAGTGGCGGTAGAGCTGGGCATCATGGTCGTGCTGCTGTTACTGCTGCTCGTGGTCGTGGTCGAGCTAGTGGCGCCGGATGTCGTGCCGGTGATTGTGGAAGTCGAGCTCATATCAGTCGAATCCGTCTCGAGAGCGGCATGTGCGTCGGCGGCAATTGACGGCATGTCCGAGCTCGTGCTCATACTCGTGCTCGAGCTGTTCTCCGTTGCAGACGAAAACGTGAAAGAGTCCGTAGTAGTCGCAGTTGAAGATGCCGATGCAGAAGCTGAAGCGGATGACGATGTCAAAGAAGAAGACAAGTCGCTAAAAGAAGCAGAAGCAGAGGCGGAAGAGGTATCCGAAGCATCACCAGGAGAAAAAGAAGCAACCTCCGAAGGATTATTGACAGCGTGCACAGCGGGACCAGCAGGAGTGAATACCAGAAGCACATTTTGAGCAGCACCAGCTACCGGAGCTCCAGAGGGTGTCGAAGGTGCAGTCCCGTTCACGACCTGGGTGGCAGTTGCAATAGGCCCAGGCGCTGAAGCAGAGACAGCCGCTTCCTTCATAGCATTCTGTACTTTGAAGTTCATCTGAGCGTCATTAACACCAGCTGTCGAATTCGATCCTGGAGTAGTCGAGTTAACCGAGTGTGTCGAGCCAGAGGCTTGAGGGCCAGAGGAAGTAAGCCACATCGGCCGAAGAACGCCAGAAGTGGGATTGTATGCGAACGTCTGAGACTTGTGCGCGGAAGATTCGGTGGTACCGTTGTTAGATTGTGATCCCGCCTGCATATTCGAGAAACATTGCTCCATCGAGAGCGGTGCCGGAGAAGGAGGACTCGGGTCGAACGTCGCACAATACGGCTTCATTGCTGCCTCGGAAGGCTCGAAGACAGGAACCTGGAGCGTCACCTTAATGTCTGCTGTCTCATTTCCCGCAAATTGAGATTTGGAGGCAGCCATGGACTGTAAATCAGCAATCGTCTCCGAAATGGACTTCCCTGGCATGATAGGCGCGCCATTGGCATCACTGACGACTAGGTAGAACTGAGTCTGGGTTGAGTTGGATGCATCGAGAACGAAAGGACTGGCGTCAGTGTCGGAGGTAGATTTCGCACCACCTGAACCAGAGGTGCCGTTTGTTGGGGCTGACAGGACCAAAGAAGCAAGACGTTGCTTTGTGACCTCACTAACGTTCTTTAAAAGGCGGGCACGGAAAAGAGTGAGTGACCGAGAATACAATGAAGTTGAACAAAGTTCTCACCATGATATCCACAGTACCAGGGACTCCGGCAACACCGTCTGTTGACCTCTTGTCCTGCTTATCAATGCGGTCACTTGCACTATCTCCCCCGTTTTCTCGTCCGTGCACATGAACATCATCGTTGTCCCCGTTGATGACCGTCTTGTGGTTGTCGTGGTGGTGGTGATGGCGACGTTTGTCGTTATAGTGCACCTTGTCGTGGTCACCATTCACCACAACCTCGTCGTGATCATGATGTCCGTGATGATGGTGAGGTTCTCGCTTTTCGTGTACGTGTACGTCATCATCGTCACCATTTACTACCACTCTGTCATGATCATAATGGTGGTGGTGATGGTGTGGGTTCGGGGCGCGGCGGTCATGGACGTGGACATCATCATTGTCTCCGTTCACGATTGTCTTATCATGATCGTGGTGTCCGTGGTGGTGGTGAGGTCCACGACGATCATGCATGTGGACATTATCATTATCGCCATTCACGATTACCTTGTCATGGCTGTGATGATCGTGGTGGTGAGGGGAACGGCGTTCATGGACATGGACGTCATCATTGTCCCCATTGATAACCGTCTTGTCATGGTGTCCGTGGTGGCGATGATGGGAGTCTTTCTTTTCGTTGTAGTGTACACGATCGTTATCGCCGTTGACGATGACTCTGTCGTGGTCGTGATGATGATGCGGAGACCTCTTGATGCGAAGACCATGGGTCTCAGAGTATGCACCGTGCCGTCCATCACCGACCTCGAAATCACCGATCTGTACTACAGGATCAAGCGGGTCCCAGGTATCATCCGAGTCTGGAGACCTCTTAAGGATGCCTTGGAGAAGACCATGAGTCTCGGAAAAGGAACCATGACGCCCGTCACCGATCTCAGCGCTTCCGATTTGAATGAGTGGGTCGAGTGGGTCCCAAGTGTTTCCCCCGGACGCTGCTGACTTGGCTTGAGCAGCGGCGAGTTTGACATTCGTAGTTGCCTTCGCTTCTTTCTTCTTCGTAGAGGTGGACTTGGTGCTCTCGGTTGACTTGACTTCGCTGGTTGAAGAGGCACTGGTGGATTTGACAGTTTTGGTCGGATTCAGATCAAGCTCGTACGTGCCGAATACTCTTGAGCCACCGGAGCGCCTGTTCATTGCGAAAGCGGCTTGCCTCTGAGGGTACTCGTCGGCGACATACATATCCTGTAGGGTGTAAATTTAGTAAGGTAAGTTGCGCTCATTGAGGGCCAGAAGGAAGAGACCGTACCCGCTTGTGCTCCTTCTTACTTCCTTTGGACTTCTTGCTAGACTTCAGCTTGGAACTGGAGTTGCTCTCTGAAGTCGCTTTCGGTGCATGCGTCGAGTGGGTGGACTTCTCACTGTGATGGCGTGCGGAAAGGCCACCAACACGGTTGTCTGTGGGAAGAGCGGACGTGTTGACGGCGGCAGTTGCGACCAGCGCAGCGAGGAAGAGGAATCGAGGTGTGAGGCAAACCATGGCTAATGAAGAGTGGTGAAAGTACGATGAAAGAGTCAAAAAGAAGGTATAATGTATGAATAGAACGGCACAGCCGGATGATATGTGTATATGTGTATGTGTGTATGTGTGTCTGTGGATAGGAAGATAGAATGTGGGTGGGTCACCAGGACCTGAACGAGAAGATGAATGAGAGAGGGGAAGAGAGAAAGGAAGACGGAGTGGGATCCAGGTTCTTATACCGATTGGACCGGTCAGCCCTATGCTAAGCCCACTTCCAACTAGATCCACCCAGCCCGAATCCTGATCCTTGATGACTGAAACGGAGTACTACCAGCTCAAACTAGAACAGCAAATTTTCCTTCCGTGATGAACATGCTGCACCACAGATTATCGGGAGCAGAGCATATTGCGTCTTCTAGTGAGTGATCGCAAGAGTAAATTCATCACAATTGCTTTAATCGGCTTTAGATCCCTAGTTCCAGCCAGTTTTATATGAGAATAAGATCCTCACTTTGGCTTTTAGAGGCTCATTCTTTCTCAAACGTTGTCCTATAACGAAGTGATTAGTTCTGTAGGATCGTGAAGGGAGAAAGACAAGGACGCATCGCGACGCGTTTGTCAAGTCGGATTTATGCAAAGAATAAATAAATATGAAGTGCAAACAAAAACCGTGAGAAAAGCTGACGAAAGCAAACACTCGTTGAATCATCACCATCATTTGATTCACCCAGATTCAGTGCATATGATGAAGACGCATACAGTCAGCGCATGTGTTGCCTATATCCGTCAAGATAGCTATCCTGCGTATTCGACGAGAAAAGAGTCGGAAATCCGACGTGAAGCAATCGTTCGAGTGTGATAGTGAACCTAGATCATGAACCGGCCATTGGTTGAGTGACCAGAGGGTGACCATATGCAGTCGCCTCGACGTTGACGCTGCGGTCGGGGGTGGCCACGACGTCCTTCCTCTTCTTCCTTCTATCGCCCTCTAGGAATCGTCCAATCTTCGGATTCTTTCTCTTGAAAACAACTCAGCTTCGGCGCTCACACACCCCTCTGATCTTCAGACAACACTTCCACAATCGTCCGTCTGTGATCTTTCCTGTTTCTCGGCAATCACCAACACTTTTATCAACCACCAAGCCGGCTATCCCGGCGGCAGCACTAGCGTGTGCCATTGGCTCGCGTTTTCCACCTTTGACCAGTGGTTGCGCCAGGGACTTCAATGTCCAACTTGCGATCGTATGATGACGAAGCCGTGGGCTCGGCTGCAAGGAACAAAAAACGGAGTGTCGCGCTCAGTTGTCAGGAGTGTCGTCGGTAAGCCGCCGTTCCCTATATTACCATTCGACCTCTGGCACGCTCCATGCTTCGCCCAGTCTGAGACCCGAGTCCGACTCATGCCAAAGCACTCTGCTGATAACGTTTAAACCTCTCGCAGGCTCAAACTGAGATGTGACAGGTTCGTGATACTTGGCCAGCGACAATTAAAGATTGGAGTGCTCTTCCTAACCTTGGTTCCATGATCCTCGCGAACACAGAAAGTTTCCTTGCAGTCAGTAACCTAATTTGTTTTCGTACCTTACTTCCACTCAAAGCAAAACGGAGCACTGACTGACTGACCTCGATAAACCTTCAAATCTATAGGTGCTTGCGTAAAGAGAGGCTGTTCTCAGATATGCCCTGAAGGTGCAGTGCGCTTCCTCCCGGACTTATATACCATCCAGTTCCCTCCGCACCCCACGGAGGGTTATCTCATACCATAGACTCCTACAGGTTCTCTGACCACGGGAAAGGGCAACCGGTCGGTCTCTTTCTATTTCTTTTATCGATCTCCAACGGTCTGACCTGTGTGATCCTTCGTTTCCAAATATCGCCAGCTTCGTCCTTGCCAATACCGAGACATTGCACGAGAAAATAGGCGAGCTCTCCCATCGCGTCCGTTCCCTCGAAGATGCCTTGAAAGTGGCACATGGTGCTCTCCACAATGACTCTCACCCGTTACTGAGCGACGAGCTCCTGAGAGTCAAGAATCCTCTCGAACGGGAAGTAATAGCTCAGCCCCAAAAGGCCCAAGAAGAAGAGGATGTATTGGATGCGTTCGGCTCTTTGTAAGTGACTTCCTGCCATTCACGTACAAAAATGGTCAAAGATGCATGTTTTAAATGTCAGATCAATGTCTCACACGGGGCGTACCATTTTTTACGGCTCGATAGCTAATTCTTGGGTTAGTCTTTGATTCTTCATTCTCCGCTTCGATAATATGGAATGATTCATGTTTTCCACAGTACCTCCTCCAGGTATGTACACGCGGAGTTCCGATAGAGTGGAAATTTGCTTTGACTCTGACTAATACATGAACGTGTTCCCATTGCTCTCCAGAACGAGGAAGACGACCACTCAGACAACGAAGCCGAACGTCCTTTCTCTCTCCCCGTCGATGTCCCAACGCTCAGTCACTCTTTCCCCTTCACACCTACCCTCAGTCAAGCAGCTGCGGAAGATGTACGAAATGTATGCAATAACAGTGAATTGGCAGCTCCGGTATGCAGTTAACTAACATTCACATAGCTCCTCCTAGCCTCGCTCCCCGATGCGCCTACTGCGCGCGCGCTTGCGGATATGTACTTTGACAACGCCGCCTGGATGTACCACCCTGTCGGCAAAGAGCAATTCGACATGGAGATCTTCTCTCGTGTCTACCCCTACGCCACCTCTGACTCACCTATCGATGTGGAACCGGACCGCGATTCCGGGTCGTTTGAAAGTCATCGTCTAGCTCTATTGTACATAGTTCTCGCCGTTGGGATTCTCGTCGACCTACAACGCCCTTCGCACGATTCCGCTGCAATCAATTATTATCAGTTATCAAAGGCGGCATTGACCATTGATTCGGTTTTGGAGGATCCGAGCATTCAAGCTATCCAAGCTCTGGTACTTTCAATCTCTCCTTTTTTCACTTGTCGACTGACTCAACTGTTTCTTTCATTTATAGATCGTTATGTGCCATTATATGTTCCTCAACGACGTGGATTCTCAACGTTGGACTCTTATGGGGACAGTCATCAAACTCGTGCAAAGCGTAAGCAATTCATTACATTTTCATGTCACTATTAATTAATTAATCAACTATTTTATTCTAAGATGGGCCTCCGTAAGTGACCCTGGCCTTTGCGCAGTCCTTCTATTGGTGGTAATTAATTCTGCATTTAGATCGTGATAGCCAAAGCTGGAAGCTCTCTCCGGAGGAGACGAAATTGCGGCGTGCGCTTTTCTGGGAAGTGTATGTGTACGATTCCTGGCAGGTTGGTCGCGGCAGTCTGTCCGGTGTTTGAAGCAAGCAGCTAAAATGTCATTTTCCCCTTGAACTGTAGAGCTTGACGTATGGGAGACCGCCATCGTTGACCATGGCCCACATTGACTGCAAGATGGCTCACGAGACAACGAAGAACGAAGCAGGACAAGTCGAGATGTCGTGTAAGTCGGATTTAGCAGCCATCTTTGATTATTCCTATTCTTAAAATAAAGCGCAGTTGATGCATGGAAGCACCGCTTCACTTCGGAGTGTCTGAGCATAGTGCATGATCAAGTATTCGGCGCCAGAACACCTTCCTATGCTACGGTGACTGAGCTGGACAAACGGGTACGGCAATATTATGTGCCTCCTTCGCTGCAGGTTCCGGGATTTAGTGGCGCTCCAATGTACACTACCGGGGAACCGCCACCTTCGATGCGGCTGACGATGCAACGTTACGTTATTCTCGCGATCAAGGAAGTTAGTGAGTGACAGCGCCTTTCATTAAAATGCAGATTTATGGTTCTCATGACCACATGTAGCCCTCCTGTATATGCACAGGAACTTTTTCGCAAAAGCAGTGAGCGACAACCCGTCCGACCCGCTTAGCGGCAAGTACGGACACTCTGTCCTACGAGCTCGCGAAAGCGCATCTTTCTTTGTAAATTTAGTTAAGAGTCTCTGGTCTCAGCACCAGAAACTAGCCGAGAGGAACTGGTTTCTCTTTACTCATGTCTTCTCATGCGCGGTGCGTAACAGCGATTAGTCGCTTTGCTCCATTTAGTGTAAACTAAACGTTCCATCAGATTGTGTTAGGAACCATTCCATGCAATTGTCCAAGCATGGCTCTTGCGAATTCAGCTCTGAGAGATCTCGACAGTGCATATCAAATTTTTCAGAATCTGGGAGAAAAAAGCAGGGCTGCAAAAGTTTTGGTACGATCATTGTGTACTTAAATATCGAATTGTCTGACTATTACTCGAAAGCTTGTCCTGTCAAGTCTCCGAGACCGTGCACATGCGTCAATGGACGAATATCAAGAACAGTCTAAAAGCGTGATGACTGGTATGATGGGTACGAAACGGGAGTCATCCCAAGAGCTTGTTTCCAAGAACGATGATGATTTCGCCAAACTTTCGGGGAAGACGCGGCTCGTACCCAAGAAAGCCCAGTCTCCCAGCTCTTCCCGAGGGTCCAAGTCACCCACTTCTAGTCCAGTTGCTACATACAATCCACAGACACCACAGACCCCAGCATCGCCAACATCTCCCATGTCTCCGATGTATACCCAAGCACCGTTCTTTTCCCCTAACTCCCAGACCCAGCATGCACAGTTTCAACAACAACAGCCTTTCGTTTCGCCCATGCAGAACAACTCCGCACAGTACCAGTCGCCTGAGATGGCGCTGTTCGGCATGCGACTCCCTCCAGAGAACACCCAAATCCATACCCAGTCTCAATCCCCATCATACCCTCAATCATCGGCTCAACATTCATCCCAGTACCCAGCACAGGCGTCCCCTCAGCAACAACGAACTCGAGTATCGCCAAGTGCACGACCACAACCGGAATGGCGCGTAGACCAAGCCATGAGCTACGATCCAGGACCAGGCGTATCTCCCGTGGACGTATATGATAATAGCATGCAGTACGGTCCTGCTCCCGAACGAAGTCCCAATGTACCCGGACTCGCCAACTTAGGAATGAGTGGTGGTTTGATGGGTTTCGAGCAGCAGACCAACGTGATCGAAAATGGACAGTACGGGTACGGCGCGTACTACGGTAGTATGGGCATGACTGGGATGGAAGGGCCTGGGATGCAGCACCAGCAGCATCTTCAGCAGTCTGATCAACAATATGGATCGGTTCAGCAAGGCATGTATGCACCAATGAACCAAGACATAGTCTCGCCGCAGGACTTACAAGTCGACTTGGACGGGGCGTGGAAGAGCTTGTTGGCGCAGTATAATACGTCGTAAAGTCGGCCGTAAAATCGCTGCGACGACATGTGCTGTTTGCATAGGTCGGACTAGGTTTTCTTGATGTTTGCTTTTCGTATGGCTTTGGTTCTTGCGTTCAACTCGGTGTTATCATTATGCGGTCTGTTATGTAGTGTTTAGTGAAGTGAAGTAGAAATTAAGAAAGTCTTTCGTCTGTTTATGTTTACGCGCATTTTTACTTATTGAGAAGAACCTATATCATCTACCATGTGAATGAAGAAAGTGTGCCATCTATCGTTTTAATATTGGACTTAATCTTCCTTCCCCTATGGATCTATTGAGGATGCCACAAATCGAAATCTGATGTGGCGACCGGCCCGAGAGGCACAAAATCACTCGTGATAAAACAATATTTCTTTAGTATTGTCGACCACATCTTCTCTCAGAACGAATATTTATGGTACTTTGAAACGTGCATGTGAGTGACACTGATCTGTATTCAAACGTCAGCGGCTGGCGTTAGCAAAATGTAATTCATCGGGTAGCTGACGCTCATGCACCAATACACATAGAACGATTTCGTATTTGACAGAATATAGGTCCATTGTGAGGGTAGATGTTTCAAGATGATTGGTTGATCCATAATCAAGTTTCGTTCTTCAAAACAGCAGTGTTCAAGTTACTGGCCTGGTACTTTGATTGAGGCTCGCTAACCCGACTGGCATACGTCGTACATTGACGGCGCTCAAGCATATACTATTCGATTAAGAACAAGTAAATGAGATTGATGCCATATCTATGCAGCCAACCGACGAGTCGTGATTGGCTGGTACTAAAAGACAATACGAACGTATAACTTAGAAACTGAGTGAACTCTATAGAATGAGATATCAACGTGTCCCCACCGTTCCTTGGCATGCTTATCTTACAGAACGGACACCCATTCCCTACAAATAGACAGGTTTGACTGTTTTAACGTATGCTAGCAAATCTGCTCAGCTCCTCGGCCGAAGAAACAAAATAAATCATGATTTCTCACCCCCTTTTTCATCATCAACCTCGAAGTCCGTAACCATAGTACCCACGTACTGAGGTTCCCTAGCTTTGGCCGTTTCTGAGTAAGTGAAGGAAAATGTCAATGCGACCAATTTACTTTACCTTCTTTGATAACGGGCATCGTCTGGGAAGGCCGTGAGGTGGAGTCTAATTTGAGGATGAGTACCAATTACTAGTAGACCATCGATAAATCTCGCGTTTCACGATACGGATGCTTACGTTTGTTCCTGGAAGAATGCCTCCTTCGGACTTTCGTCTTCTTCGTAGTCTCCTCGATCTCGATCAACGTAGAGGTATCGCTTTGCCTGGCCGAATTGCGGTCTGTTGATAATTGGAGTGAACACGAGCTCTATTTTATCTATGTTAGGAGGAGCAAACGTACTGTCAATCTCGTCTCTGCTGGGTATCTCAGATTCTCTGGCACGAACCAGAGCTCCGCTACTGACTGACGGTGCAATATTGACACTGCGGGAAGAAATGTAAGTCCTATCGTCTCGCGAGTCACAATCACGATCTCTTGAGTCGCGGACTGTATCTCTCGAATCACGACGGGATTTGGTCCTGATACTACTCCTTGTCACTCCTGTGCGCTCCGACAGCGCTTCTGATATCGCCTGGCTACTTCTCGAAGCTCGAGATGCTCGTGTATCTGAGGGAGCGGTCGGCAAGTGGTCATCATCTTGAGAAATGGGAAGAATTTCAGTAAACGGATCCAGAGTGAGCCCGTGTAAGGAAATGCTCACTCTCAGAAACCGCGTTGGTCCTCGCTACATGTAAAAGGGTTGAGCGAAGGGTTGCGCCATAAAGGCACAAAGTATTTACAACTCTTCCTGGTCTTTATTTGACTGACCGAGCTCATTGGACTTATCTCTGATTTTAGATCGAAGTATTCACCCCGACCATCACCTACAGAAGATCTGCTCTTTCCTCCACCATTCTCACCATTGAGAGTCGCAAGATTTCGAGCAGTGAGTTGGGAAGAGGCGATGCTGGTTCGACTGGAATCAGTAGCTCGAGAAACTGCGCTTTGGCTGTCTCTCGAACGTCTCGCCATTTTCACTGGAATGCCACGCGATCGAAGACTATAACTTTCTAGCGTCTACCACCAGCAATTTATATGTCACAAGATGGCACCGAAAATTCTTATGCTCCTTGGCCTTTCAGATGCAATACACACCTGTATGAGGCATAATCAGTAATAGAGCAGCGCCGAGCTATTCCTGAACATGTATTTCGTTTCGGAGATTTGGTTTCTCTTCCGAAATTCCATAAAGCAAAGTCCTTTATAGTGCTCTGCCTCTTCGTGTATTGGAGATATGAGCGGCATCCATTCGTATCGTGCTTCATCGGAACGGGACGCACAAGAATAAATGTTTTATTGAAACCTATGACATGTTTCATACTGCGACATCGGCTCCACTACTTCTGCTTTGCATGGTCCAAGCGGAACAGCGAAGAACAATTATGACACGCCGTTGTCTTGTTTCAGAATTGAACCTATAAATACGCGAAGTTTAATGCAAACCAACTTTCTCAAGACGAGACAAGTGAACTGGTGATCTAGACCCTAGAAGAATTGGTATTGAGTGCCTTGTCGATATCCAAATTGTAGACTCACCCGATAAAGGACCATTGTGCTGTGTACAGGTCAGTGTCACTATCGTCAGTATCGTATGTTGGTATATACCAATCTCACATCATTCTACAACGTCAATCGATGGAACTCCGTCCTTACATACATTATTTGCTTCACCCGTCACCTTCCTTTGAAGAATTCATACGCACATACATTGAGGCAACTTTGCGCGTGGAAGAGAACAAGCAAATGCTGTATTTGGAACACTGAGACAGAATGTCTAAAGAGGAAGAAAAAAAATCGAATCGCAGCAAAACGAAATAATAACATAGAGGCTAGCCGGTAGAATTACAAACGGACAATCATTGTTTCCACGAGACAATCAAAAGGGCATGGATCGTAAAGAGGGTGGATAAGGAGAACATAACTCAGCGCCATGACATTCTTGGAGTGAGGGAGGGCGAATGCGGAGGAGAAGCGGATTGAGGGAAATATGTAGAGTTCGAAGGAGACGACAATGATCCAGGTAGATACAAGGGGATCGTTGGTACCAACTGAAACACGTGCTGTGCAATCGCTTTTGATTTTGGAGCTCCAGTACCCATAGGCTCTGGTGCCTGCATGACAGCATGTATCCGTGCTTCTTGAGGTCCAGTGTCAGCCCACCCATCCGGGCCTGGTGTCCCCACCGGGGGCGCATTCGAGCCACGACCGTCCCAGATACAACGTATATCGGAACCTTTGATGATTTGTGCTAATCGTCCAGTCTCGACATGTCGTATCTCGATGAAACGGCCATCGAAAAGTAGCACATAAGGAGGATGCCAAGCAACTCGTTCCGCTGTGCCCTCCCACTCGATTGTGCCCACAGATCTGCTAGGGTCGCCATGTCGATCCACGTATAAGCCAAATTCTACATCACAAATATCAATTCAGGTCATTGAATGACTCGTGGCATTGCATACCGTCATAACATAGTAAGAATTCATTTTCGCTTGATCGGAACATACCCATCGGCTTGCACGATTCACATCGCTTCGCCAGAGCGCTCAGACGTGGATCATCACGTTGAGGAATCGTAACACTCTTGAAGCTTTAAGACAATTAGTTTAGGCATAGCCAGTCTAAATTCAGCGGGAATAATAGCTCACTCTGTGAGATCCATAATCTCGAAGCCTTTAGTGCAAAGGATTGCTATTTTGGCTTTCAAGAAGATAAGGTCATACGACTCGGAAGGCAAAAAGAAGTCCTGTCCCACTATATGAGCAAGAAGAGAAAATAAGTAGAACAGAGAATCACTCACCCTAAAGACTCGGAACCAATCTGAGCGCTGAGTTCCAAACCCAAAGCGGCTCAGGCCACCCGGAGCTTTCGCTTTTTCATTTATTTTACCAATCACAGGCTCTAGCACGCGAAATACGCTGTCCATCTATGTTGATAATATTAAAGAGCATAACTGGGTTTGGATGCTTATGAGACTCACTCCTTTTTTCTTCATATAAATAACAAGAGTCCGACCCCCTAGAGTACCTACAGTGAAGAACTGTACATCTTTGTTCCCGTTAAGCTTTTGAGGCGTCCGAGATGCGTTTTGATTGGGTGGTGATGATGGCACAAGCGCTTCGATGTGGTACGCGAAGAGTGCCTATATTGATGTTAAGCTAAGGGGCGAGGCGTAAGAGAATCGGAAAGAAGGTACCTTGTCGGCCAAGACTAAGAAAATACCGAAATCCTCAAGCATAGCGCATTGCGTGACCATCTTGAGATGCAAAACACGACGCATAGCTTGATGACGTGTCAATAGAGTTTCCAGTTAGACGAAAATAAAACACACATTTAGGATCATGGCGTAATCCAATCCACACACCCTCAGCACAGCCAATGGCAACCAGGCCACGACCGTCCGGTGTTGCTACAACAAGAGCTTAAGGACATTCACCCTCATTATATGAATCAAATCCACTCACAAAATGGTACGGAACATGTTACTTTTCCGGTAAACACATTCTCGTCGTTCCACGAGTTACTCTGTTGAGCAGCATGCATCGATGGTATCAAGAATGTTTCCGCGCTTAGTGTCTCGATCTCAAACACTTTATTCGCATCCGTGACGACCCTCCGAAGTACAAGGGCTTCTTCAACCTTTTGACTCCATTCGAAGCGAGCTTGAGACGATTCGGCGTATATTGTCCAGATCCCGCCCAACCGACCATTGTGCATAATTGTGAAAGGATAGACAGAGCGCGAATCGGACGCTGTCTCTGTCATGACGCTTGCGTTTGATGGGCCGACATCTGCGCCCCCGACGTTCCCACCCCCACCACCACGAAGCCCACCCAAGATGCCCTTGCTACGCTGAGTCGCAGGGTCATCAAAACTGACAACTTGAAGTAAATCCAACGGAATCGGCTTTGATAAATGTGTTTAATCAACATTTTGGTGAGATAGATGTAGGATGCACTTACACGACGGTAGACATGATATTTAGTGACCCCATCTCTTTCCTTGGGCTTTGTCATAACCACTGATATTTCTTTTCAACGATTGTCATCTGGTATTCCGTGGGACGTACTTACAGTAATTATCAAAGAGAAGGACAAACAGTTCCGTCCATCCACTCCATTCAAAACCAGTATCAGGTTGTCGAAGTAGCTTGCCCGTGTTGATGAGCGACCGGTTCTCGTCGAGCAAATCCATGTCCTAATTTCATATCAATATCTGAAAAGGAAGAGTTTTTATAAAACAAACGCACGATTGCTTCACCCGGCTTGAATACGAGATTCTGATTGTAACGCCAAATCTCAACACGCTCGTTCGCGGATTTGATACCGGCGTCCGTCTCTTTCGTGAGTGCACGTAAAACCTCTTGGCACTGGGGTATACTCTCGCGATCTTCGTGGCCGGACGGCGTATCCTTGAATATGGTCGATAGGAAGAGCTCGTACCGTGGAAGCTTAGCCACTGGCCTGTGAACGAAACTTTTCATGTCCAGCCTGTGCGATTCTGGATGTTTCGCAGTAGACTACCATTCGACTGATTAGCGACCTGCACTTCAAAATAACCCACACCAGCTTACGTCTGCAAACGCCTTGAAGGCCGGATTGTTTTGCATTTCTTCCTCAATCCTGTAATGCGCAATTGGACTGTTTGGAATATACTCCATATACGCGTCACGGAAGTTCAGTGCAGCATCAAGAATCGGAGCCGTGACACTACGAATATGGGGATGCTCCTCGCGCTGTATCTCGTGAAGTCGAGTGACGAGTTGACGATGGATTAAAAGCAGTTCCATGTAGTTATGGTAAACATCGTGCAAAAACGAGGGCAGACGGTCGTGGGGTATGATGGGAGGATTTGCGTTTTTCAGCGGTGTAACGTACATCTATGCGGAGTTGTGAGACCATTCTCCAAAGGTACAGACTCAACTTACTATTCCGATGGCCTCAAGGTCTCGAACATAACTCATTTCACCTTGTATCATCTCAAAAATGGCGCTGTAATGACAGTATTAGACATCCATGACTCCTCAAAACTGGCTGGAGTTGAGCTTACGACTGCCGTTTGAGCTCTTGCCTGGGCATAGATTCTTTGTCTTCGTCCGTGATAAGATGATGGTACTCCATGTTAGCCGTCGGACCTTTGCACATTGCCGCCTGGAATGTCCTGAGCTGCGCGACAGACTGCAGTTGCTTGATCGCTTGGATTGCTTCGAGCAAGAAGTCGCCATCTGGATTGCCCTCAACGGTGGCGCCAAGAATGGCGTCGAGGACAACAGGGTATTTTTGCAGTTGCTCTGATGGTCTTTGTAAGAAGTGCTTGAGGTCGAGACGACGCGACTCCGGGACTTGCAAGCAACGCTACACACAAATTCAGCCATTAAAATCTGAAGTCGCACAAATGGTTCTCACCTCTATAAACCGACGCAGCTCCTGGTTTTGATCCATCTCGTCTTTCAACCTCCTTTCGGCCACCGGTAAATTGCCAACGTATTCCGCATAAACCTCACGGAATTCCGTTGCAGCGGTCAAATAGACATCGCCAATGCGTTGGATGAGAGGGAATTGTTCGCGCTGTCTAACCTCCATGACCTCTAATAGGCGACGGTTGACATCACGAATGTCAAGAATATTGTGGAAAACATCTTCCATGAAACTGTCAATTTCGTGGTATTCAACTATTGGCGGGTCTGCTTCTCTCAACGGCTTCATGAATAACTATATGTTTCGTTAGTAACGCTTTTCGTTTCAAGTGAATATCGAATTTGACTCACACTCTCGACAAGGTCAAGGTCTTTGACATAGAGTTCTTCTTTGTCAATCGCTTTATGTATGATACTAGGAAATTGTCAGATCAAAGTAGCAATTATAACGAACTCAACTCACGTTTGACGCTTCTTTTCCGGATCCGGTAGCGAGTTGAGGATAGCCTTATCGATAAGCTCCGACCAGTCTTTGCTCCTCTTCAACGTTTTGTTAGACAGGCTAAACACAAATAAAGAGCAAAAAAACTCACAGGCTCTCGAACCGGTTCTGGGGCATAGGAAGAATCTCGTACGAGCCCTCTCTGCAATAAGTTACATCAGCAGACGCCTATCTATAGCTGCTAATGACGTACCCTTCGCGGACAGGTCCATGAAGAACAAGAGTATGACATCCCATCCATACAACTTGGCGAATAACACTTCGTCAAGGGTGTGAAAACACCGGTGGGCAGTTCGTCCAGACCTTGATTTCTAACATCCGAGCCTCCCTCTTGGTCGTCCAAGAACATATACACGTCTTCTACGCCATCCTGCAACACACGCCCACCCCATTCAACTTCGTAGAAGTAGAGCTGGCTTTGTAGGCTACGTGCCAAGTGAAGTGCAAGGCGTCGGTCAGAAGTGGAGACATGCATGTTATGGAGCTCTCGCTGAATTTGCGCTTGGATAGTAGACTGACCCACACGATGAATCAGTTATATAGCAGACTTCAATGCAAAGATACATACCACAATATCTTTTCCGGTGAAAGCTCGCGAATACGGTATCCCTCCCTTAACATGTGTCCCTCGCGGAACCTTGTCCCGTAAACGCACGGCAATATGCGACAGCAACGCCAAGTTCACAAACCGATCTTCTTCTTCGACTTCATCAAAGTCTTCTTCGGTATCGTAGCCTTCGTGCAGAGCGAGCTGTTTAATATCTGCCATCATTCCACGCGCTCCACGGGAATTAACACGATTGTGCCAGCTACTGCTGCCTGCTGCACCGCTTCCGCCGGGCTGTCGATAGACATCATATTGCTCGTAGCCAGATGTCGCCGACCCTCCGGAGCCCATGGACTGGAAAGACGACAGAGAACCTCCCCGATTAATTGAGGCATGGTTTGCAAAAGTAGAAGGACCGGCAACAACATTAGGCTGGTCTTGCCAGTACATGGGAGAAGTGGCAGAGGTCGACCCTGACGGTCGTGGAGATGATTGGAACGAAGATGTGGTCGAGCCGGTCGAGACAGAGCGGCCCAAAGAGCCTCCTGGCAGAAAATTCGTTACGGTCAGGATTAGACTATCAAAACAAGAAATATGAAAGCTTACCGGTTGGTGTGGATCCTTGAACGTCTAGTAATTTCTGATTACTCGGCGTGGCAGTTGCCGTTGCTGCAACGGATGACGCTGGACTATGAGGCAAGTCATCCAGAGAAGACCGAAAGCCGTCGAGCGCTGCTCCGTTCAAACTTGCAGCGTGGTTCAGGGTAGGCAAGTGTTGAGGGGAGTAATTTCGGAGAGATGGATCCACTGGGTGGTAAATCTGCGGTGGTGGATCAGACGGCCTCGTATACAAGACGTGAGTTTCAGGATGATTCGGCACATAAACATCTGCAGAGGAAATCGAAGACGCTGAAGGTGAGGCAACCCTGTCTATAGATGGTCCAGATTGTCCGGGCACAGACGGTGCGAGCGCACCCTTGGGCCTACCTGAATCAGAGCGGTTCAATGAGGTGTTTGATGCCATGCCGTTCGCAGAGTTGTTACGACTGTCTGATGATTGTGACCAAATTGGAGATGAAATTTGAGACGAAGGACTGTCCCCAACGAAAGCACCGTTGTATGTATGTGAACCTGCTGTGCTTGGTCTCAGAGACGAACTCGTCGAAGGGCGGTTTATTCCAGGATGTGAAGGCAAGCCATAGGTGCGTCCGTTATCCCCAGACGCAGCGCTAGACGGTCGACCATTGCTCGAACCCGTCACATGCGGCGGAACTGATGATGGCTCGGGTGCCGAGGGAAGACGCCGACTACTGTTTGCGGAACTCGAAGACATCCTCCGATTCGCGTCGTCGTGCAACGACGTTGCCGGTGGAGACTGAGGCTGAGAATCGACCGAAGTCACCGATGCCCCAGAATACGAACTTGAAGCACCGTTCGCACCCGGTGGTCTTGGTAAGGGCCTCGTGCCACGATTGTTGGCCGTGGAAGCCAAGTTCGGTGACGAAGCACCTTGGGATTCACAAGCAAGCAAAGGGGACAAGACAACATGAGATCGAAAACTCTAAATATACTAGATGCCATTCATTACTCACCCTTCTCCAGCGGAGGAGGCGGGGGAACTACTATGCCTGCACGACGGTTGACGTCGTAGCCGGGGGGTTCGGCGGAGCCCGCGTCGTCTCTGTATTGGTCTATGAATGCACCCAAATCGTCTGCGCCCAACGAGATTCGAATGTCGTCGAGTGACTTGAAACCTTCAGAAGCGTATCCGCGCTTGACCTCGTCGTACAGTCGGCGAAGGTCGTCGTCCGTGGGAGGAGAAGATGGACTTGTGAAGGAAGCCATGTTGGATGGGTGTGCGCTTCACGCGCCAACGCGTGTGTTGACTGGATGGAGCTGATGGATGATGGTGATGAAGGAAGACACAAGAAGCTGATGGCTGGAGAATAGGGTGAACCCAACGGAGAACAAAGACGTGAGAAGACCACAGCAAGAGGATGAAGCTGGATGCTGTGGACTTTGCTGAAGGGACACGGACGTTGTGGAAGCGCGACGGAGAGAGGTAAACAGCGAACGAGCGGGTATCAGCCAATTACTCGACTCGACTACTAACCCTAGATTTCTATATTTGATACCACTCATGCACACGAGTATAACTATGGCTTTCCGATCATTCCCGTGTCTCGAACTCTTACTTTAACTGCTGAGCTGGTGGTAATGAACTTTTATTTCTGGTAACAACAATAAGGTGTTTAGCTTCTAATCAATACTGATATAAGGTTTATTTTCTAATAGGCTCAGCTCTGAGAAATAAGGCCAGGCCGCCACTTGGTCCCCTGCAATCGTCTAGAGTGTTCACAGCCTACCGATGATGACATTCGATCCCATCAATGGACCAGTATCAAACGAGGTAAAAGATGCACTGCAAGAGCATGTGTACGACCGAAAAAAGGCCACATCCTCCGTACACGATCTACAAGCTGACCATCCGCCCTTTGGCTCCCGGTAAATCACCACATCCTTGTCTACAAACGTACTAAGAGACGAGACTCATCAACATCTTTCTCAAAACAGATTGCTCACAAAAGATGTTGATGTATGGAGCAAGAACGCTTGGGATCACGTCCCTCCTCC
The DNA here is from genome assembly GCA_019400425.1 of Hymenochaete sp. R1. Classification (NCBI taxonomy): domain Eukaryota; kingdom Fungi; phylum Basidiomycota; class Agaricomycetes; order Hymenochaetales; family Hymenochaetaceae; genus Hymenochaete; species Hymenochaete sp. R1. The sequence goes on from JAFREE010000002.1 coordinate 456,263, forward strand.
GGATGATCAAGATGACCGCATCGCCTCGTCGCTCGCTCGCCAGCGTTCCAAGCCCGTCCCGCTCGAGGATAAACCAAAGTACAACGAAAAGCCCGCACGACATTGGTGAGGGGATCAAATATCTGCTTCATCTTACGCTCGTCTAAAAAAATTATGCTGTGGAAGGGACAATTTTTACAAAACGAACGAGGATAACTTCTTCCAGGAAAGAAAATGGTAAGTTTTATGGGCTTGAGGGGTATTGCCGAATAATGCATACATCAAGGCTACATTTGGAGTTTCCCGAGCTCGTGTCGGCCACGCAACCCAACGTGCGTACAAAGATTCGTACAGAGTTCCATAAGTTTCAACTTCGATGCTTTCTTCTTCTACAGGCTGGCCGATTAACAGTCGCTGAGATAGGATGTGGTAAGAAAGCTTTGTTCACTCGTTAGACTGCAATTCTTCTTATCCACCTATTGCGAAGGCACTGGAAGCTCCATCTTCCCCCTCCTTGCGTCCAACCGAAACCCAGACCTCAAGCTCTTCGCGTTCGACTACGCTTCCCACGCAGTAAAGCTAGTCCAGGTAAAAATATTTCTCTCCCAACATTCTCCGTTCCAGCTTTTTTTTCGCGCCTCTATCGACCTATCTCAATGGCTGACAATAAAACAGCGCAATGAACTCTACACTTCGCCACCCGCAGGCACCATCCACTCCGCCATCTGGGACGTAACTTCCACGGAACACCTCCCTGAAGGAATATCGCCCTCCTCAGTTGACATCATCATCCTTATATTTGTTCTCAGCGCGCTTCATCCAGTCGAGTGGGCTCAAGCGGTTTCGAACATCCACAAGGTAAGATAATCAATGCTCCGGTATACAGCTGCTACCAGTAGTCGCATCAAAATTCATGAATCCCCCAATTAATTCACTACGAATCGTAGATGCTAAAACCCGGTGGCCTGGTCGTCATGCGAGATTACGGTCGACACGACATGACCCAGCTCCGATTCAAAGAAGGCCGCCTCCTCGATGATAACCTCTACATTCGCGGAGACAAGACGCGAGTATACTTCTTCGACCTCGGTAATTCAAACATGTCTCTTTCGATTATTGTACCGTGTTAATAATGATTGATGCCTGTTAACGTTGTCGGGATAGACGACTTGTCGATGCTGTTCACCGGCTTACCTGCGTCGGAAAAAGACAAACAGGGCGTTTCCGAGTCGCAGCGAGGTATGGAAACCACTCTGAGCGAGGAAGACGAGAGGATCCTTCCGAGTCAAGCAGCGACGCCAGTCCCGGATACCGCCATCGATGCCGTTACCACTCTATCTATCACCCCTCGGTGGATCCTGGAAGAAAGCCAGCAAAGTTCAGAGCTCACGCTACCACAGCCGGACTTGCATACTCCCTCAGACAAAAGCATCGCTCAATCCCAATACGCCGAAGCACCCCCAGAGACCCAATCTCCACCGCCTACCTCCGAAACTCTAAACCACCCAACACCACCTACACTCTCCCCTCCCAGCCCATCAACCACTCCTCAAAATCAAAATCAAAAACAAACGAATCGGACCCGTCCCCCCTCTCACTCTTCGTCTACCCCACCATCCACCATAACCACCCTATCATCAACCCCGACCCCCACCCCCTTCCGCACCGAACAGCTCGGCGTCGACCGCCGCCTCCTCGTGAACCGCAAACGCCAGCTCAAAATGTATCGCGTCTGGGTACAGGGCAAGTTCCGGAAATTATGATTATAGCGTACACTGCTTGTAGTTGTAGTTGTAGTTGTACTGCCAGGCTGTAGTCACTGGTACTGGTACGTTATTGCTAGCTTGGTATTTGGTATTGATAATATTATCGATAATGTTATCAGCGTCTGTATTATCGTCGTTGTCGGTGTCGGTGTCGGTGGGGGCTGTTATGGTTTCGGTGTTGGTATTGGTATTGTTATCGACGAGAGGGGGGGGGGGGGGACGTCACCCCCGAACCGCCATCGACCTTAAATCATTCTCTTCCTTCTCATTAACATCTACGCTTCCCTCCCCCTTCTAAGCTCTTATAAACCACTCACAAGCAAGCAGAGGAGTACGACGCCCTTGATTTGGCCTGTTCCTGCCTCTTCCGTCACCCCTGGTTCCGAGTCGTCCGAGCCACCGGCCCCATGACTTGCAGTGATCCCCTTCTACACCCACACAACCACGCACTGTCAATCCCACAATTCCACAATACCGCACTCAAAGTTACCGTTAACGTTAATGATAACAATACATACACATGTACAAATGCATGTACGCAAAATACTGTACTAGTACTGTACACAACCGAACGTACACGTACGCGCGTATCCTATTCCCATCTTCTGGGTTTGCTTCGTTTCGTTCCATTTCGTAAGCTAAGCGGCGCTGAAGAAGCGCGTCTGTGTGTTTCCACCTGTGTTTGCGTTTATGTTGTGTATTATTGGGTATTTGGCGTTGTTTTATTGAATATTGTCGATATTTATAATCGACGCGTTGATGTGCTGTGCTGTGCTGTGGCTAGCATGCAAGCCGAAGCCGCCTCTCGTTGTCTCAAGTCCAACTCAAAAAGTAGAAAAAGTTCGTTCGGTCGTTAGAATTCGAGTTGAAGGTTAGGGGGTAGAGGTTACTTAAGTAAGAGTTACACGCGAGTACGGGGAAACAATAAATGAAGAGGCGAGGGGAGCAGAAACCGGAGAAAAGAGACGAGGAGAGGGGTTGGGGGGGGGGGGGTTAAAGAGTCATGGTGATTCTAAATAATACGGAGGGAATATGTAATATCGGCGGGTACAAAGGGGGAGGGAAGAAGAGGTACAGAAAGTCGAAGAAGAGGGAGCTGATTCAACAGCGTGAGTTGAAGAGGGGGGAAGGGAGGGAGTTGTCGAAAGATAATGAGGACCCAACGCCTGGAAGGAGGAGATAAGTTGGGAAGGTAGTGTTTTTTTTCGTGAATATCAGTGGATGGGGAGGTAAGGAAAGGGTGAGAGAGAAAACCAAAGACCACAACAAGGAAAAGAAAAGAAAGAAAGAAAGAGCAAAGCATAAAAAACCAACGAGAACAGAAAAAAAAACGAAAGAAAAACGCCGTCTCCTCCCCTAAAACACCACAGCCGCGACCTTCTGCCAGAACGTCCTCGGCGGCTCCTCCGGCAACTCCGTCTCCTCCATCGTCGGAATCCCCGTCACGAAATCCATCTCATGCGGCCTCCACATCCTCGTCCTCTTCACCACCTTGTACCCCACAAACAGCACAAAGAAGATCGGGATGTTGATGTACGCCACCAAGAACCCGGAGGCGTTGAAGTCGAAGAACACGTCGAAGCCGTTGATGAGGATGAAGAGCGCGCACCAGAAGACGCCCCAGTAGGCGAGGTACGGCTGGAGCACGTTGTAGTAGGCGCCTTTGGTGCGGTCGAACCCTTGGGCGAGTTTGCCCCGGTAGAAGAAGATGAAGGTGAAGTTGATGGAGCCCCAGGTGAAGAAGCCGGCGATGGTCGTAAGGTTTACGAACCAACTAATGGAAAGTAAAAAAAAGTCCAGTTAACATCGAATATCAAAGAGAAAGGGTGAGACGGGACCTACTTGAACACCTGCTCCGAGGACGTCCGTGTGTTCATGAACGCCAAGAACGCAAAACAACACGTGAACAGAACCGCAACGAGCGGGAGCCCGTTCTTCGTACAGTACGAGAACACCTTCGGCGCCTGCCCACGTACGGACAGACCATACAAAATACGCGACGCGCAAAACAAGAACGAGTTGCCCGCGGAGAACGCAGACGTGAAGATCGCTCCGTTGATGACATGCGGGAGGACCTTAATCCCTGCACGCGTGAACGCAATGACATACGGCGACTCCGCCGCGTTCCCCGTATCCGCGAGCAAATTCTCGTCGTTGTACGGCACAAGCATCCCCGTGATGAAGAGCCCCAGCATGTAAAACACAAGAATGCGGTAAAACACACGTCGGACCGCCTTGCTAATGTTCCTCCGCGGGCTTTCCGTTTCGGACGCGGCGATGGCGACGAGCTCCATGCCCTGGAACGAGAACGCGGCTTGGACGAGCACGGAGAGCAATGCGAGGAAGCGGCCGAGGCTGACTTTGTCTTCGCCGACGAGGTCGGATTGGGCGATCGCGCCGGGATCTTTCCAGTAACGGAAGCCGATGCGGTCGTGGTCCGGTCCGCCACCGAGATCGACGACGAGACCGGTGATGATGAGGCCCGTGATCAACAAGACTGGAAGCAAAAGAAGCGAGGAGGGCGATGAGCGAGAGAGATCATGATGGTAGCGAGGAAGTCGACTTACTTTTGATGATTGAGAAGAAGAATTCGGATTCGCCGAACCACCGCACACCAAAGATGTTGATCAGGCAGACAAGGATGCAAATAACGGCGGTGTAGATGGCCGAGTGGCTCTGGTTATCATCCCAGAATGTGAGAAGGATCTGAGCAGCCGTAACCTCGACGGGAACCGTGATAGCATTCGACTAGACTCGCAGTCAGAAACGGTGGTACCAAGCACTATGAGTTCCCAAAAAAAACGCACGTAGAAGTAATTCTGCACATAGCAAGACAGAGGGCGTGAGCATATGTATCTGCATTGGACAAGCGTATATGTTCCTTACCCAACCGACCTGGTGGACAAAATCAGTAACTGGTCGCATGCAACAAAATAGCTCATCATATACGCACAGCGAAACCAAGAGCAGGGTCAACCCATCGAGCAGCCTATTGGAAGTAAAATCTCTCAACCATTGCAATCAATCAATCAACACATGTCAGAAAGAAACGTACGAAATGCGGGAAGGTCCCACTGATCGGGGCATGCGCGGTCATCTCTCCAACAGAACATAACGATCTATCGATACGAAGTTTCGTCAAATTTTCCGCACGCAAACAAAGGACGGACAGAGAATGATACGCACGAGTAGGCGACGGTGCCGACGAGAGCATACGCAAGGAGAGCACCGAGAGGTCCGGCACCCTGCAAAGCCTTCCCGGAGCCCAAGAAGAGACCTGTCCCAAGCGTGCCGGCAATCTGTACATCCACCATCGGCGCGCACAAACAATTTGAAATTAGCCAAAGATGGTTCCAAGCAAGGCACGCGGGAGGTGTCGAAGTAATTGCATGGAGACAAAGTCCGGGGAGAAGTTGGGGGCAGAGTGGGGATAGGAGATTGGAGTACTCACGGCAATCCTAGAGAAGGAAGGGGAGCGTTAGCATTATGGATGATGAGAAGGGGCCGTTGTAACATACATTTGTACATGGCGTTGTTTGAGACGACGTTGTACGCGGTCGAGGTCGGCTGCGTCGAAGTGGAACTGCTGATCGGTGACGACTGGTAATAGAAATCAGAATAATGGTGAAGGATACGGTGGGGCGTTGAAAACTGACCTGCGGCATGAGAGGAGGAGCCGAGGCCCTTTTCGAGAGAGGCTTTGTCGGAGGAGTACTCTTGGTCCTTTTCGTATTCGTAGGACATGGTGGCGGGAGGGAGCAGGGAGCGGAAGAGGGGTAGGGAGTCGGGAGAGAAGATGAGCGGGAGGTTTATATGCTATACAGATAGATAGGAATGATGGCAGTAAAAACTTCAAGTCACTCGTAGAGATAACAGAGAGCCGCTGCCTGGATGATGCGATCCACATGCTTCTTCAGTTCTTATCATCGCACACGACAACTCACTCACTCACTCCTGCAACATTAATATTGCTTCCCGACAATCCCCTTCAGAACAAAACAATCAATTCTTCAATCAACCAACACCAGCATGCCAAAGAGGAAATCCCCGGCGCCGACACCCGGACACGGACAGACGCAGATGCAGACGCAGAAACAGGAGCAGGAGCCTCGGAAGGGAAGTAAACTTTACTTTTTTAGAGAAAAGAAAAAGAAAAGGAATGAAGACGAGGACCGGCGACGGGACTCGCTTCGATCCGATCTATAAACGTGGCGGTGTTCCCCTTTCCCTTCCATATGGCCGTCCCTCCTCTCCTCAATCACATATCACACGTTCTTCAATCTGCTTCCACTTTCATCTCAACAGTACTAGTACTCAACTGTAATACTCCTGCGACCACCAGCAATCATATTATCATAAACCTTGAAAGAAAAGCGTTATCTGACTGACTGACTGTCTGTCTGTCTGTCTGAAACTCATATCTACCTTATATACCTTGACCCACCCGTGCGCTACCTCAAACATATCTCCGCCTTTCTCTCCTTCCCGTCCAAAAGACTTTCCATAGCACCACCCAAATCTTGATCCCCACTCCCACTCATGATCTTGATCCTGATCCCCTCACCCTGCTTCATTCTCAAACACCCGTTCTCTCATTGGCTCCAGAACTACCGAAGTAGACGTCTCACATGCGCTCCGGCACGTACGCTCTCTCTTTGCCGGACTTTCCTTTTTTTTTCCATCCGTCGTCCTAAAGAATCCTAAAGTTAAGCCGCCCGGCCCCACCCGGACCCTCCTCCGAGTCCGCAGTTCACACCAACGCTGGTCAATGTCAGATCTAAACAGATCTAGAGAGACAGGCTGAGACTCGGACTACCACCACTCCAACGTCCGCGCGTCTATCAAATAAGCTCGTAACTTTACTCTCTATCGATATCAGCCCTTCCAATCCATTCCTCGCGCGCGCCGCACCAGCTGCACCAGCTGAGTACTTCGCTTACACAAGAGAAATTACCACCAAATATCCCTCAACTCTCGACTCTCGACTCCTCGCAACCATAGAAACCGGAATCCACTTCCATCATATCTCGAAATGATGCATACATGTACAGCAGGGTCCTTTCCCCACATTAATATTGCATCTGCATCTACATCTGCACGCCTCAAACTCATGGACTCGGATACCAGTCGCGCGCGTGCGTCCATTCCGCCGTCATGTTATGCAACAAACGACAAACAACCACTAGTAGTACTAGTAAACTACAGTAATAAGTCTCAGCAATATTAATGCTAGAGCTTGAAAAAAAGGCAAAAGCCAATCGCAATCGCAATCGCAATCGCATACTAGTACTAGTAGCACGGATTCATAACGCGCTACATGTTCAGTACTAGTACTAGTGTAATAGTCATAACTTCGTCTTGGAGGATTTTCGCCTCGTGAAAGAACGAACGACTCGGCTCTACGTACCAGTACCAGTACCAGTACCAGCGAGTAGTGAGCAGTTTTTTTTGTGATCAGAGATCAGAGATCAGAATCCTGCCCAGAGGCCAGAGCAGAACTGGTGGTGCCGGTATCGGTATCGGTGCCTGCTGCCTAACCTGGTCGTGTGCACATGGATGATAAGCAGTAAGTTTGATAACGACTATAACTTATAACGACGCACGCATGCATATGCTAGTGTATGCATCACCTGTACTAGTACTGTAATGTTTTTACACGACGACAGTACTAGTACTAGAGCCAGTGCCATCATCCAGATTCCATTTATCTACATGTATCCGTATCCGACACCGTTCTTGAGACTTTCTCTCTTTTCTTTTCTCTTCTTTACCTCCCTTCCAAGACATTCGAGAATAGATTGGATAAGAAAAGAGGAGAAAAAAAGCATCTGCTGCAGAAAAGAAAAGGACGATAACGGTGTGGTTTATGCCACTAGTACTGGACATCGGTGATTACGACTCGCACTGGCAGTCCAGTATCAGTTTCTGTTTGACAAACATGAACATACCGTGTATCTCTCAACCCTTCTCCCCTTTGAGTTGACAATCAGCGATAAACGAAACCATGGCGTACCGCATCTATGAGGCCCATCCCTGAACTAACCCTGCCCCCCACCCCTTCCCTCGCGATCGTCGCATGACCCAGATGACCCCAACCTCACCCTCCAGACTCGACGCAGAAAATCCCTCGGGCTGGTAAAGACTGACCAGCTTAAGGACAGTAGCCTAAGTAAGGGTAGCGGAGACTCGCAAGGGAAAGCTTTATCTGCATCAAGGCCTAGGGTGAACTTAGCTTGAATAACTTGAAGTAAATAGAACACAGTACTGGGACTAGACATCTGTCGCTGTCGCTTCGTTTGAGAATATTAATATTAATCCTCGCAGTAGCCTGGTTTTCCTTCCGAAATCAGGCCTGCGGTACGGTACGGCGTGAGTCGAGTCGAGATGAGATGCAACATTGATATTAATCAATAGTAGCAGCTTATCGGTGTCGTTGATATGGTCTCTCTCTTCTCTCCTTTCTGGCCTGACCCGGCTGTGAACTGTTGTTTGGCCAACGGGCGTCTACTGTTTGCCATCCATCCATCGACGTACGCGTTGAGGGCAGATTGCCCCTGATATCCCATCGTACAATGCGCAATGCGATTACGTTTCGCCGCTGGGCTGGGGAAGAGCGGCTGGATCGATAGTTGGCGTGTATCAACAACTTGAAGGAGAGCGTAAGGGCATGAGAGCTCGTGCGCGGCGTCTGGCGTCCCCGCCGAGGTTACGTGGACACGGACTAGTATTACGAGTGGACAAAAGGCGGCTGATGGCGATACTAGTGTTATCAGCGTAACGGTCTTCACCAGCGACGAGAGTTTGTTTCCGCTCTGCAAATAAAGAGAGTTCGGGGCTCATAGACTGTGATGTGTTGTAGCGAGCGGAGCGCAGGAGCGCAGGGAAGGGCCAGTGAGATTGTTCAGGAAGGATGCGACCTTTCCCTGTCCTGTCCCTCAAGTGCGCTCGAATGACGACAGACGACTCGCATTCGCACATTCACCCCTGGCATGGAGGTGTTCCGAGTCTACAATGGACGTCTGATTAAAGGCGAAAGAGCAAGAAACCGATTTTTTTTACCTTCTGACTCGCTCCTTCTGGCGATGCATCGAAGTCAGGGTATCCCATAGTGGCCATCGACCGTAACAGCCGCAACGCAGAGCTCGAGCATGCTCAAATGACAGGCATTGCAAATCGCGATATGGAACTTGAAATAACACCATTCAAAACCGAAGATGAGTTCCCTCGAGAAAGGGGCACAAGCCACAGGAACATGCGTACCTGGATTCCAATTCCAATTGCCCGAACCCCATCCCAGAGCCAGACGTCCGCCTATAATCAAATACTTTTTTTTCAATAATGCCCTGTCATAACAATCAGAATCAACAGAATAGAATCAGAACGTGAGTGACGGAGACTATACCAATAGGATAGAATAGGATACAGAACTTCCACGACCTGACAGCGACTGCTTCGGCTTCTCATACTTCACTTCTCCACTTCCCCGTCGAGGAGTGGGTTCTGGAGTCGGTGAACTCGGAAGTAATCTTATCTGAAGAATCCCACCCACCTGCACAGGGGGATCAAGACCGCCCATTTTCGACACACTTCGACACACCGACACATATATCAGTTCCATAGACGTGACGTGCTCCGTTTGGTCTGTCCAAGAGCCCCAAGCCGGAAAGTGAAGGTGAAGGTGATTGAAGGTGATTGCGCGCCGGGCAGGTGTCGGCTTGAGAGCCAAGTGTAAGATACGAGCGTATCTCCGCCGTGTAGCCGTCCTTATCCTTTTCTTGGCGGAGAGAGGGAAAGAAGCAACGTACATGAAGTCATGCGGATTCCAGAACACAAGAGATTCTGGGCCAGTGTGGTTGGTATTCAGTCAAGAACGGTAAAGTTATGGTTCCGCTGCGGTCAGGAGTATGGTACCGTGTTGACTTGGCTTGGATTTGTTTGGACCATGCGGAGGCAAGGATTTCTGCAGGTATTCAAGGTGGTGCAATCCCTTGGCATTGCATGGTCGAATCAACCATGCTATCGTAGTGCATACTACGAAGACTATCAGAAAGCTTGCTACTGTGGGTTGCCCTCGTGAATTTTGAGTTGTGAGCAGACGCTTCAACGGCTACCAGGATGGGCGTAGTTATGCGGATAACTTGGGTGGGATCAAACGAGAGAAGAGTCGAGAGTCAACTCCTTGTTCGAAATGCACCATTAATATTGGCTTGAACGTACCACATCAAGAAAAAAAGCCAGCCGTGATTCGTGAACTTGAAGTTGAACAAGTGCATCGCAGGAAGGAAAGTCGGATCCCAAAGCAGCAAGCCATTGCCAAAAAGACGTCGATCTATCGTGCCGGCAAGATTCGCGTCACACCACGTCCAAACGACAACCCCTCCTTCTGTCGGTGACGTCTGAACCTGACTACACATTTTACCTTGCAGCCTTCATCTTCGTTATTTTTACGACTTCAACGAAAAGAAAGACGCAGGTCGGAAAAATATGCTCCCATCGAGGCTCTTCAAATTCAAAAACCACGGAATCCCGCCCCCTCTACGCAGTCTCGTCAAAATCCACCCTTCCCTCTCTCCAAGCATCGCCGTCCAGCTCCGTCTTCGACTCCGCGTAGCCTCCCAAGGGTTTCTCGATTCCGTAGGCCAAACTCGGATACGAAGCTTCCATTCCTCCACTCGCCTCCTCGAAAGCAGTAGTAGCAGCGTAGCGACAACTTCGACAGCTCAGAAGAGCGTTGAGTCGTCGGAAAGGGAGCAAGAACCGCGGCTACAGATCACGTTTACTTGTACGGTACCCAATTGCGCAGAACGCTCGACTCACGACTTCACGAAACGGGCGTATACGAAAGGAATCGTGATTGTCCAATGCCCCAAGTGTCAGAATCGGTGAGTTACTCTGGGTATTTCCCGAATCTGGCGTTAGAAAAGGACACAAATTGATGAGTGCCGCTTCCAGACATCTTATTGCCGATCATCTTGGTTGGTTCAAATCGACAGATGGTACAGGCGATGGGAAGTTTAGGACTATCGAGGATATGATGAAGTCGAAGGGAGAGGCGGTGACGCGAGGTCGGATAGACGCTGGGGGAGTCGTCGAGTATGCCGAATGAACATCGTTTTACGAATATCATCATCATTTGCTTTCAGTCAATTTTGCATAGCTAGTAAGTGATTCTGCTATAGAGTGACCTCTGCTTTTGACCTCCCACACACAGGAACTTTACTCTTGCGTTTTTCCATACATTAATTTCACTGCGTCGCCTACGTTACATTGACTGTTCGGAACACCGGTCAAACACCCCTTATTTTCTTGCAAAGAAACTCGTGAGCTTTGTCCTCTGTGATGGATCAATGGCCTTTTTCTTTGCGATTCTCGTTGGTGCTTCCGCTGGATCAGGTTTCACACCGATTTCCATGGCCTCCGTGAACATAGCAAAGTCAGACTGATGTACCCGATGAGATGGGAACGCAATTTCATTTAGCAGATTACAGCTCACCGTTGGTATGATCCCGCCACTGGCCTCCTTATGGCCTCTGGCAAAGTCCCCGCCTACTCTCTCTCGAAACTCCGGATCCGGTACCCTATCCGCATATTCCTTCAAAATCTCGATCAAGTTCGGCCTCTCAGCGTCCGGAAGTTTTCTGAGACTAAAAACGATTCGACACGAGAAGTTGGTATGCTGGCCGGAGGGATGGTATCCGTCGTTCGCAACCATGATGAGTTGGAGATTTCGGGCTCGGAGATGACCTGCCCAACGAGTGGCGATGACTGGGTGGACCTGATACCCGCTGTGGATTCGGAGAAGTGCTACTCGACCGTCCTTCGAGAACTCGGGCTTGACGTGTGTACAGCGTTCTACTTCCGCATTGACCCGCGCTCTTGCTGAGACAAAGGTTCTGTTCGAAGATATCTCCCGCAAGGATTTTGCCTCCAGAACTACGTCCCACGCCTTATCAACTGAACGAAAGCAGCTCAGTCATCTGCCATTGTGTTTTATCATATAGCGCACACCTTCATATTCTGCTGTTCTCCTCGGTGCATTCATGGCACTCACAGCATCCGACAAAGCCTTCTTCGTCACACTCTTCATCACACCACCTAAATGCGCAGGCCAAGGCGCTTCGTTCCAATTCACTGTATTTGGTCCAAGATCTCCAAACACTCCCAGCAAAGCCGGCACTGCACACTCGTCTCGTACGCTCTCATGCAATGGCAAGCAAACAAGATACGTCAGCAACGACGACGTGACGATAGGCGGCGAACGGCATGCTGACACTACCGTCGCTCCTTCCGGGAACTCGTCGCTTTCGTGGTGATCGAGGATCAACGTCCGAACGTCTTCGCCCTTCTGCGACGTGTGATTGACGAGGGATGGACCGCCTCGCGAGCCTTGATCCATGACTATAATGCGCGTTGCGCCGTGCGATTCCATCCTTTCGCGTTCGGATGGTTGGAAGATGGAAGCGGATTTGCTTAGCATGTGGACCTTGATATGGGATGGTGGGAGGCCGAGGATGCCAAGAGTATGGTGCATTATCTTTCCGGATGAGAGTCCGTCGGCTGGGATTTGACTACAATGTCAAAGGTGGCTTCAGGTGTAGGATGAGGCAGGTTTACCGTCTTTGTCTGGTACAAGCAGTGTGATGTGCTTATTGCGTGCGCATTCTTTAATGAATAAGCGAGCGTCCTCCATTCTGTCGGCTGGTGCAGGCCAGTTCTCATAGATATTATTATCACCTTTCGATAGTTCTCTTCGTTTCGCTTGACTAGCTTGAGGGCTCAACGAAGGCCTACTGCGTTTTGGCGCCATGCAGATCGAACGTCGATGGAGACCTATGACCTGGAGTTTGAGCGGTTATACGGTGGTGGTGGTGGTGGTATTCGGGATGGTAGAAGAGCAAGTTGCGATGCAGGTGCATTCTAAAACCATCTGTCTCGGAGATTCCGTAGTGACATCACAAGATCCTGTGCCACTTTACCTCGGAGATCGACCAACTGAGCGAGAACGCTGACTTGACTCTTGACTACCTCAAGGGTATGTACACATAGCGCTAGAAAGTAAATATAATTCAAGTCGTTAGATATGTACGCCCTTCTCTCCTATCCATGGATTCAGACTCCGACGTCAAGCGGTGCATCGAACTAAAGACGGACGCGTCGGCATCACGTGAATGCCTTTTTAGAAGAAGAATTCCAAGCTTGCTTTGGCATTACTTCTCTTACTTTTCACTCGTCATGACAGATTCATCATCAGTCCCAAGCTTTCCGAAGCGTACTTTTCCTCCGCTATACCACTCTTCTGGGGATACTTCACAGGATCAACTGGCATTCTTCCATATCCTCGAACGACTGAAAGTATGTAGTACAACATTAGATGTATTCAGTATCAACGTGTATTTACGTTCCTTCGCGGTGGCTTGTATGATGGTCAGCGAGGGGTTTTATTCAAAAGCTATGTTCTACGGTGTAGCCGAAGCTAAAATCAAAAAGCAAGAGTCAAGCGAGAGCTAGATTGTAAAATCATCAGACTAGCCGGCCTCGGCAAGAGACATTTCCATAAATGGGTCCAAGTTATTGCTTTTTTCCGTGCGCCGATCATTTGTGCATACACTGTACTTGATGTGTCAATTGAGAGAGAAACAGCCAAACCTGGCAGGAGTTCTCTTCAGAATGAATATAAACCTACTACCGAAGCCTCCAGAAGGATTTATAGTCTATTTATCTCACTGTAATTGGGCTAGAACTAATACTGGAGACCGGGAGAGTTGTGCTTAGGGTGTATGCACAGATGATCGGCGCACGGAAAAAAGCAATAACTTGGACCCATTTATGGAAATGTCTCTTGCCGAGGCCGGCTAGTCTGATGATTTTACAATCTAGCTCTCGCTTGACTCTTGCTTTTTGATTTTAGCTTCGGCTACACCGTAGAACATAGCTTTTGAATAAAACCCCTCGCTGACCATCATAGGCTTGCAGACACAGAAAAGAACGGGATGGGTTGACAGAAATGTAGCTACAATTCTTGAGGCTACATGCGCTATATATAACTCAAGCAAGCTTGTTAGATACCCGATGCAGAGAGGCAAGTGTTGGGTCTTCCCAGTCGAATCTAAGCCTTTCTGACACTGAAATCGCTACAGTATTTCAGACCAGATGTATCGGATGGCCATCCTAGCCATGTGCTCCTCGGATACATCACTAGACAGCTCAAAGTGGGGTGCTCTTTCTTCAATGAATTCGGAGGCGCTTGTTCTGACTTTGATTGGCCGCAAAGGTGTGCATTGATGGCACTCGTTCATGACTTGGCTGAGGCTCAAGGTGCTTGAGATTTTAAATCCTAAGGAGTAGATGACTCACAAAATATCACTCAGTTGGGGATATTGCACCTCGGGAAGGAATTCCCAAGGAAGAAAAGCGAAAACTAGAAGCGGTGATTAAGATGAAGTACCTATTTTCTTCTCTGAACTAATGCAACGTTTAGGATGCCATGGAAAACTTTGTGAAAGAGATGCTCCATGAAAGTCCTGCAGCAAAGCGCATCCATGCACTCTGGGAGGTAAGGTAAGCAGAGTATTAGATGCTTGTGATACTCAAGACTTTCCATAGGAGTATGAGGAGGGGAAGACGCCTGAAGCGCAGTTCGTCAAAGGTATGAGATACGTGTGGTTTCCTTACTCCTTTTTTGACTTGTGAGCAGACCTGGATCGCTTTGAAATGGCATCGCAAGGTCCGTATACTATTGGGAATAATCAGACTTGAAGGATTGACTCACTGGAAAATCCAAGCTATGGAATACGAGCGCCGCCATCCTGAGAAGAACCTCCAGTCTTTCTTTGAGAGCAGTATACCGAAGCTACGGCATCCGGAAGTGAAAGCCTGGGGTGACGCTCTTATGAATGAAAGAAATGGATTGTTAAAACGGAGATTGAAAGAGAATTCTGTAGAGTAGGCTGCGAATCCATTGAGATTTGACCTAGACGATTTTGTGCCAGTGGGTGAAACTGAATAGCGGAAATGGGGAAGGAAGGATCGTCTCGCGCGCGACGGTTGTTTTTACCTTTTTTGCTTCTTTCTCCGATGCGTCCATGCTGCTCTCTTCTCCGAAATGCTGAAACGCGGGTCCTGCTGCACCCTTGCCCTCTTTCGAAGCGTAGGCTCTCCAGTCGTGCGAACACCTTCGTCGACGTGTTTAAGAATGCAAATGAAGCAACTTTTGTCGCTTCTGCGTCGTCCATAGCCTCCGTACCAAATCTTGGCGCCGTACCTGAAGTATCTTTGAGCTGATCTGTTGTACACGGAAGCGTATACTGACCAACATGCTTCCAGATTGTTGTGACCGGTCAGAAATTATTTACTGTTATCAGGTTTCTGTAGTTGATTTATTCGTGGAGGCAGAGCGAATGTCGGCAAGTCCACGCTTTTGAACGCCGTCCTAGGGAGGACGAATCTCGTTCATACAAGCAAGAAAGCTGTGAGCCCATTCTCTGAAATTCTCGACTAGTTCGTCACTTTATCGGCCTACCTGTAGGGACATACACGCGCTCTCAACTTTTTCCGCCTGGGTCGCGAACCCGGGAAGCTGATTGTCGTGGATGCTCCCGGATATGGGTATCGAGGTCGGACAGAATGGGGTAAACTTTGGGACCATTATGTCGACTCGCGGAAGACGTGGGTTTATGCATTTTCTCCTTCGCAGTTTTAGCAAGGAGCGCTGAGCGTTTTCCTTCTTTTCCAGGCTGCAACAAGTCTGTCTCCTCATCAACGCGCCGCACGGGATGACAGACTTCGACCGTGCTATGCTTGAATCTCTTGAGGAAAGACTGTCATCTCGAGCCGCAGCTGGGGGAAAGGCGCCTTCTTTCCAACCCATCCTTACGAAACTAGACATGCTCAAAGGCGACGGTGACTCTAGCTCACAAGTCATCCGAAAGATCACGGACGAAATCAAAGGACTTGCACCTATGGCTGAAGCTCCTTTATTGTGTGCGATCTCCCCGCGTGTGAGTATCGGTGTAGAAGGGGTCAGGGAGGCAATGATAGAAGCTTGCCTACGAGATTGCTCGTAGACGAATCCTCGTTCATGGTGGGCTTGAAGTACCTCTTGACCCAATTTGATTTACAAGGGACATCATGCTTTTGGATTTGCTAAGTCGCACCTCATATATCTGCTATCTATACAATGAATCACCGTTCTGCGTTTTATACGCAATCGTTCAGCGTACCCCATTTCCTGTTTTCAATGGTGAAACAACCGAAGATTCGTATGAACAAATACCATGCCATGCTCATCGGCTGCTTTGATGCACTCCGCGTCCATAACACTTCCACTGGGCGCGGCAAGGAATTTGACTCCGCTCTTCCTCGCCCGATGCACATTATCTGGGAAAGGGAAAAACGCATCGCTCGAACACGCAACTCCATCCAACTCCTTCATATGCGCTTGCCTCTCCTCTGCACTCAGCGGTTCGGGCACCTCAGAAAACATTGACTCCCACTGTGCCCGTTCTCCGCCTTCCAGCATCTCTCCTCCGACGAATAAGTCAATTGCGTTCGCTTTCTCGGCTCGCTTGACTCCTGCCTTGAAGGGGAGGGCAAGCACGCGAGGGTGGTGCCGAAGCCACCAAAGGTCCGCTTTTGTACCTGCGAGGCGGGTGCAATGAATGCGGGATTGCTGACCTGCACCAAGGCCGATGATGGCTCCACGGAGTGCGTACGCAACACTATTTGATTGTGTGTACTTGAGGGCAAGCGTGGCAACTATGAGGTCCGTCGCGGCTTGAGATGGAAGCTGTTGAAAAAGGAGTTTCAGCCATTTGCGATCAGGCGAACCATTCCATCAACCGCCGCCATACCTTTTTGTTCTGTGTCACGATATTCGTGAAAAGCTCGGGGCCGACTTTGGCATCGTTCCTCTTCTGCTGCAGGTAAACACCGTAGACTTGCCTCGTCTCAGTGGAAGGTGGCTTGTAACTTTGATCGATCTCCAAAACGCAGTATTTTCCGGCTTTCTTTTTTTTCAGAACCTCCAGTGCCTCGGGTGCGTACCCCGGAGCGATGATTCCATCAGATACCTCTCTTGAAATAATGCGGGCTGTTGCGAGGTCGCACGGTGCGCTCAATGCGATGAAGTCGCCGAAACTTGACATGCGGTCCGCACCTCGAGCTCGAGCGTATGCGCACGCGAGCGGGGTTAGAGGTTCCTTGAGATCATCAACGCCGTACACCTGTTTCTCAACGTCGTTGAGACTGATACCAACGGCTGCGCCAGCAGGCGAGACGTGCTTGAAGGACGCTGCAGCGGGAAGATCGAGCGCTCCTTGGAGCTCCGAGACGAGTGCATATGAGTTAAGCGCATCAAGGAGATTTATGTATCCAGGCGAACCAGACAGCGCTGAAACATGCAATAAGAATACGATAACACATCTCCGTCTCACATTGTTTTCTAACACTAACCTTTGAACGGGAGCTTCCCTTCCTTAACGAAAGCCTGCGCAGGAGCCTGGTGCGGGTTTGCGCCATACCGAAGAGGCACACGTTGTACGGGTCCAGAAAGCCCACTTCCGGGACTGGCATATTGTTCTCGGAAGTAGGTACTAATGGCGTCGTCGTATGCTGAGGTCATCTCGAAAGCCTTTAGAGCAAGCTTGTTTCGAAGCGCCTGCACTTTTGACTCTTCTGCAGGGTTATTCCATTCTGTAAGAAACGAGCCGTAGTCCTTGGGATCGGAAAGAACAAACACGCGGGAGTGATTCTTTGCAGCTGCACGTAAAAGTGTGACTCCACCTATGTCAACCTCTTCGACCGCACCAGCAAGAGTACAGTCGGGAGAAGCGATGGTCTGCTCGAAGGGGTATAGGTTACACACGACGATTGAGATGAGAGAAATGTGTTGGGCAACAAGGTCTTGTTCATCCGAAGGGATGGATCGGGCGAGGATGCCTATGTTGCATGATAGTTCATATGTACATCAGATTATAGGTAGACCAAGAAAAAACACGAACCTCCATGTACAGCTGGGTGTAGAGTCTTAACACGCCCCCCAAGCATCTCTGGTGCCTTCGTAATGTCAGAGACATCTCTTTTCCCCAAGTAGATAAGAGTCTGTGTTTTATTGATGGGTAAATGGCATACTTTATTGGGATCCCAGCATCTCGGATCTTCTTTGCCGTTCCTCCAGAGCCCAATAGTTGAACACCAGTTTTGTGAAGACCCTCAGCAAGTTCCAACAAGCCTGACTTATCATAGACAGAAAGTAATGCTAACGGAAGGGAAAAGCTAATAAGATAAGATACATCGAAAGGACTGATATGTACGCACCGATGGGTGCCTGGTTGGCCATGATGGGGATTGAGCACAAGATTCAAAAAATTAATTAAAATTCTTTGCGGCCTGCTAGCCTGCTGCTTGTATGCGCTGACCACACTAAACCACGTGATAAGCTCCATAAAAATGTGGTTTTCGGATCTCTTTGCCTTTCTTCCAAGCCTGTTCTATGACGCGTTTTGAGTGTCAAAAATATGCATTTACCATTTACCCAATTTACCCCATCAACCATTTACCACATTTACGCATTTACGCATTTACCATTCACTCTATTTACTCCATTCACCCATCGAGCTTCCAACATT